>CM014272.1:49535899-49577422 GCA_004135705.1 Alloteropsis semialata
GACACAGTTCCGAAAGGTGACTTCTGTCGTAGGCCGACCGGATGAATGGGTGGCTGAAGTGGCGTCAGGCAACTCCGAGCGCGGCACCAAATGAAGAGACATTGGTCCGTTGCGTTCTGTTTTACCCAAACCGGATAAACCTGTGCCAAGGGGAAGTCAGACCCAGCTACTGTCGTGACCACCGAATGAATGGGCATTCGTCCGGTGCTCTCTATTGGTGACTCACCGTATAAAACTGTCGTTTAGGCAACATCACGGTCAACTATGTTCGCGCCACCATATAAACAGTGTTTATGTAAACGTTGTGTGATCGTGCCGACGGAATGAAAGGGCATTCAAACGCTCCTGTCTATGTCTATGGTGTGACGAGCGTATAAAATGTTGGTCATATAGTCGATTAATATGCAAGTTCTTACAAATTTCAAATTTGAATATAAGTTAATATAGTAATGTGAAGACGTCCCCGTTCATACCCTCTGAGGCAATCAATCCTTACAATACACATGCATACAAATTGAAATTTGAACAGAAGGTAATATACATGTCATATCTAGCCGGTGACAATTCTTGGTTCTCCATCATTCCGTGCCCATAGCTTTTCGCCCCTTTTTATGCCTGCTTCTACATTCTGTATCTTCTCTAGTAGATCTTGGAAGAGGTTCATTTCTTCGAACTGATTGTATTGTTCGACGTCCTCAACTCCGTCAGCTCCTATAATAGCTTGTTTTCCAGGGATCACAATGTGCTTCTGTTTTTTAGAAGGGTCAATTACATAAAAAACCTGTGCAACATGTGAAGCAAGTATCCAAGGGTCATCTTTGTATCCAATATTTTGGAGGTCAACAATTGTTAGTCCATAGTTGTCCACCTCAACACCTCTTGGGTGGTTCACCCATCTACACCGAAAGACGGGGAACCTAATATTACAACCATAGTCTAGTTCCCATATATCATCTATGATGCCATAATATGTGATGTTTTTGCCGGTATTTCCGTCTAAGGCTTGTGTGCGAACACCGCTATTTTGAGACACGCTTTTCTTGTCTTTTTTGGCAGTATAAAATATGTAGCCATTAATATCATAACCTTGCCATGATGTGACCTGAGCGGATGGTCTTGATGCCAATCTTTTGATTGTTTTTTCTTCTATGGTTTCCCCATCTGGTATGTCCTGTTCCTTGAACCAATCGACGAATCGACGCTTGTGCTCCTTCATGATCCAATCTTGTGAGCGGCCATGACTTTCTGCTCTTACAACATCCAGGTGTCTTTGGATGAATGGTCCCATTAGTGTGATGCGTTGCAGGACACTGTAATGTGCTAGTTTTATCTCATTCATGTCATTGTTGATGAATGTTTTCCTCCCCGCTATGCCGATACCATCCAATCTTCCCTGATGAAGTGACGCTGGTAAACCAATCCCCAAATTATCTTTTAGATAAGCCAGGCAGCACTTGATGACTTCTTCAGTACTGTATCCCTCTATCATGCTTCCCTCAGGGTTTGCACGATTCAGTACGTATCGGTTCAAGATTGACAAGAAACGCTCGTATGACCACATTTCGTGTAAGTATAGGGGACCCAGTGCCCTTATCTGATCTACCATGTGAATCATGAGGTGTTCTGTGATGTCAAAAAATTGTGGAGGAAAGCACATCTCAAGCTGCACCATGGTCTCCCTGACAAAAACCTGCAGATCGTCCAATTCGTCTTTGACAATCACCTTCTGAGAAATTCTGTCGAAGAAGTAACACAACCGAGTGATCACCATCTTTACGTATACTGGCTTGATCGCCCTGATTGCAATTGCAAGGAACACAGTCAGCATAACATGGCAATCGTGACAATTGTATCTAGTAAACGAGAGATCTTTCATCGACACTAGTTTCTTGATGTTGGATGAGTAACGACTCAGAACTCTGATACCCCGTAAACACTGACATACTGCCCTCTTCTCAGCCAATGTTAAGTTGTAGCTAGCCGCGGGAAGTTTATATCTTCCATTCCCCATATCTATAGGGTGAAGATCATCTCTAATGTTCATAGCTACCAAGTCCTGGCGCGACTTCAGGTTATCCTTTGAATCCAGTAAGAGCCCAATCATGTTACCGAACACATTCTTCTTCATGTGCATACCATCTATGGCATGGCGGACCTCTAGGTCCTCCCAATACGGTAAGTACTTGAAGAAAATTGACTTCTTCTTAAACGGCACGCCATCCTTAGGTGCCTTATCTCTTTTTTTCGGCTTTCCGTCTTTTGTCATCTTCCCATATTCAACCTCGATGTCCTTGACCATCTCAAAAACTGCGTGTCCGTCTTGTTTTGCAGGAGCGGGACCTATCACAGCGTCGCCTCCAAAAAATTGATGGAACTTCTTACCTCGGTACTTGTGTCCTTCCTCTAAGAAGCATCTGTACCTCAGGAAAACTCCCTTTCTAGTTCCGTCGAGGAAATACCAAGCGGTTTCGTCGTCCAAGCATACACTGCATGCCGTCTTTCCTTTGACCTGCCCTGAAAGCACAAACAATGCCTGGTAATCGTTGATGGTAACGAAGATCATAGCTCTTAGGGTGAATTCTTGCTGTGTAAAACCATCAATCATCTTGATACCGTTGTTCCATAAATTTGCCATCTCTTCCAACAGAGGCTCAAGAAAAACATCAATATCTATGCCTGGATGCTTTGGGCCTTGTATAAGTATGCATAGGAAAAGATACTTTCGCTTCTGGCACAACCATGTAGGTAGGTTGAACATGCTCAAGACAACTGGCCATGTGCTGTGTGTGCTCATCCTTTGACCAAATGGATTCATTCCATCCGTACTCAAAGCAAACCAAACATTTCTTGGATCTTTTGCAAATTCTTTATGCTTCTCGTCGAATTTCTGCCACTGGCTAGCGTCGGCTGGATGGCGAAGCTTTCCGTCTCCCTTCCTGCGCTTATCAGAATCCCACTAGCGCATCAGTTCAGCGTCGTTTGGGTTTGAGAACAGACGCCTCAGGCGATCGGCCACAGGGAGGTACCACACGACCATGGAGGGAATTTTCCTCTGCTTCCCATCATCATCAACGCCTACACAAGTGTCAGGTTCCTCATTACAAGCAACACTACCCCTCCTCTTTCTTTTATTCCCGTCTGTTTGAACTTTGTCCTCGCCCCCACAATAGCTAGCATTGTTTTTGTACCGTTTTGCACCACATACCGGGCATTTGTCCAAATTTTGAATGCATCCCCTCGGTACAATATACAATGATTTGGACAAGCATGAATTCTTTCCACACCCATCGTGAAGGGACTAATAAGCTTCTTTGCTCGATAAGTGTTCTCCGGTACTTTATTAGGCTTTGGAAGCAACCATGCTAAGATACGAAGGAGATCATTGAAACTAACGTCGGACCAACCATATTTAGCCTTTAGAATCAACAGCTCGAGTATGAAGCGAAGCACAGTCCAGTGTCTCGGACAACCCTTTGAACGCTCATACACAGTTTTCTGAGCTGCCTTTTTCAATGACTCAACATTTTGTGCGCCTTTCACACTGCCAACTAATAGTTCCTCTTCGGTATGATGCAACAACTGGCCCAAGAAATCGCTGTCATCAAATTCATCACCACCTTCATCCCCAGCAATGTCCTCACCACCTTCATCCCCAGCAATGTCCTCACCACCACCGACTCCATCACCACCACTTCCATAGTCAACATCATCATCACTTCCGTCGTCCTCGAAACCATAATCTTCATCATAACCATCAAAGTATCTGTTGACGGCTTCAGGGTCTCGCCAGATGTCTTGCAACTGGTCCACAACGTCGGTATCCTTCTTCTCACCATGGTATGTCCATAATGTGTACTCCATCACGAAACCATGAACCAGCACATGTGATCGGATTGTAACCAAGTCATTGAAAACACAATGGTTTTGGCACATTCGGCAGGGGCAACGCATATCTTTGGTCCTCTCGTCCATTGCATGATTCTCTGCGACTTTAAGAAACTTGTCAAGCTCTCGGCGAAAATATTCACCATGCCTTGATATATTGTACATCCATGACCGATCCATCTTGTAACCTTGAAAAATTCCATTAAAAAAATAAGTCAAGAAAAAATAACACATATCCATGAACAAAAAATATAAGACATTATATGAGGCTAACGTTGAAAATGTAACAAAAAGAAAAGAAATGCACGCTTATTGTAAAAAAGATAAATCTTCTTGTCTCTCCTCCATGGTTTTAGCAATTTCCCCATCCATGAATGAGCCTAAAAAGTCAAATCCGAGGCAAATTAAGGGGAGAATCATCTTTCCCTACTTCACTAACCTAGTTCCATCCAAAAGGTTGAGCTTAATTGGGGTCCAATCGGCCAAGTACTACCATACATGGAGATTTAGATCTAGCTAGAGGTACTACAATGGAGATCTAATTGAGCCATATAATCAATGCAATAAGCTTAAGAATAGTCATAGGATAAGCATCAACTCACCTCCTAATGAGGGGACAAACCATCCACTTGTCCTCCACTTGTCTTGGGAAATTTGGGCAGCACCTCCCTCTCCTTTTTCCGGTTTGGAGTCCACTTGTCGGGTTGTGGAAGAAGACCTCTCGCTTTATGTACAGTGCAACACTTCTAGGGGCGGTTCATGGCGCGAGCCGCCCCTGATAATGAGTTTCAGGGGCGGGTCATAGCATGGGCCGCCTCTGGAATAGACAGCATTTACAGGGGCGGTCGACGCCATTGCCCGACCCTGGAAATGCTATTTACAGGGGCGGTTGATGGGGCCAGCCGCCCCTGATAATGAGTTTCCAGGGGTGGGTCATGGCATGGGCCGCCCCTGGAAAGGGAAGCATTTGCAGGGGCGGGCCATCCCATCGCCCGCCCCTAGAAAGTGCTATTTACAGGGGCGGGTCATGGCGTCACCCGCCCCTGCAAAAATTGGATGTTTCCAGGGGCGGCTCATGGCATCACCCGCCCCTGTAAAACGGTCTGTAGGGGCGGCCCTTAGTTACAGTGTCATTCATGCATTTGTAGGGGCGCGTCGCCTTTTAGTCCGCCCCTAAAAAAAACCCTGGCTCTTACAAATGTTTTTTGTAGTAGTGTTGGCATATCACCAAAAATGGTGACACGGCACCCTATTTAACGAAAATGAAACTCCCGTTGAAAGTAGCCTAAGTGGTTAAAATTCGGAGCATAAGTGATTAATAAATATTTAACTCATAATGTCAAATAGAGAGATGATGCGTGCTGATGGCATTTATGATAGCAATAGAATACATCCGCCTTTGGGAAAAAAACTAAATGTGAGGGGAAAACTGGGCGTAAAAGCAGCCAGTAAACAGATCGACAAAAATAAATGGGGTTGCGGGGATTGAATAGAAGCGTTTGGTTTATTTGTTCACTCATCCCGGATAGCTAGATGTGTAGCCTACTCTGCCAGTTCAAGGCAGACCAATCAGACTTGGACCGTTTAGTCACCAGAGTCACGTACGCTAGAGCTTGATAGCTTGCTGTGTCTCAACATGACGTACGCTAGAGCTTGATAGCTTGCTGTGTCTCAACATCACGTGTACGGATAGCTTTGCTGTGTCTCAAACTCCCGAGCTGTTTTGGGATTTCAAGACCCATGTAATGCGGACACCCTTCATCGAGTTCATCAAGAATCACATAATCTCAGCCGACAAGATAGAAGCTGAACTACTCAAGCAAGAATTATGTCTTAGCCGAAGAAAATCTATCCAGACGTGGAGCAACATTTGGTGTTCTCATGAAGTGCGTCACCAGACACGAAGGCAAGGAAATACTCGCTCGATGAGATACACTCCGGCACTCGCGGCAATCACGTGGACTCAAGGACACTGATCGGGAAAGCTTTCCGATCCGCATTCTATTGGCCAACATCTCTTGCTGATGCATAGGAACTAGTCTGCAGGTGCCTGAGTTGTCAATATTTTGCCAAGCAATCTCATGTTCCTGCTCACAAGCTTATCACATACCTCCATCATGCTCGTTTGCTTGCTCGACGCTTGACATGGTTGGACCTCTAACAACTACGAAGAGGGATTTACTCGTGTATTAGAAGCAATAGACAAGTTTACCAAGCGGATCAAAGTTAAACCAGTCACCAAGCAATCAGTGACTAAAATAGTCGACTTCATATGCGATCTGATGCATCGCTATGCAGTGGCGGAGCCAGGACTAAAGGCAAGAGGGGGCTAATTCAATGCTAAATTGCTAATCAACAGCAACACAATTGAAGTTTTTTGTAAAACATTTTTCTTTTCTTTGTGAAGAAGCATTATGTGAAGCTAAATCATTTTGTCTTGGAAGAACAAGTACTATGTAAAGCTAAACTAACTACATTGAACAACCATGTCAAGTAAGGGCTGATGTCCTTGATTAGTAACCAAGACGGAGTCGGTTTGTGTGCCATGCACATTTATTTTGCTGGATATGCATGCTAGATTAGTACGCGCACTAACCACAAGGGCACAAATCTTCAAAATTTTGTCCAGAGCAAGGGGGAGCCGTGGCCCACTTTAGCCCTCATGTAGCTCCGCCTATGTCGCTATGGCTACCCGAACAAAATCATTATAGACTTGGGCTCTAATTTCCACTGTAGTGAGTTTTAGGAGTTCTGCGAAAGAAGTGGAATTGGTGTCCCGTATGTCTTAGTAGCTCATCCATGGGCTAATGGCCAAGCTGAGTGTGCCAATGGGATGGTTCTGGATGGACTCAAGAAATGACTATTCGAAGCAAAGAAGAAGTATGTCGGGAACTATATATATATATGAGTTGCCACATGTCGTCTGGGGGCTGCGTACTCAACCATGCAAAGCCACAGGACAATCACCTTATTTTCTAGCCGAGGGATCATGAGGCGGTCCATCCAGTGGCTCAGAGTGGGTAGCCATGGATCAATGGACCCGCTTTTTAGTGGTGATCCGTGGACCCTTAACCGCCAGCCGCCTCTGAGGACCGATCCAAGCCGTCCAGGCGGTGGCAGTTATCCAACCACCACATGCAAGGGGTCGGCCTGCTTCCCCTCACGCCGCTTGGCATGATCAAGTGCGCGTGTTACCACCAAGTAACCATCAACCCCCTCCGGGAGCAAATCCATACTGTTGGAGGGCCAACAATCCCAGATGCAGGGTCGATCAACGCCTACAAGAGCCCCCTGGTCCTCTAGGGGCTATAAGGGTATGTACAACTGTTTAAACAGCTGCTGTCTATTTAACTTGCCATGTCACACATAGGCAGCGAAAAAGACAGCATGTAAAATGAGCTGTCTTTTTAGTTGTCTACAAACTATTTAATTCATCTGTGGACATATAAATCATGGTGATCAAGTAAAAATGGACCCATGTAGCCATTTTGGTGCTTGCACAAGAGAATACGTATTATATATCTATAAAACACATGAATCAATTAGAAAAGCATAAATAATATATTATATTAATAAGTGGGAACACAAGTTAAAATGAACAGGCACCATGTCAATACCAAACTTGTTCACACATGGAATACGAAACACATCACGCATGTTACCGAACTGCAGTTTTTTCTCACAGAAACATGGTTCACAACTGCAGTTTTTGTCACAGGTAGAACACCGGCTTTGTTCACAGGAAGAACACCAGCTTTTCTCACAGCCATACTCATCCTGCAGTCCTACCATCTGCATTAAACAACAGGTTGTAGACATTAGAAAAATGTACCGATGCATATTATCCAACAGATCCTAGGCAACAAAAAAGGTTGCATATCTACAGCTTGTAATTTACTCATCCATGGACTAAAATCCTAGGCAAGTATCACTGATTGTAAGTAGTCACACCTCACTGAATGTTGGCATGCTCTAGTATTTATAGAAATCACATCACGATCAGGTGGACTAAAATCAAGCACCTACAAGTTATTCATCCTCCATTGGGGAAAATTGGTTGCAATCCCTTGAGGAAAATTGATTGCAATCTCATTTACAGTGGTACAATATTGGTAAAAGAAAAGGGCACATCAATCAAGAAAACAGACATGCTAACTCATCAAAATCAACAGTGATCCTATGAAAACTTCTCAGCATTATAGAAGGTTTCGAAAACTGATTATACAATATCACAGTGCAGGAAGCCTCCAATTAAGCATGAAATTTTCACAGTACCAATTGTCACAGAACTAAGGTTCCAACAGTTAGATGAATTGTCACAGAAGCTACGCTTGAGAAAACTGTAACTAAATAAGCAAGCCTATCAACAAAGAGTGGAAATGTAGTAACCCCAGGTTCCCTTTGCTTTTTGCAAGACAGAACGTTTAGCTCTGAAAGTGGTACAGTACAGCGGGCAGTACCTTAGTTTGGTTGCCCTGCATGAGCTTCACGCTGCCTGCTTCTACTGCCAGTTCATAATAGCTACTTACATTGAAACATTACAAAGTGAAGATCTGTTGGCTAGTATCAGTTGTCATATTTAAGCATTAATCATAATATTTGATTGACATTTGTACAATGGAAGGTACTACAACAGTGGAATTTATTGAAGGAAAGAAACCATCACACTAAACAAAATTTGTGACTGTTTTCTGATCCCAAATCAAGAATACTCACTGTTTTTATAGAAGCAGGTAAGTGTAACTTGTGAAGATTAGCGGAACGTGATACCTTTCGGCTCTCACGGCTGCATGTTAAATAGGCCAGAAACAGCCTCTGGTGTGGCGTATAGGATGAGGGTGATCGCCACCATATCTTGCGCACAAAGTAGCTAACAAAACTCTTGATACAACAAACTATACAACAGCCGACATCCTATCTTTGTGCGCAAGATTAGTTAGGATCACCGTGTACACAGGGAGATATATAAACTACTTTAACACCCCCCCTCAATCACAACGCCAGAAGTAAGTTGAGATTGCGCCGAAAGAGCTCTAACTGCCGCGAAGACAAAGCCTTGGTGAAGCCATCAGCAACTTGATCACCTGTAGAAATAAAACGAATGTCCAGCAGCTTCCGTGCGACCCGTTCACGCACAAAATGAAAATCAATTTCTATATGTTTGGTCCTGGCATGAAAGACAGGGTTAGTAGACAAGTACTTAGCACCCAAATTATCACACCATAAGCGAGCTGCAGGAGGATGTGATACGCCCAATTCAGTGAGCAACTTTTGAACCCACATAACCTCTGCTGTGGCATTTGCTAAAGCCTTGAACTCTGCTTCAGTGCTAGACCGTGACACTGTTGGTTGCTTCCGAGCACACCAGGATATCAGATTAGATCCAATAAACACAGCAAATCCCCCCGTTGACCGTCTATCATCGGGACATCCAGCCCAATCAGCATCAGCAAATGCACTGACCAAAAAGGAAGAGGACTGCCGAATACATAAACCAAGAGACAATGTGCCTTGAACATACCAAAGTATTCGTTTAACAGCAGCCCAATGGACAGTTGTTGGAGAATGCAAAAATTGACAGACCTTGTTGACGGCAAAGGAGAGATCCGGTCGAGTAAGAGTAAGGTACTGTAAGGCCCCAACGATGCTGCGATATCTAGTAGACTCCTCAGGGCCAATCTTAGTGCCATCATGCAGAGACAACTTGTCAGACACAGAAAGAGGAGTAGCAACTGGCTTGCAGGAAGACATGCCAACACGCTGAAGCAGATCAGTAGCATATCTGGATTGACAAAGTTTCAGTTGCGTTGCAGTATGAGACACCTCAATGCCAAGAAAATAGTGAAGGTTACCCAAGTCCTTGAGAGCAAATTCTTTCTCGAGATTACGAAGAAGCTTGGTCACAGCATCCGGAGAAGAGCTAGCAACAATAATGTCATCAACATACACCAGGACATAGATAGTAACACCACCTTGGGAAAAGAAAAATAGAGAGGTATCTGCTGCTGAGGGAACAAACCCAAGTTCCTGAAGGCGTGTGCTGAGCCGAGAATACCAAGCACGGGGTGCTTGCTTGAGGCCATATAAAGCTTTGTCAAGACGACAAACAAACGATGGTGAATTGGGATCAGCATAGCCAGGGGGTTGACGCATGTAAACTTCTTCCTCTAACATTCCATGAAGAAAAGCGTTTTGGACATCAAGCTGACGAAGACACCACCCCTTGGACACTGCAAGAGACAGGATCAAATGAATGGTAGCAGCCTTGACAACCGGGCTGAATGTTTCCTCGTAGTCAATGCCATACTGTTGCTTGAACCCCTTGGCCACAAAACACACTTTATAGCGATCAATCGAGCCATCAGACTTCTTTTTTACTTTGTAGACCCACTTGCAATCAATAACATTGCTGCCTTGTGATGGTGGAACAAGATGCCAGGTCTTGTTGCAAAGCAAAGCCGAGAATTCTTGATCCATGGCGGCCTTCCAATGGGGATTAGCAAGAGCATCCTGTAGATTAGTGGGTTTGGCGACAGTACCGATAGTGGCCAGGTGCCCATAGGGAATGCTTCCATTAGTAAACACTTTGGGCTTACGAATGCCGTGCTGGAGACGAGTAGTAGGACAACGAGGTGAGGGCACAGGGTCGGCAGCAGCAGGAATACCAGCAGAAGGAGCCACCATAGAGGATCCGGGAGAGGAAATCCCGGAGGCAGGCGAGGGAGCCGCCGGCGCCGGTTCCAAGAGTGATCCGCTAGGCGCAGAGCCGACAGGTGGCAGGGGGCCGACAGGTGGCAGGGGGGAGCTAGGACACCCCACGTCCTCGAAGTGCACCACCGCCGCATGCAAAATTGTGGCAGAGGGTGCGACACATC
Source organism: Alloteropsis semialata (assembly GCA_004135705.1). Lineage (NCBI taxonomy): Eukaryota > Viridiplantae > Streptophyta > Magnoliopsida > Poales > Poaceae > Alloteropsis > Alloteropsis semialata. Next base: position 49,546,660 of record CM014272.1, read on the forward strand.
GATCCGATGCCCCAGCCGGTCTCGACAACGGGACACGAGGTGAGCAAGGAGAGGCGCCTGGCGTCGCGGGAGCCGTCACCGCGCCCGAAGGGGATTCTCACGGGATCCCAGATGGCAGCGCCGGCGGATCAGCATCGGGAAGAGCGCCAGGGGCACGCTGCTGCTGGAAAACACCTAGAAGCATGAAATCACAATGATTTTGCACCGAATTTTCACCAGAAGTTCCTCCGGTCAGAAGTTCCTCCGGTCCCTCCTGCACAAGAATTAGTACTAGCAGCACTGGATCGATAAGTAGGAGAATTAATCAAAAGTTGATCACTTGTGTTAGAACCTGAAGGGGAAGAAGAAGGAGAGGACACGGTGGAGGAATCAGGGATTAGAAGAATATCGGCGCGAAGGCGTGCACCCGCGTTTGGGTGAAAGGAAGCAAAAGGGTAAACGCCTTCATCAAAAACTACGTCTAGTGAGATGTACACACGGCCAGATGTAACATCTAGACATTTAAAACCTTTGTGCATTGTGCTATAGCCAAGGAAAACACATTGTTTTGAATGAAATTGGAGTTTATGAGTGTTGTAGGGGTGGAGATGAGGCTAGCAAGCACACCCGAAGGTACGAAGAAGCGTGTAATCGGGTTTGTGATGGAACAGGGTTTCAAACGGAGTGCATCCATTAAGAACCAAAGCAGGGAGATGATTGATTAAGTAAGTCGCTGTGAGAAACGCCTCGTCCCAAAATTTTATGGGCATAGAGGAGTGTACAGGTAGAGATAAACCTACTTCGACGATATGTCTATGCTTGCGTTCAGCCGAGCCGTTTTGTTGATGAGCATACGGGCAAGAGACATGATGAGAAATGCCAATTCGCTGGAAAAAGGAATTAAGTTTTTGATACTCCGCCCTCCAATCGGTCTGCATGGCTATGATCTTTGAACCAAACATGCGTTCAACAAGGTTTTTAAAATCATGAAAGCACTGAAAAACCTCAGATTTGTGTTTAAGTAGATATATCCAAGAGAACTTGCTAAAATCATCGATGAAGCTTATATAGTAATTGTGTCTCCCAACCGAGGTTGGAGCAGGACCCCATACATCAGAGAAAACAAGTTCTAAAGGAGCTGTAGGCCAACTAGAAGATTTAGGGTAAGGGAGCTGATGGCTCTTTCCCTTTTGACACGCATCACAGATGGTGTTTTTATTTGATTCACTAACAAATGAAAGATTGTTTTTGCTAAGGACCTGGCGAACTACCACTTCGGAGGGGTGACCAAGGCGATTGTGCCATCGGTTTGAAGAAACCTTGTCAACCGACTAAGCAATTTTATTTATAGAAGGACGCAGCGGATATAGCCCCTTTTCACATCTGCCTTCCAGCAGAGTTTTCTTCATTCCCCGATCCTTAACAAAAAAAATAGTTTGGGTAAAACTCAAGGAAAACATAATTATCAGAAGCAAGACGGTGGATAGAAACAAGGTTTTTACTGGCTTCAGGGACATAGAGGACATTGTTAAGAAGGAGGTTTTTGGATTTGGTGCAAACAACAGAATGACCAATTTGATTAATCTCCATACCTGATCCAGATGCCGTGTGGACTTGATCTCCACCAGTGTACCGATCTCGCACGGTCAGCTTCTCAAGATCACCAGTTATGTGGTCTGATGCACCTGAATCAGTGTACCAGTTGGTGTCGATGCCATAGGAAGTAGTTGCCGCTGCCGCACTTTTCTCCTTGTTGGTGAAGGACGTGTCAAAGCGTTTGTAGCAGCGCAGCATGGTGTGGCCGACCTTGCCGCAAAGCTGGCATTCCATCGTAACACCCCCAGAGGAGGCATTATTTTCGCCAGAGCAGTTGTTGGAGTTGTTCCCGTGACCACGGCCGCCGCCGCCGCAACCGCTACTGCCGCTGCCGCCACGTCCGCGTCCACTTGGAAAGCCACCTCCGCCACGCCCTCAGGTGGCAGAGTTGGCAGAGTGCTGCGCCGGCCCTTGCAGCAACTCCATATGCTGCTCAAAGCTGACCATCTAGGAGAAAAGCTCCCCGACAGAGATTGGTTCGACGCGTGCTGCCACCGCCGACACCAGGGGATTGAAGTCGACGTCCAGACCCACCAGGATGTAGGAGACGAGGTCTTCATCGTCGAGCTTCTTGCCTGCCGACGCCATCTCATCAGCAAGGGCGTGCATCCTTGCCACGAATTTAGTGACCGTGGAGGTCCCCTTCTGCGTGGTTGCCAGCGCCATGCGTGTATTGATGACGTGCGCACGAGATTGAGAGGCACACATGCCCTCAATTGCCTGCCAAACTCCGATGGCAGTGGGAATGGAGACAACTTGCACCAAGATGTCCCTTGAAATGGATAGCAATAGGTAGCTTAGAACTGCTGCTCCTGCGCAAGCCACTCGGCATGGAGTGGATTGGGCACATCTTCCTCGATCTCTCCTTTCTTGACCTTCATGGTTTTGGGCGGTTCCTTGATCGATCCATCAAGGTAGCCGGCCATTTGTGCTCCCCTCAGAACAGATAGGATCTGCGCTTTCCAGAGAGGAAAGTTGCTGCGCGAAAGCTTCTCGGAGACGGAGTGGCCAAGGGAGGGGAGCCCTAACATGGTCGAGGAGGTGGAGGAGGCCATGGCAAAGAACTCGTAGGAGATGGGCTCTGATTACCATGTGAAGATTAGTGGAACGTGATACCTTCATGGCTGCATGTTAAATAGGCCAGAAACAGCCTCTGGCGTGGCGTACAGGATGAGGGTGATCGCCACCATATCTTGCGCACAAAGTAGCTAAGAAAACTCTTGATACAACAAACTATACAACAGCCGACATCCTATCTTTGTGCGCAAGATTAGTTAGGATCACCGTGTACACAGGGAGATATACAAACTACTTTAACATAACTTAGAACGACTTTTGCATTCAGATTCCCTAGTATGGATTCATATGCAGTCCCCCAAGCATGCTAATGAAGGCCAACATTATGTTGATTGTTCTTTTTTTAATATGACCTGAGCATATGGATTGCGCTTTGTTATCTTGTGTAGCTCCATATAGTAGTATGTCACCTATGCATGATTTCAAATCAGCACTTGTAATCGACTGAGCAATTTAATCTTGCATTCTAAAATCCTTACAATTATGAAATGTCCCAACAGGCTGCAAATCTATTATTGCTGACCCAATAAGCTCAGTATAGCAAAGACCAAACAAAAAGTTGTACAATATGCTGCATTGACATTTAGTCAAATAGGTAATGGTCAACAAGCATAGAAGCAAATGGAGAAGAAAGTCACCAATCACCACATAGGAAGATGGATCAATTTGGCTGATTATAGAAGTTGTGGATTGAGATGCATCTATGTTGGAGAAAAAGGAAGGGGAAAGAAAATTTACCTTGTGGTCAACTGGTAGGGAATGGAGTCGCCGAGTAGTGAGAGAGCGCTGGTGGAGTGCCCAGCCCTTGGACTTTGTAGATTAACACCACCGCCGCCGCTGGTTCTGGCCTGACGAGGAGTTCATAGAGGCGGCATCGCTTTTCCCAGGCAGTGCCGGGGTGAGGGTGTGGAGGCAGCAGCGACAACAGAGAGACCGGTAGTGCCCTCCACAGCTGCAAGCAAAGGCAGGTGTGATCGGCTCAAGTGGCGGCGAAGCGAGGTTCCATGGGTGGCCCGACCGGCGAAGGGGAGCAGGACGGTGTTACACCTGGACAAGCTGATGAAGAAGATGTTTCTTCAGAGGAGGAGGCAGGAGAAGGGAATACGCCATCAACATCCAGTGGCTGATTGTAATAGGCATGTGTGGGGCCTGGAGGGCAGTGAGTCTGGAGTCTATATGGCAATTGATGCTGTAGCCGTGAGGGCATGACTATTCTGTTTCTGAAAACTCGATCTATGAACTGAGAAGGAGACCTTCTCCTTGCTCGTGCTATCTCCTGTGTCTCGATCCAATTGTGTGCTCACGCCTTCGGTAATTTCGCCGTCGGCCACGGGTCTCTATAGTTGGTATCAGATTCAGCGCTCCTTGGTACGCATCCGCTTGTTTTGATTTCTATCCCGTCGGCTTTGAGTTGGAAACAGGGTGGGTTCGTGAGATCGGATCGGGTGCCGCGCAGAACCAGCCTTGATCCTTGATTTTGCGGTAAGATCCTACGCTACCCCGACTTGGCTTGCGGCTGATCGAACATTCGGTGTTGTATCTGCAATTCGGCGGCAGATTTCACGGTGGAAGCACCAAAATCGACGACGACGGCACCACCCAAGCCTTCCGTGCAGTCCAAACTACTTCTGGACGCGATGGAGGAGGGCAACACCATGATGAAAGAGAAGCTAGATTGGCTCATGGGGAGTGTCGATCTCATTTTTAGCAAACTCGAGGACATGTCCCACAACCAGATGCAGATGCAAGCACAGCTGGATCTCAACGCCAAGGCAGTGGAGTTGGTGGTCTGGGAGCAGTAGTTCATGGGGAAGCAGATCGACGCCACAGGGAAGGCGGTTGCTCAGCTGACCCTGGATCAACTGGAGAAGGAGGATGAGGGCATCGACACTAGTCCTCCGCGTCGCCAAGTCCCGCCTCAACGCCACCACCATGAACACCACCAAGACCGACCACTGCCAAGTGAGAACAATCATACTCGACACTCGTATACTTCCCAGCGAGGTGGAGGTGAGGGGAATTGGAGTGGGAAGGCAGCGTTACCCAAGTTGAACTTCCCGAAGTTTGAGGGACAAAACCCCATGATTTGGAGAGATAAGTGTGAGAATTATTTCCATGTCTGCAATGTTCCCGAGTCGATGTGGGTGATTGCTGCCAGTATTCACATGGAAGGAAATGCGGGCAGGTGGTTGGGGGTGCACAGGATGAAGCATGGTTTGGGGAATTGGGAGGAGTTCATGCAGGCGGTTGAACAGAAGTTTGGGGCATACGATTACCAGCATGCTATTGAGGAAATCCTTGACCTGCAATAGAAAGGAACAGTGGGAATATGTGTCTGAATTTGAAAACCTGCAATACCAAATTGAGATGCATGACCAGGGGATGGGGCAGACTTACTTTATCTCTCATTTTGTAAAAGGGTTGAAACCAGAAATCAGGTATCAAGTGCAGGGATAGGTATCTACAACAATGGAGAGAGCAGTAATGTTGGCCAAGATACAAGAGCAAATTCAGGAGAAGGGCAAGTACAAATTTCAGAAAACTTTGCCTGCTGCCAAGACTCAAGGAGCTACTGGGGGGAAGCAGGAGGTTCCAAAACTGCAGTTCACTAGTCATCTCAGCAAAGAAAGGCAGCTCGGAGATTATTGTAGGGCCAATAATCTGTGCTTCTATTGCAAAGAACCATATGATGCAAATCATGCTACAAAGTGTACCAAAAGACCTAAAGCACAGATGAATGCCTTAGTGGTTAATGATTTAGACACCAGTTTGACTAATGAGGTGTTGAATCAGTTGGTTCTGGAGGATGTGTTGGCAGAGGAGTTTTGTACTTTGTCCATCAATGCTATCTCTAGTGCAGATGAAGGAGAGGCTATGAGATTGAGAGCTTTGGTGCACAATAAAGTCATGCTTATGTTAGTAGATAGTGGTAGTTCTCACTCTTTTTTTTAGCAATTCTTTTCTGCAAAAAGTGGGAATCACACCTGTGCCAGCAAATCCCAAAACTGTGGAAGTGGCCAATGGAGAAATGTTAATCACTGATAAGATGGTAAAGCAAATGGAACGGTAGGTGCAGGGTCATACATTTGCAACTGATATGAGAGTCCTTGAGCTGGGGGCCTATGATGCCATTTTGGGATATGATTGGTTGAAGGGTTTTAGCCCAATAAACCACCATTGGGAGAATAGAACTATGGATTTCTTGTTCGATGGATTTCCTGTTCAGCTTAAGGGCATTCCACCACCAGAAATGACATTGGAACCTGTATCTGTGGACAAGGTTCAGAAGTGGTGTGCAGGCAATGATGTATGGGCATTTGCAATAGTGGATCAGGTGGAGAACAACCAAGCACCAGATTTGCCAACATAGATTCAGCAAGTGCTGGGCAAATTTCAGGATGTCTTTGAAGATCCCAAAGAGTTGCCCCCCACTAGAGTGTATGATCATACAATTGCTACTCTACCAGATGCTGTCCATGTTAATTCAAGACCATACAGGTATTCCCCTATGAACAAGAATGAAATAGAAAGACAAGTTAGGGAATTACTTGCTGCTGGTCTTATTACACCTAGTGCTAGTCCATATGCTTCTCCTGTTTTACTAGTACAAAAGAAAGGCGAAAGTTGGTGTTTCTGTGTTGATTATAGAAAGTTGAATAACATTAAAATTAAAAATAGATTTCCTATGCCCATTATTGATGAAATTCTAGATGAGTTAGCTGATACGAAGTATTTTACCAAGTTGGATATGAGGTCGGGCTATCACCAAGTCCAAATGCAACAAGCAGACGAGCACAAGACAGCTTTTAAAACTCATCATGGGCACTATCAGTTTCGGGTAATGCCCTTTGGTTTAGCCAATGCACCAGCAACGTTTCAGTGCTTGATGAATGCTGTTCTGGAACCTTTCCTGCAAAAATTTGTGCTAGTCTTCTTGGACGATATATTGATTTATAGTCCATCACTAGAGACTCATGTGGAGCATCTGGAGTTGGTGTTACAAAAGCTCAGAGAACACAGGCTGTACATGAAAAGAAGCAAGTGTTCTTTCGCTCAGCAAAGATTAGAATACTTGGGGCATATCGTATTTGACAAAGGGGTAGCTTCTGATCCAGAGAAAACTACTGCAATGTTTAGGTGGCCTACACCAGGAACAGTGACTGAACTCAGGGGATTGCTAGGGCTCACTGGGTATTATAGGAAGTTCATAAGAAACTATGGGATGGTGGCTAGACCACTAACACAGTTACTACGGAAGAAGCAGTTCACATGGTCAGTAGAGGCTCAGGCGGCTTTTGAGCAGTTGAAGCAATTGATGGTAAAAGCCCCAATGTTGGCCATACCTGATTTTTCGAAACAGTTCATTGTGGAGACTGATGCTTTAGACCTAGGAGTTGGAGCTATGCTGATGCAAAAAGACCAACCTGTGGCCTTCATAAGTAAAGCTTTGGGACCTGTTCATCAGAAGCTTTCTATATATGAAAAGGAATTTCTTGCCCTGATCATGGTAGTAGAGAAGTGGAGATCCTATTTACAGAGACAAGACTTTCTTATCAGAACAGATCATAAAAGTCTCTCATTCTTGTGTGAACAAAATTTACACTCTCACATGCAAAGGAAGGCCATGACAAGATTGATGGGTCTTCAGTTCAAGGTGGTGTATAGAAAAGGGAAAGAAAACTGTGCCGCTGATGCATTGTCTAGGATGGGACATTGGTATGCTGTGCAGGCTGTCTCTGAATCCACACCTGTTTGGGTGTAGGAGGTGCTCAATTCCTATTACATAGACCCAAAGGCTAGTAAACTCTTGGCACAGTTGACGGTGCATTCTCCTGATGGCCAAGGATACTGTTGAGGCCATAATACCAGGGTGCCCGATCACGAGGATTACCGACTACCGACTCCGAACGAAAAAAGACTCTGAACAAGACACGACGACCGGATCGCAGAAGGAAGGTCTGAAGATGGTTAGAGTCCTACTAGGTTTAGGTCTGTTTTGTCTTGTAAGGCACGTCTCCCTAGATATAAATAGTGGGGGGTCCTGCACGTAGAGGGTATCTCCAATCTTAGCCAATACACCCGAGGGTACTTTTTACGCCATTGTAATCTGTGCTCACTGAAATAATACAAGCAGCAACTGGACGTAGGGTTATTACTCGATCTCGAGGGCTCGAACCAGTATAAAATCCCGTTTCTTTCTATTCATTCACCGTGATCAATCTTCGCACAAAGCGGGGAGCTTGCCGGACAAATATCTGCCGAGTACGACCTCGACAGAGGCGCGCCAGGCAGGGGCCCTCGCGTGAAGAAAGATCATGCCGATCGTCAACGGAGTCCGGATCGCCGACGCGTCGAGTTCATCGATGCCCTACATGCCCAGTTCCGTCAAGTCGGAAGCCATCGGGAGTTCTGCCTCCGCTTCCGATCTCTACGCTCACAACCATCTAGTGCCTACACGGGAGATCGACTTCGGGGATCTCGTGTTCGAGTATCAAGGCGATTATGAGCTCAAGCTGACAGGGATCTATGATCCCTATCTCACATGCTCCGGTCAGGAAGTTTTCGCCACCTTCGCGGAGCCAACTCCCGAAGACATTGCCGATCGCACAGCACAGTTGGATCTCTACTACAGTGGATCTAGCAATGGGTCGGAACAGCCCGAAGACCGCCGCATCCATGTGCTAGCTGCAAACGGGAGCGAGGCTGCCGCTGAGTCCTCCAACTCGCGCAGATCCATACCTCCTCCGTGTCTCAGCAACGCACCAACTCTTCAGACGGCTAAAACCCGTACACAGCAGGTCGCGTCCTCACTGGCTCCCCGAAATCTCAACAACGATTTCTGGGCAGTCGAGCAGGACAACCTGCAGATCCGAACTCTCTTGGAGACGATGGAGGCAATGGCCGAGGGAACCCCGATGGCCACCATCGCCAAGAAGGCTCGGGAAGCAGCAGACAAGGCCAAGGAGCGCCTCGAGGCCGCCGCTGCCGCACCACCGGCTCCGTCAAACAGGCCTGGTGAACCTCAATCGGTTCGCTCCTGATCTGTTAACGGACGACCCCATTATCGCCCGCACGAAGGGCGTGACATGAGGCCGCAGCTCGAATGCAACCGTCGCACTCGCGACGCTCGGGAAACTCTCGACTACAATCGAGATTACTGAGCACGTGAGAGCTACTACCGGTCCCATCCAGATTCGCCGCCACGTGACTCCTGACCAGGCACAGGAGGATGTCTCGCATACTCCCCAGGCCTGCGCAAGGTCAGGTGGCCGGAAAAGTTTCATCCTACTAACATCGAGAAGTATGACGGAACGACCAACCCCCGCGAGTGGATTTAGATCTATTCCACGATCATCGACGCCATCGGGGGTGACGACTACGTCAAGGCCAATTACTTGCCGACTGCCCTGCAGGGATCAACCCAAACATGGCTCATGAACCTGTCCGAGGCCAGCATCAAGTCATGGAGCCATCTCCGGGAGATGTTTGAAGCCAATTTCCAAGGCACCTACAAACGCCCCGGACACGAAGGAGATCTGCTCAATTGTGTGCAAAAACCTGGAGAGTCCCTCCGTGACTACATCCGTCGCTTCAGCGACACCCGTAACACCATCCCCGACATGGTGAATGATCGGGTGATTGTGGCCTTTAATCAGGGCTACAAGGACAAGCGAACGGCGGAGAAGCTTGCCATGAAGAACCCGAAGACAGTGGCTGAGCTCTACGGGATCCTGGAAGAGACCGCCAAGATGGCGGAGGCCCGAGCACGGGTCCATGGAAAGCCCGAACAAAGCCAGCCAACGGGGGAAGGCAAGAAGAAGAATAAACACAAGAACAAAAAGCGCAAGATCGAGGGTGACAAAGTCATGCCCATGGACAACAAACCCCCGTACAGGCGTCAAGGCAAGCCTACCGATCTCCCGATGTACTGCCCGATTCACCGGTCAACAAAGCATCCCTTTGTGGAGTGCATGGTGTACAAGAAGCAAAAGCAGGAGGAGGAGAGCCAGCAGCAGGGGGCTCCACGTGACCAGACCGCTCATAATCCTCGAACGGCGAACTACTTGGATTGTGACGATGAGCCAGACCTTCCCGAGGATCTGGAGATTGCCACAATTTTTGGTGACTATTCTACCTGAACCTCCAAGTCCCAGCTAAAGCTGGTCGAGAGGTAGATAGCAAGCACTGAGCCCTGCAAGCATCCGTTAAGGTGGTCCAAAATCCCGATCACATTTGATCAGAGGGATCACCCCGAGACGCTGTATGACGGGCCGCTACTCCCACTGTGCACCAAACCCTGGATCGGGCCCCGCAAGATCGGGCGAACCTTAATCGACAGTGGAAGCGCCCTCAATCTGCTGTTCGTCAATGCCTTTGACGAGCTCGGAATCCCGAGGAGGTCCTTGTCCCCGGTGGAGAAGCCTTTCTACGGGGTCATACCAGGCATCCAAGCCTTTCCCTTAGGGAGGATCGATCTGCAGGTGACCCTCATGGAGGGCAAAGATATCCGAATAGAGTTCCTCACCTTCGAGGTGGCTGACATCACGTCGGCCTATAACTGCATCTTGGGCCGACCGTTACTGAAAAAGTTCATGGCGGTCACCCACTTCGCCTACTCCATGATCAAAGTCCCAGGGCCATTGGGCCCGATCACCGTCTGCGGCGATCGCAAAGACGCGGTCCAGTGCGACATGAAGACCTAGAACATGATCAAGGGAGACGAGCAGGAGCCAGCCAAGGCTGCCGAACCTGCCAGGAAAAAGACCAAGGGCCTGCCAAAGGCTGTCGCAAAGGCAGCGGTGGCAGAAACCTCCCGAGCAGCGGAGACCGATCAAGGGCCAAGGGAAAAGAAGTTCCCGAACTGGTGCCTGCGGGAGAAAAGAAGACCGATGACGGCACCGCCGAGAAGCAGACTGTGGTGGACCAGACCCCGATCAGGGGGACGCCATCACAGTAAGCAGGCGAGTCGCCAATCGCCGCCTCGCCAAGCGTGCCACCAGCGAAGTGCACCGGACCGGGCACCAAATCGGTGGCCCTTGATGAGGCAGACCCGATCAAGACCACCCAGGTGGGCTCTGGTCTGGGTGACAAATAGGAACTCGAGCTCATTGCTTTCCTCTGGGCTAACGTGGATGTGTTCGCTTGGGAACCATCTGACATGCCCGGGATCCCCAGGGAGGTAATCGAGCACAAGCTTGGCATACGAACTGGCGTCCGACCAGTCAAGCAGAAGCAAAGGAGATATACCCCGGAGAAGCGAGACGCCATTAATGAAGAAATCAACCGACTACTAAAAGCCGGCTTCGTTCGAGAGGTCCCTTTCCCGGAGTGGCTGGCAAACCCAGTCATGGTGAAGAAGCCCAACGGAATGTGGAGGATGTGCGTGGACTACACCGATCTAAATAAAGCTTGCCCAAAGGACGAGTATCCACTGCCTAGGATAGATCAAATTGTAGAATCAACTTCTGGATGCGAGCTGCTTTGTTTTCTAGATGCCTATTCGGGGTATCACCAAGTCAGCATGTGCATTGATGATGAGGAAAAAACTGCATTTGTGACTCCCTTCGGTGTTTATTGCTATATAAGGATGCCTTTTGGTCTGAAAAATGGAGGTTGCACTTATCAAAAATGTGTTCACATTGTTCTCGAGGGCCAAATCGGCCGTAATGTGGAAGCAGACATAGATGACATTGTGGTAAAAAGTAAGTTAAAGGGCGACCTGATCGTTGATTTAACCGAAACATTCAATAACTTGGGTGCAAACAGGATGATGCTCAATCCCGCCAAATGCACCTTCGGTGTATCATTGGGTAAGCTCCTCGGTTACCTTGTTTCCCAATGAGGTATAGAGGCAAATCCACACAAGATCAAGGCACTCGATGACATGAAGTCTCTACGCAGCCGCCACGAGGTCTAGATGTTGGCAGGAATGATGGCATCCCTGAGTCGATTCGTATCCAAGTCAGGGGAACGAGATATGCCATTATATAAATTGCTACGTAAAACTGATCGTTTTGAGTGGTCGGCAGAAGCAGAAGAGTCGTTCCAGGCGTTCAAGCAATACCTACGAAAAATGCTCGTACTGGTCCCGCTGCAGCCATAAGAGGAGATGCTGTTATACGTGGCAGCGACACCAACCGTCGTAAGCACTGTTCTAGTGGTTGAGAGACCAACAGAGAAGTCAGCAACACAACATCCCGTTTATTTCATAAGCGAGTTGTTACATGACGCCAAAACAAGGTACCCTCAGATTCAGAAATTGCTATATGCTGTGCTAATGACTTCCAGGAAGCTCAATCATTATTTTCTGAGCCACAAGATCAAGCTTGTGTCAACTTACCCCCTAGGCAACATTTTACATAATCGAGATGCTGTGGGTAGGATCACACAATGGTTTGTGGAGCTGGGGGCCTACGACGTTGAATTCATACCTAGAACTGCCATCAAGTCACAGGCTCTGGCAGATTTCATCGCAGAGTGGACAAACCCAGAACCCGAAGAGGCTACCCAAAATCCCGAACACTGGACCATGTTCTATGATGGAGCGTTTTGCAGAGCAGGCGCGGGGGCTAGGGTGGTCCTGATCTCAAGAGTACAGCGCGTGGAGCAAGGTCATGGCCAAATACTTGGAAGCATACAGGAGGATGCAAAGCAAATTTGATGGGCTTGAAGTACGACACGTTAAAAGAGAATTCAATGGCGACGCAGACAAGCTAGCAAAGGCAGCTGCCGAGCGCACACGGCTCCCAGGTAATGTGTTACTTGAAGTTCTTACTAAACCATCTGTGTCGGTTTCATTACCGAACCAAAAAACTATGCCTGCCAAGGGCACAGTTTCTACAACCAGCGAATCCATCAAGGAGTCTATGTTGGTCGGTATGGCCCGAGCCGCCGCTCTAGTTGGAAACGAGGAGAACTGGATGGATCCAATCCGGGCGTACCTCACAAACCAAGCTATTTCGGACGATGATGCTACACTGGAGAAAATCCATCGTAAAGCCAAGAACTATCAATTGGTTGACGGGCGATTATACAAGCTAACCCGCAATGGAATGCTCCTCAAATGCATCACATGGACCGAGGGCATTAGTTTGCTCTATGATATTCATGGAGAAATCTATGGATCATATGCTTCTCCCCGATATCTAGCAGGGAAAGCATTCTGACAGAGCTTCTATTGGCCTACATCTCTTCAAGACGCAATCGAGTTAGTTAAGAAGTGCGAGGCATGCCAATTCTTCGCATGGAAACAAACTAAACCTGTGCAAGCTCTAAACACTATTCCTTTGTCATGGCCCTTTGCCACATGGGGAATAGACATCCTCGGGCCCTTTCCAAGGGCTGTTGGGGGTTACAGATTTCTGTTCGTCGGCATCGACACATTCACAAAATGGGTTGAGGCCAAACCAGTTCAGAAAATCACAAAAGAGACAGCTATCAAATTCCTACGGAGTATTGTCGTACGATTCGGTGTCCCGAACAAGATAATCTCTGATAATGGAACACAGTTTAAAAGCAAAAAGTTTTCTGATTTCTGCTGCAACTACGGGATTAGGCATGATCGGTCATCTGTAAATCACCCGAAGACGAACGGGCAAGTAGAGCGTGCCAATGGCATCGTGCTCCAAGGCATCAAGAAGAGAATCTTTAACAGATTATAAGCTTACGACAAGTGTTGGATTCATGAAGTTCCAACAGTACTTTGGTCGATGAGGACCACCATGAACCAAGCAACAGGCGAGACACCCTTCTTCTTGGTGTATGGAGCAGAGGCGATTCTACAATCCGTCATCTGACTACAAGCCCCACGCGTGGCACTATTTTCAGAAACTGAAGAGCCTGACAGACGCACAGATGAGCTAATCCTCCTGGAGGAGGCTCGTGATGCAGCCGCTTTTAGAGTGGCCTAGTATCAGCAAAAGCCGTGACAATACTACGATGCTAATGTTCGCAAGAGAAGCCTATGCATTGGTGACATGGTGCTCAAGCTAGATCAACGCACCAAGGACAAAAACAAATTGTCCTCTCCATGGCAAGGGCCGTACATTGTAGTAGACATCGCCCGACCAGGAGCCTACAGGATCGCGGAGATAGATGAAGATAAACTACCAAACACGTGGAACATGGATCAACTACGTAGATTCTATGCCTAAACAAAGGAAATCAAGTAAGCTCAAGCCTGTCCATCAAGTTTGGCAGATAAAAGCCGTCATCCGTGTCGCCTACAGTGCCAACAAAAAAAAGATAAGTTCTACACACTTTACTCACCCTCGCTTTTACGCTCGGGGGCTGGGTTCTATTTTTCAATTCTGTTTCTACTCTTTGTTACCATACTGCATATACTAACAAATAGCCGGGGACTACTATGCTGAAAGATTTTTTTTAAACCTATTCTATGCATCCCAAGCGCAACACTCGGGGCTCCCTATATGATCGGGAAATTCTTGTGGTCAGTACTTCAAGACTCTTTTTCAGAATGCCCGCATGACTGTAAAAGAGCCCAGGGGCTACTATGGTACTACTACCACACAAGAATCAGGCTGCTTGGCTGTGGTGGTGGATTTGTCCCAATACTTGTCCGTGGTGTAGATTGTGTTTCCGCTGCGAAGTTCCCGTCCGGCGGCGGCGCTGCTCTGATCACCAGATGATTCACTCCCGGATGAAGATTGGTGCGAGGATGCCATGGCGGCGAGAAGCTGGCTCAAGGGACTGGTGGAGCAAAAGGATGAAGGGTAAAAAGCGGATAAGAAATGGCGAGGAAGACGAAGGCCCAAATGGAGTCCAGGCGGCTGCGCCTGGGGGCTTTATGGTTTCGCGAGGGAGCACGAACTCCGAGAAAACCGGCCTCGAGCTGTGCAATCCGCAGTCACTGTTGGGTCAAAAAGATTCTTTCCTTTTTCTGTGGCACGCGTCATTTTGAAAGCCGTGCAGGTCAAATTCAATGCATTTAAGATTGCTAGCTTACCTGAGAAGCTACCAGTTTTAAATGACCAATGCTTGGTGTGTATAGAGGAAATACCCCGATCATGCCTGATTGGGGTCAAATTTCCCGAACATGCTAAGTTTTTAGTTGGTCTATTCGGAAGAAACTCTTGATCGGGAGATTTCATTCTCTAGGCAGGCAGTTTCACAAACAGATTAACACAAAAGTTCCCGAACACAGAAAGAGGGGTTATTGTTGCATCTCTCAAGTGAAATTTCTTCATTAAGTCCAAAAGGGAGTACATTTCACAAGGGATCAATAACTATCCTGAAACTAAAAAGATCAAAATAATGATCTTCGCCTGACTAATGTCATCGGCGAGGATCAAGGCGGTGCGGCACCGGCCGGCAGATCATCTACCACGTTCTCTTCTTCAGAGTCACTGACGAGATCCACGAGTGCTCCATCTCCAGGGATCCCAATCAGGTCGTGGTTCAAAGAGACGAAGAGGCGCCTGGCGAACTCCTCGTCGCCGCTGGTGTCCACCGGAACAGAAGATGAAGATGCGCCTGCGCTTCAGCCGAACTCCGCTTCCTCCTTGAACCGGTTCATCATCGGAGGAGAGGGAGATGGGAGATGCTGGGGGCTGGAGAAGACGGTGCAGGGCGCTTCTCGGCGGCAATGCTCGACGGAGCGGTGTCGGGAGCCGGAGACGCCATTGCCGGAGCTTCCTCTGGTGGCTCGACCTCGATTCCTTCATCCCCATGCCAGGGGAGGGCAAGGAGAGGAGCCTGAGGAGGAGCAGGAGGTGGTGTCGACTCCGGCGGCTCCTCCAGCTTGTCGGATGGTGGTTCGGTGGAGCTGCGGGGATATTCTCCGAAAAGGAGGCGAGGAAGTTTGAACTTGCGGCTGAGCTTTTTCTTTCCCATGGTGTGGGGAGGGAGAAAGCTTAGAAAGGAAGGTTCAAGTACAGATCGATCCAAGGGATCTGATATTTAAGGACCCTGAGGCGATGCTTTGCACGAAAATCGAGGAACCTAAGTAGAGCCGTAATTTATGCCGCGTGCGCTGCTAGAGTTTCGGGAAACATGCGGAGTGGGTTTTTAATGTGCAGGCAGCCGTTGCATCAACCCTTGATGTTCCAGTTTCCAAGATGGAATATTTTTATTTACTAATATTATGGCTGATATTTTCTCTGACCTTATCATTCAGATGCAGGTTTCACTATTCAAGAGTTCGGGATCTTTTCTGGCTCTCATTTTCAAGTGATTATCGAGATATTCGCATATCCTAAAATCACCCGAAGAGCAAAAAGACCCAAAGACTACTTAAAGATCAACCTTTTCTGAACAAGATAAGCTCGGGGGCTACTGTTGAGGCCATAATACCAGGATGCTCGATCACGAGGATTACCGACTACCAACTCTGAACGAAAAAGACTCCGAACAAGACACGACGACTGGATCGCAAAAGGAAGGTCCGAAGATGGTTAGAGTCCTACTAGGTTTAGGTCTGTTTTGTCTTGTAAGGCACGTCTCCCTGGATATAAATAGTGGGGGGTCCTGCACATAGAGGGTATCTCCAATCTTAGCCAATACACCCGAGGGTATTTGTTACGCCATTGTAATCTGTACTCGCCGAAATAATACAAGCAGCAACTGGACGTAGGGTTATTACTCGATCTCGAGGGCCCAAACCAGTATAAAATCCTGTGTCTTTCTGTTCATTCACCGTGATCAATCTTTGCACAAAGCGGGGTGCTTGCCGGACAAATATCTGCCGAGTACGACCTCGACAGATACACTCTAAAGAATGGTCTCATTTATTACAAAGATAAACTGTGGGTGGCGGAGAATTCAGCTCTACAAACTAAGGTGATAGCAGCTCTACATGCTAGTGCCATTGGAGGCCACTCTGGCACCAGGGCAACAAACCACCGTATCAAACAATTGTTCTATTGGAAGGGGATGAAAGCAGCTGTGGAAGATTTTGTAAAACAATGCCAAGTTTGCCAACAAGCTAAACATTTAAACACACATCCTTGGGGCCTGCTGCAACCTTTGCCAATTCCTCAAGGTGTGTGGCAGGACTGGTCCATGGATTTTGTGGAAGGCCTGCCATTATCTGACGGCAGCAATGCTTTTTTAGTGGTGGTGGACAGATTGACCAAGTATAGCCACTTTATACCCCTTAAACATCCTTTTACTGCTCAAGGGGTGGCAAAGATGGTAATGGATCATGTGGTGAAGCTCCATGGATTACCCAAGACAATTGTGTCAGATTGAGACAAAATATTTAACAGCTCTTTCTGGAAAGCCTTGTTTGCCTTGTTGGATACAAAATTGTTGATGAGCTCTTCCTACCATCCTCAGACCGAGGGCCAGACTGAGAGAGTAAATCAATGCTTAGAAATGTACTTGAGGTGTGCTATGCAAGATGATCCCAAACAATGGAAAAGATGGTTGTCTTTAGCTGAGTTGTGGTATAACTCAAGCTTTCACACATCTTTGGGGTGTTCTCCATTCAAAGCATTATATGGGTATGATGTGGCATTTGCCCCTACTGTCTCTCTACTTGATCACACCAGTCCAGCAGGGGAGTTTATCAAGGAAAGAGACAAGCAGCTGGCCGTTCTGAAGCAACATTTGGCTGCAGCATAGAATAGGATGAAGAATCAGGCTGATAAAGACAGGACTGATCGCCGGTTCTAAGTTGGGGAGTTGGTGCTCTTGAAACTGCAACCCTATGTTCAGCAGTCAGTTGTCAGTAGGCCTTATCCCAAGCTAGCTTACAAGTTTTTTGGCCCTTTCCAAGTTATTGCCAAGATTGGTGCAGCAGCTTATAAGCTGAATTTACCCGAGGGAAGTCAAGTCCATCCAGTTTTTCATGTCTCCCAACTTAAGCCTTTTACACCCAATTATTCTCCAGTATACTCTGAATTGCCCAAACTGGTGGATCTCAGTGTACAAGAGATTATCCCTGAACAAGTGCTGGACAGGAGACTAGTGAAAAAAGGCAATCGGGCTATTCCTCAATTTCTTGTTAAATGGTCTAATGTTTCCACTGTTGCAGCTACACTACAAGAAACCCTTTAATCCGTGACAGATTTTTTGTGATGTTTTTGGAGAACGTCACTAACCTTATCTAATCTGTGACGATTACAAAATTTCTGTCACTGATCTACAACTATGGATATTAAGCCCAACATATCGTGACGTTTTATCAATTCCGTCATATTGTGGCCCATAACCTAGTGACGTTTTATCAAATCCGTCACAAATCGTCCATGGACCCATTTTTTAGGTCTAGTCAGCATGGACCCACGTTTCGGCATGGACCGCATTTAATTTTTAAAACTGAAAAGATAAAAAAGTAAAAAAAGAAAGAAAAAGAGAAAAAAGATCCGAACCCTTGATGTCCTGCAAAAGTCGAACAAAGTATTCACCATTGAGCTATCATTGCGCTTTAGCTAGTTGTGGGTATTTTTTTGATTTTGTATAGTGCTTGCGTGGCATGTAGAAACAAGCCAATGTGTCAGACTGGGCCCATATGTCAGCCGAGTCTGCCAAAATAATAAGTCAAAAAATTTTGGGGTGGCTGTGAACCGAAGGCAGGATCTTGAGTTTAACATGCACGTGAGTTACCAGAGCATGTTCCTAAGCTTGGAACATTAGTCGTCATCTAACTATTACAGAGTTCATAGATGAAGTGAAACAAACTTGATCGAGTAGTGCAATGGTATGGCTGTTCCGTTTACGGGAGAAGACCACGGTTCGAAGTCTCAGCCGCGCCTGCACCTCCTTTTTTTGGCAGTATTTGCGTTTTGTTGAAAAAAAAACGACGAAAGGAGGATTTGATCCTGAGACCTGCTTCTACAGAGGGACAAGCGCTACCACCGCAGCACCTCATTGTTTGTGCAAGCTTATGGCATTTATTTTACTTCACAATGGCCCTGTTTACTTCCCACCCCAAACTTCACTATTCATCAAACTTCACTATTCATCAAAGGGAATCTTACATGCATGGAGTATTAAACGTGAGTTAATGACAAAACCCATTCCATAACCCCCCGTAACTTTGCGAGACGAATCTAATGAGCCTAATTTGGCCATGATTAGACAACATCGTGCTACAGTAAACAATCTCTAATGACGGATTAATTAGGCTTAATAGATTCGTCTCGCGATTTTCCGTTCATCCGTGTATTTAGTTTTATAATTAGATCATGTTTAGTCCTCTTAATCTTCGATTTAGAATTGCTACAGTAAAGTTCGCAAACTTTTTTCCCGAACTAAACAAGCCCCCATTACTCTGTTATTGAAAAGCGATCCACATGGCTGAGATGAAGAACAGCTTTATCATTCATCTTTCTCTTTTTAATCCAGAATTACATTTTGTAATTGGTATTTTTCCCTAATAATAAATGCAAATTTGATGGTTCTTTTTTCACTATTTTTCTAAAATTACGGTCTTTCATTTAATAGCATTCGTTGATATGTTAATTGCTATTTCTTGGATATTGTTTTAAAGTTACTTCACAAGGTGTCTTAATGAGTTATTTAAAAGATAAAAAAACAATTTTTTTTGCAAAACAAGTGCCTATGTAAGCCCACAAATGTTAATAGGCGGGTATATGAAAGGTTGTATCCAAATTTGAGGTGTATATGAGCAATAAAAATCTTTGCAGTATATAAAGTTCAAAGTTGGCTTGAGTTGTATGAAACAATGTGACACATCTATCATTTTTGTGAGCAATCTATACTTCAATTTTCGTAAAACCATATGAAACTTTTATGTAAAGATTGTACATTCATAAAATGATTCAATAGACAATTTGCAAAATTTTTGGAGAAGTTTTAGTAATTATTATCATTATTGTATAATAAGGTTGTAAATAGAAATTTGAATTGTCCCTAACAAACATTTGAACTTTTTATCTCCTTTCAAGATATGAGCTATAATGTAACATACTTCCTTAAAATACATTTTATGGAATTTTTCAAATATTATTTGAGATACATGTAGTTCAAATTGTAATTATTTTCAATAAACATGCTGAAATTCATTTAAACTACAAAAAATAGTAAATGAGCTCAAAAAATATTGAAACTTCTAAAAAACAATTTATGCATAGTTTATTAAATATATATAACATATTTGTATATATACGATAATTATTTTTATGTGTTACTTCACTATGGTGCAATAAAAAAATAATGAAAAGGAAAAATGTTAAACGGCCCAAGAAACCTAACTTGCGTCATTTTATTGTAAGGCCCGACTTCCAGTGGCCGTCCATATTTGATCCAACGATAAGGGTCGATGCCCAGATGAATAAAAACCCTGCTCTCTGCCTTCCCGAAACCCTACTCCGCGCCTCCCTTCTCTTCGAGCTCTCTCCCTCCCTTCCTCAGATCCAGCCACCGCCCCACACCCCCCCTTTCTGGAGCAGCTCCCGGCGGCGGCGGTGATGGGGACGCGCCTCGCCCAATGGAGGGGCTGCACGAGGTCGGCCCCCCGCCGTTCCTGGGCCCCACGGCGTGGCCGACCGACGGCGCTTGTCCCGGGAGGCTCACGGCGCGCTCGACCGATGGTGCTCAGATCCGGCGCATCGCAGGTCGGGGTGCTGCCGAGGGGAGGGAGCAGGGGCGGGGTCGGCATGAGGGGCGATGGGGCGGGCTCCGTGGCGGGGGTGCTAGCGCCGCCTCCCTCCTCTCCCGCACCAGTTGGCGCTCCTCATCATGACCGGCTTGGCGCACGGCCCGGTGAAGATAGAAGCCCCAGCAGCGCTCAAGCTCGCCGTCCCAATGGCCATCTTGGTGAGCTCATGCACAAATTCCTCTCTTGCTATGATTTGTTTGCCATAGGATCTCATCTGATTGGGCAGATCGAATGTGATACCCGGCCATTGCCTGGCTCCCAAATTGCCAAAGCTCTGTATTTCCCCCAAATGCCACCAATGGACCTATCCCAGCGCATATCGCTGGCCGGGTTGACAGAAATTTCAGTCCGGTGGGGTGGTGCCTCACTGCTGCCCCGCATCCACTGCTCTGACGACAGGTGAACTTGCGCTCTAACATGGCCCCTTACCAACTCTCTGCCTACCTCACCTTCTTTTACCTTGCTAATGCTCCATTTAAAGCTTCAAGTCTTAGCATAGATTGGACTTGGTTGGTTACCTTCTTCTGTGCCTCGTTTGGATGTAGCTATTTTGGACCCTAACTGATTGCAGTAGATTGGTTCCTTCAGCAGTTAAGCATATTATTAGTGCAGTTCATTGCTTCAAAATACTCCTAGCCTATTAAAATCAGATCATTCATTTGCAGGTCAGCCTTGCTTATCTCATCTTTCCAACTGACAACTGTCACAAAGGTTGATGGGCTGATGGCTGTTGGCTGAGGTCTTGCACTAACTGAATGATTCCTCTTTTCATTTCTCATTCTTGCAGCACCTAAATAATTGGTTTCTATGCAGAATTCATTGATGGTTGTGCTTAGCTCTGAACGTATAATTAGGTGGCTTTAGGCTACATTTTGTTAGTAGCTAGAAATTGAATGAAATAACTGAGTATAAACATCTATGCAGGCTGAATAGGAGAGGTGTTCTTATCAGCAAGCAGAGGGTCCAGAAGGTCTGACAACAACCTTGAATATTGATGTTGCCTAATTTCACTGTTTGATAAATATTTACTCATGTGCACTGTCCTGTCATGTGACTGAATGCAAATATGTAGCAGCTTGGTTCAGCTTGGAACATTATGTAACAGTAGTAGCATTTTAAATGAGGCATGAATATTATCTGCAACCGTTTGTTCATTGCTTCTCACTATTTCATTGCATTGCTCCACTGTCATGAGTTATTTACAGTTCATATGGTTAATCTATAATTGTATACCATGCTACACCATTCTATGTTATATAAATATTAAAATTTAAAGTGTTGCCAATGTATTCTCTTCTCTAGCTTCAATCTACCTCCCTGTTATATGCTTGTGCAAGTATCAGATGTCAACCAACGTATATGGTGTGGTTTGTTTCTGTTGAAATATGCTACAAAATATGAACACACATGAAAACTAAGTGTTTGGTTCCAGCTATGGTGGCTGCAACTTAATTAGACTTGCCATATATTTAATGTTCATTAAGTGTTTGGTTCCAGCTATTTAACTTGATTAGATTGCAACCCATCTAGTGTGCCGTAATCTCTATCTTTGAATTGGTGTTTATACATAAATGGCTGCTGCAGACTCATGCAAATTTCGGAGTTCGAATATTTCATCTTGTTAATGTAACAGAAAGATTTTGCTTCTGTCTCTAATCCTGAAGCACTAAAACATGAGTTTCCAAAAGAGTTCAAAAATGTTACTTCATTTCCTATTCTCTGTGTGCATCCTGTCAAACATATATGCTACTTCATTTTGAACCGATTTTACTTCATTTCCTATTCTCTCTATGCATCTCATCATATATCCTTGTTTGTACAGATCAATGGACTACATGTCAAGGAAATTGCAAGAAGCAGAGCTTGCGAGGATAAGGGACCAAGAGGAGCTGAAGATAAAGCATGCTGAGTTGGAGGCAAAACTGGAGCGTCTTGGGTTCAACAAGATAAGCTAATGATGGTATGAACTTTGCTGGAGTTGCTGGTAGCAATGTTTTGCTATTGCACTGGTTGGCTTTTGTTGTTTCTGGTGCTTGGTCAATGAATGCTGATGCATTGTACCAAAACTTTATGCGGAGTAGCTCCTTTTGTGGTTGTTGGCACTTGGTGTTAGTGCTGTTGTTGGCTTATGTGCCATGTTGAACCTGTTTTGATGCTAGATGAACAATGTATTTGATCTGGTATTGAATTATGGGCTGGAACTGCTAAACGTTTGTATTGGGGGCTGTAATTTACTGAATTTATGTGTGTTATGGGCTGTACTGAATTTCTGTGGGTCTGGAATTTGCTGATTTCTTTTATGTTTTGGGCTGGAATTCATATTATGATAAATGGGCTGTATATCGGTCCAACTTAAGTGGACTGAACTTTTATGGGCTGTTAATGGGCTAAATTTTGAGTTGATGTGTGAAATTAATAGTGGGCTGAAAAAAAAACTTATGGGTCTATTTCATAAATGGGCCTATTTCACAAACCGTAAAAACTTTCTCAGCGTCCACGTCATATGCCACGTAATCAGCCATCTCAGCGTCCACGTCATCTGCCATGTCGCTGCTGATGTGGCTATTTTGGTCCATGACCGTTTATGACGTTTATTTTCGTCACTAAATTTGGATTTGGGCTGGGCTAAGCGGGCTTAAGGCCATTTTATGACGAAACAGAAACGTCATGGACTATGCCGATCCATGACGATTGTGTTCAAAACGTCACCAGGCATGATTTGTGACGCTTAATACATGACGTTATGCAAAATCATCATGGATACGTATTTATGACAGTTTTTCATCGATCTATGACGAAATTTTTATGTCACAGATTAAGGGGTTTCTTGTAGTGCTACTTGGGAAGATCTCCATGTCGTACAAACCAAGTTTCCAGATGCGGTTGCTTGGAGGCAAGCAACTACTGAAATCGGGGGAGATGTTACACCTGGACAAGCTGATGAAGAAGATGTTTCTTCAGAGGAGGAGGCGGGAGACGGGAATACGCCATCGACATCCAGTGGCTGATTGTAATAGGCGTGTGTGGGGCCCGGAGGGCAGTGAGTCTGGAGTCTATATGGGTATCGATGTTGTAGCCGTGAGGGCATGACTATTCTATTTCTGAAAACTCAATCTATGAACCGAGAAGAAGACCTTCTCCTTGCTCGCGCTATATATCTCCTGTGTCTCAATCCGATTGTGTGCTCACGCCTTCGGTAATTTCGCCGTCGGCCACGGGTATCTACAGGCGGATGGCGGGGGTGCGCTCGCAGTTGCCAAAAAAAAAAACAATCGTGCGTGCTGCAGCGGATCCTTAACGAGGAGGGCGCGGCGACGACGATGGTACAATGAGCTGCGGGAGCCATAGTTTGCGCGTGTGCCGTAGACGAACGAGAAGACAGCAGTAGAGTCGCTCCTCATTTAATTGCTGCCATGTAGACTATTTTTGCTTATGTGGACACAAATAGATAGCAGCTGTCTGACCGTTGTATGTGCCCTAAGTATAGGAGTGGCAGCCATCACTTAGATCACAAAGTATCTCGGTGCAAGAAGCAAAGTCATCTACTTTAGTGTTAGGGAGTAGAGTAGTGTTGGGAGTTAGAGTGAGTCAGGATTCTTCCTGGGTTCTGGACAAGTCTTTAGATAGCTGGTAAAGAATCCATTGTATCTTTTCAGCATTTCTTTTGCAAGACTCAGTTATCAATATAGTTGTCTTCTTTATTCAAAGTTGCATTACTATTCTGCTATCTTCCTAAAGTTGAACTTTAGTCTAATTAGTGAAGCAGTAGAGCTTAGGATCTTTCAGAGCGTAAGTCTGGGAATATTCAGTAAGATAGTTTTGTATTTTACCCCTTTAGTTGTACTTGACTGTTTCGATGACTCTAGTCTAGCTCTGCTCCTGACTTTGGTCTGAGAGTATCTGGAGTTGTTCTTCCAAAGATCTAGGAGAACTTCTTGAGTATTGGCTATAGACGTGGTGCCTAGCGCCAGTACAATTCTAAGAGAGACACCCAATCCATCGGTCCAGAGATAGGTTGCAGGTGATGACAGCCTTGTCTATCCCTTGTAATCCCCATGCTGGGTTGGCTCTGTTGGTCCTAGACTGGCAGTGAGTAGTATTCCCTTACTTGATGTGGCGTCCTCACGAGAAGTTCAAGTGCCTGAGAGGAGGTTGCTATCCAGGAAGGATGACCAACTTTGATAGCCCGGTCCGCCCTTGCCTCAGCACCTCTTTGCTACTCACTTTATGGTAATCCTTTGTTAGAAAGAGTCATATGAACCAGTACTCACTCGCGGTCCTCCCAACGGCTCACTCGTACTCCCTAGGTGGAGATTAGCTCAGCCTAGTGATCTAGGCCCATTTATCTATTTATCTGGCTTACCCATAAAGTTTAGCTGGTCATTTATATAGTCATACTTGCTTACCTTTGAACATTCTTAGCCATAGTGGTTCCCAGAGGATAAAAACCCGATACCTTGGAATACTCCTGGGTAAAATGCTAGAATGGTGTTCCGTGCGCTTGCGGATCAATTGGCATTGGTTTGAGAGCTTAGCAAACGCCAACAGATGCATGTTTATCCTTCCTTGATAATTGATGAACTGTGAAAGCATAACAGAAAACTAGTAAAGACACTTTCCTTTGATCTAGTTATATTATACCCTTCGTCTTCTAATTCCTTACATTCAACCAAGTAATTCTCTATAATAATTCAGCTAATTGTTCTCTAATAATCAACCTCACTAGGTTAGTTGGAGTCGGATATATGCTTAGCCATGCTTAGTTGAGGTAGAAGTCGAGGTGTGGCATGGCACCACCCTCGCGAGCTATAGGATCCTTTTACCTTATAGATGAACTAGTTGCGAATGACTAAAATATGAGAAACTTATCAATGATTTTAGTTGGACTTGAGACAAGTAGGGACGGTTGTTGGCCTCTTGGACTTAGGTCATTTACCGTGCAAACCACATGTTTGATATGGGATGGTAAGACGAGTACCATAAGTTGCCTGTATTATTGGACGAGTTTGGGTGGATGGTTGGTGGGTTGCCTTTGAGGGATCATTATACTCACCAACCCGGCCTCTCGGTCAATTCTAAGCCAGGCAGGTATGTGAATGGTTGAGACATGAAACAATGCTTGCACTTGTCATAGAGAGCCAGCAGGTATTCGAATGGTTGAGACAAGCAGCAACACTGAGACTTCTGCATGCCATAGAAGCAGTTGAGCAAGGAGCGTTCCACCTAGACAGAGAAATGGATGAGCTTACGTATGCCCTAATGAATCCCGAGCATCCTAGACAGACACGAGGCAAAGGAACGCTTCCATGGAAGTAAGGTTTTGCGACTGCATTGAGTCTTACAGAAGTTGCATCAGAAGAAGGAACGAGGAGTTAGAGAAGATGCGTCGACTTGAGGAAAGGAAATTGTAGAATGAACAAAGAACATGGGAGGTTTAACGGCAATTGGCCATAGCACTTAGCGCTCAGCAGCCAAGCAATGGATCCGCTGATGCTCCTGTGGATGCGATTAGGCCTACCCAGCAGCATCGAAGTAGTTGCGCATCCACTGGCATCCCAAATGCTGAAGTCCAGCGCTACCCCGTTGATGATATCAACTTGTGGACACCCTGTGAGCTGCATACTCTATTCAAGAACTTATCATTCAAGGTGGCATACGGTGTTGTTTGCCGACTAATGAGGGAGATCTCTACCATGGAGGGTAAACACCCATTGGCTATGCTAGAGTTGGGGTGGACCATGTCTTAGGAGGGTACGAATCACTCAAACTTGACATTCCTGGAGGTGACGGGGAGAGGACACTACAAGAGGCAGTTCATGGTGTTATCCTCTGGGAGAAGCGTAACATCGTCTTAACAATATCCGTTGGTTGTCCAAGAACAAAGGTCTTCGTCACCTCCATCTCTAGCTCAACAATCTCCGCCACCTCCAGCTCAACAATCTTTGCCGCCTGTACCGCCACCATCAAAGAAAGATAAGCAACAACAACTAAGGCACCACTAAAGCCATCCACAAAGAAGGCAGCAAAGCAAGACAAGGCACCTGCCAAGCTACCATGGGACAAATATTATGAGGAATGCAATCAGCATAGTCTGAATGAGGTTAAAGAGTTCTTCAAAAAGGAGCCCAAGAAGAAGGAAAAAGTTGAATTTGCTAAGTCTGCTTTTTTTATGGGCATGGCTAAAGAAACACAAAAGAAATATGGCCATTCTATTAAGAAGCCTTATAAGAAGCAGAAAAAGAAGGAGAAGGAGCAATGAAAGCAATAGAGCCAACAGACTGGCAAGAGCCAATAGAGTGCCATAAGCCAACATAGTGGCAAGAAAGAAACGAAGCGAACAGTTGCTCTGCTCGGAGAGCAGGAGAAGCAAACAGTTGATCCGCTCGTAGTTCTTACAGAAGAAGAACTTAACACACTTTAGTTTTGCAAAGAAATAGGATTCATGCCCTCACAAAATTCTAAGTGAGCAAGAGCTCCCAAAGGAGAGCACTTTGGCGCAAGTGACTCCTCCAAGATGGCCATTTCACCTGGGCTTACCTCTAGTAGACCCCGAAACGCACCACATGCTATCAACAAAATGTACAGCTTACATGAATGGTACCTTGGGGCATCGGCCAAAGAGCAGACCATGATCGGAGCAAAGATTAGAGATGATGACTACTTCCGCGGCAAGGACGTGATATACCTGGAGTTCTAAAAAATATACCAAATATACCATAAGGATGCCCTTGACGTCTCTATCCTCAACTGCTGGGTGTTGTATGTCTTTGTTTATTTCTATATTTAACGTCTGCTATATATTCTCAATAGATTTATTAAACATTTCTTTCTTTTAAATTGTATCCTGTAGAATGAAGATTGAAGAATGCAGAAAAAACTCATACTTTCACTTGGGCTTCATCGACCCAAAATTTGTCATCATATGTTAATCAATCATTATGAAGACATAGTGAATAACATTGGTAGGTTCTTGCATGTATAACATTACAAGACAGTGATTCTTTTTCCTTACAACTTTGGGTGAGTAGTTTTACTCTCTTGTGCATCTTTCATTTTTTCTAACACCATGTTATTTCAATAAACGTGACCCTTCGTATAAAACATGTATGTAAATAAGTTCAATTGGATATTATTTGTTATAATTCGATAGAAGCATGTTGGTCGTTATGCACTCAATGAGGAGACCACAGGACCAGTACCAGCCAATGATTGACATCCTGCAAAAGTAATTTCCATCCTCGTACTATAATACCTCTTTAGATTGTCCGAGAATTCCATTTATTTGCTATGATGCACAGGTGTTGGAAAAAGTTCCGTGCAGAGCAGAGAGGTCCATTCAAGGAGCAACTTTATGTCAAGGGAGGCTTCTGGTACTACTATACCTAGACACATCACGTTTTATTTGTTTCATTTTCATGAATATTCATGCAATGAATTGACCATTTCTCCTATAAAGTGTTCTAGGTAGGCCCAAGACATTAATTTATGTGGATACTATGTCTATGAGTTCATGCGTGCTCTTGTTGCCGAGAGACAGACTACCACTAAATGGGAACACACGCTATGTTTCACGCTATGTTTCGTTTCCATGGATATTTATATCTATATCTATATCTGTATGCGAGTCATAATAATATTATTCATATTTTTCTATTAACCACATCTTTAGGTTATGAAAATGAAAGATTCTATCTTACCATCCCAAAGAGTCGCGACAGTTCAAGAGGCACACTAAGGATTTATATTCGATGAGGTCGTAAACAAGAACGGGACGTTCCATTTGGGATGGAAATTCATTCGATAAAAGGAGCAAATACTAGGCATTTTGTAAATATACATATGCGCCTTTCAAAACTTGGTGTAAATATTAATATACACCTTTGAAAACTTGTTGTAAATATATATTTAAGTTAAATATTATTAGCATATATATAGATGTTATTATTATTAGTTTAATACATTTTTTGATGTATAATATGTATATTAACAAATACATATTATTATACATGTATTATACGTATCCCTGTGTAAAAGAAAACATAAAAAAAAGAAAAAGGAAACAGAAAAAAAAGGACTTTAGTCCCGGATGGTATCACCAGCCGGGACTAAAGGGGCTCCGCCCTGGGTACAGCGTGGAGCCTCTTTAGTCCCGACTGGTGATACCAACCATGATCATCAGCTGGGACTAAAGGACTCTTTTAGTCCTGGGTAAATACCGGGGACTAAAGGCCGAGTGGCGTAGTCTCGGTTGAGAAACAGGGACTATAACCCGTTTCCAACCAGGACTATAGACCCTTTCTCTAGTAGGATGGTTTAATTGGGTTAAATTGGACGGGTTCCTCACATCGCACCCCGAAAACCTACATGAATGCAGGATAAGTACATTTCAAGTTTGCAACAGTCTTAAAGTTTAAAAAATAAGTTTTCAACACTAGCGCTCAACGTGGACAACAGCATCACGAGGCAGAAAACTGTCGTTTCCTTGTTGGACCTTGAACGGACGAGTCCTGGGCCAAAACTACCGCAAGCGGTCCGACATGCATCGAGCCTTCGCGCGCTTGGCCGCTCCGCTCGGCATCGGCATCGCATCGGCACCAGCAGTCTCTCGCCCGCCTGCACGGCGGCATCCAGGAGCACGGGCCCGCGTCTCATCAGTCCGACTACACTCCGTCGTCTCCGCGAGCGCAAGCGCGGGTTGCCGACTTGCCGGTCGGTCAGGGCGCACGTACTCACTCGCGCATGTGCCTAGCTTGTTGCTTTCTCGCTCGCGGAACACGCGCTTGATCTGACATCTCCCGGAAACCGACCGACTCACCAATGGGCGCTTCGCCCCCTTCCTCGACCACGACCGGCCAGCGGCGCTTGCGACGGCCGCCATCGGTACAGAAACGTATAAGCTGACGGGAAATGGAATTCTTGCATGTGTCCTACAAGATTTGGCCTGTTTGGTTGGGTTGCCCAGCAGGCTAGCCTCGCCTCACACGGCAGCACCGGCGAGCAATTTTGGCTGGTCTGATGTAGCAAATAATGTAAGACTTAGCATTATTTCGAACTTAGAAATAAATCTGACCAGGATCTTTCACTACCGGAAAACCCATAATTGCCGAGTGCCTGAGAGTTTGCCGAGTGTTTTCCATCGGGCACTCGGCAAAAAGGGGGTATGCCGAGTGCCTCCCGGATGACACTCGGCAAAAAAAAGGCACTTGACAAAAAGGGCGTATGCCGAGTGCCTGGAGGAAGACACACGGCATAACCTCCTTTTTCCGAGTGCCTCTCTAGCCCACTCGGCATAGAGGTAGTTGCCGAGTGCCGTTGTGTGTGGCACTCGGCATACTCCCCACCTGGTGCCGGCCGGCAGACGCCCGTGCGCGCGCCGGTGGACGGCGTCAGAGGTTGCCGAGTGCCCGCCGTCAGGCACTCGGCATATCCATAGTTTGCCGAGTGCTATTCCTGGGCACTCGGCAAACACCCATGTTTGCCGAGTGCTTTTCCTGACACTCGGCAAACCGTCAATCAATATTTCATGCTACACTTTTCAAACTTTTTCTTTTCTCCACTTACAATATGAGTTGCTCCATGTCTGAATTTGGTATTTTTTCGGTCCATTTGCTATATTTTGTTAATTAATTTCATTTAAATGAATTGTTTTGCTTTATGTCAAATTTGAACTGCAAGTCATTCAAATTGAGCAACAGAGTAAGTAGAAAAATGATATTCATGTTATTGAGTCTATTGTGAGGCCTTATATGTGTAATAAAAGTAAATTTGGAACTTTTTGGTCAAGAAACATGCCGATTTACGTGTGTTTGTATTGTTTTAAAATTCTAGAAAAAACAAATAAAGTCTGAAAATCATGAGATTTGTCTAGAGCTTATGATATCATATGTGGAGGCTGTGGTAAAAAATAGGGAAGGTTTTGCACAAGTCGTCTCGTACGATGCTTATAAACCAGAACATCTCCAAAGAAGAATCGTAGAGTCGAGAAGTGATCTTTAAGATTTGGAGTCAATGTGACAGTCTAATTGGAGTTTTACTTCATAACTTTTTCTATAGGCAATAACCAATATAGATAGTTTCATTTTAAGTTTTGGTAATTTTTTGGATCTATTTTATAATTTTTAAATTATTTTATGCACTTATAAAATTTTGATGCATATAAATTGATTCTGACGAATATCACATGAAATAATGGATTTTCGTCGGTATAATCATGAGATATGCATTGTAGAGTGGATTAAACCTTTTTTTCAAATTATATTGGAACAAATTTGAAAATATACATAAAATTTGAAAATATACATGAAATTTGAAAAAAAACGTTTGCCGAGTGCCCCCTGATCCGGCACTCGGCAAACAAGGGATATGCCGAGTGCCGGATCAGCGGGCACTCGGCAAACGGGCGGTATGCCGAGTGCCGGATCGGGGGCACTTGGCAAACCGGGGGTATTATCCCCCCGGACAAGCTGTCCGTCCGTCCAGTAGCTCGCCCACACTCCAAACTCGCGCTCACGCCCACGCGCCGCCACC
>CM014272.1:49577609-49611293 GCA_004135705.1 Alloteropsis semialata
TTGAATCACCTGCTGCTATTGTTGTTTATTTGTCTAATCTGTGTTCAAAATTTCAACCAAACAATAACAAGTAGTCTACAAATTTGAGCTAAGAAGAATAGGTATTTGGAAGGAAAATGCAACATGGCTAGCACGACGTTTTGTTTAGTTTGTGCCTAACCAACACTAATTATTTGAAAAAAAATAGGTTCGTGACATTGTGTATGTTGTTGCCGGCCATCGAGCCATTGTGTATATTGTTGCTGGCCATCGAGCCGTTGTTTTATTGCAGGTTTTGAAACCTCATCATGTAGGGAGGTGCTGCCGAATTTTTTATCTGATGTTTATTGTATTATTTTAGGATCGACTGCTGCATCGTCGGCTCTTGCATCGTCCTCAACTCGACACTTTGCAGTATAGCAAGGTGAGGATTGAAATCTCTCTCTTTTCATGTCATGTTCATAGATCGCGTAACCTAGTTAGGTGTCTCCCGTTCGAAAGAGATACGGTTAAAAATATGCAAATCTTTGCATATATTTGACCGTATCTGTTTCGAATTGTCCACGTTTTCTGGACAGCCCGAGGATGTGTAGATGTGGTTAGTTTCCATGCTGTACTCCTATCCGAGACAGAATTTCGGCATCACCTCCCTGTTGTTCTCTGGATACACAATCTCCTTCCTAGGACGTGTATTTGGAGAATAGCGGGGAGGTGCTGCCGAAATTCTGTCTCGGATAGAAGTAGAGCATGGAAACTAACCCCCTCTACACATCCTCGGGTGGGATTAGGACCTATCTTCACCTATTAGAGCATTATAGACATCGTTTAGATGTATTTGATTTTTATATCACCTAATCACATATTAGAGGATGGATGACCATGAGTGGATGTACACGGGCCACACAAGTCGGGATTCGTACACTGATGAGTGGATTGAGAAGACCGATGCTTTTTTGGAACTAGCATTTGCTAGGGTTAAAGGTGCGCGTGACACGTGGTGTCCCTGCCGCATTTGTGCAAACACACGCCGACAAACAAAGATGAACATGGGTAAACATCTTTGCAAGAATGGATTTACGGCAGGCTATACCAGGTGGATCTACCATGGTGAAGCCGATCGTTTGAGAGACGAGGTCGTGAGACAATGCATCGAGAATTTAGATGCTGATGCTGGGGTAGCAGACATGTTAAACGACTATCATGAAGCACATGTCGATGAAGGACCTAGGGAGGAGGAGCCAGAGGCATCCGCAAAGGCGTATTACCACATGATGTCTGCTGCACAGCAACCCCTTCACGATCATACCAATGTTTCTCAACTGGATGGCATTGCACGCCTAATGGCCATAAAGTCCCAGTTTACCCTGAGTCGAGACGCCTTCGATGTTATATTGACAGTTGTTGGCAGCCTGCTTCCGGATGGTCATATTCTGCCAAAGAGCATGTATGAGGCTACGAAGCTCCTTCGTGCACTTAAGATGCCATACATTCTTGTCCGAAGGGGTGCATCTTATTTAGAAAACAACAAGCGGAAGCAAAGTACTGTCCAAAGTGTGGATCATCTAGGTTCTTGGAGGTAGAGTCTGGTGATGGTAATAAGAGGCAGCTCACAGTCCTCGTGAAAATCCTAAGGTATCTTCCGTTCATACCGAGGATCCAACGACTCTTCATGACTGAGGAATCCGCGAAACAGATGACATGACACAAACATGGTCGTCGATACAACCCTGACAAGCTGGTACATCCATCCGATGGTGAGTCATGGACTCACTTTGATGCGATTCATCGTGACAATGCTACGGAGTCTCGTAATGTACGTATTGCACTGGCAACAGATGGGTTCAATCCTTATGGAATGACGACTGCCCCGTATACTTGTTGGCCCGTGTTCGTTATCCCCCTCAATCTTGCCCCCGGCGTGCTCTTTCAACGCCAGAACATATTCTTGTCATTGATAATTCTGGATACCCGGGGCATAATATGAGTGTATACATGGAGCCTTTGGTTGATGATTTGGAATGTGCTTGGGAGGAAGGGGTATTGACATACGGCCGAGCTACAAAGACAAACTTCAAAATGCATGTTTGGTACCACTGCTCCCTGCATGACCTGCCGGCGTATGGGTCGTTCTGCGGTTGGTGTGTGCACGGGAAGTAGCCATGCCCAATATGCAAGACATCTGTGGAGTTCATTTGGTTGCTGAAGGGTGGCAAATATTCTTCGTTCGACAAACATCGACAATTCCTCCCTCTTGACCATCCATTCAGACGAGACATTAAGAACTTTACGAAAAATGTGGTAGTTAAAGACCCTCCACCGCAAATGATGACAGGTGCCGAGGTTCGTGCTCAGTTAGAAGCTCTCGAGGTCAATGAAGATGGCCGTGGTTTTGTGGGATATGGTGAACAACATGCCTGGACTCATAAGTTGGGCTTGTGGAGACATGGCTGACCTTCTTCTTCCACATAACATTGATATGATGCACACTGCAAAGAATTGGGCTGAGGCAATTTGGGGTTCTGTCATGGCCATTCCAGACAAGACAAAGGACAATGTTAAGGCTAGAGTTGATCAGGCGAGGTTATGCAATAGTCCAAAGCTAGACATACCGTCTCCCGCAGCCGGCAAGTCATGAAAAATGCCTAAGGCCGATTTCGTCCTGACGAGGCCCCAAAGGAGGGAAGTACTAGAATGGTTTCAAACTTTAATGTTCCCTGATGGGTATGCAGCGAATTTGAGGAGGGGAGTGAACTTATCTACTATGCGAATCAACGGGCTGAAGAGTCATGACTACAACATATGGATTGAGCGGCTTCTTCCAGTGATGGTTCGTGGCTATGTCCCTGATAATGTATGGCTAGTGTTGGCAGAGTTGAGCTTTTTCTTCTGGCAGCTTTGTGCTAAGGAAATATCTTGAACCGTGATTGCAGACATGGAAAAGATGGCCCCTGTGTTGCTCTGTAAGTTGGAGAAGATCTTTCCACCCGATTTTTTCAATCCGATGCAGCATTTGCTTCTGCACCTACCGTATGAGGCACGAATGGGGGGCCTGTGCAGTCCCGTTGGTGCTATTCAATTGAGAGATGTCAAAAGGTTCTTCGAAATAAATGTAAAAATAAATGCAAAATTGAAGCTTCCATTGCTGAGGCATACATTCTTGAGGAGGTGTCAAACTTCACAACAAAATACTATGCTGACAACCTTCCTAACGTGCACAATCCGCCCGCTCATTACAATGCTCGTGAAGATGAATTGAACCTTAGCATTTTTCGAGGGCAACTCGGAGCTGCTAGTGGTGCAAAATTCAAGACCTTGAAACATGAAGAGTGGCGAGCTATCATGCTATATGTGTTGACCAACCTTGACGAGGTGGAGCCATACATGGGGTAAGTGCTCAACACACTTGTTGCTCGATTGGTAGTGACATAATATTCAACCAACCCATTTTGTTTCTCGTTGGTATCGGGAATTTATTCATCAATTCTGGCGTCTTTCAAGGGAACCTACACCGCAGGAATCTGAGACCCTTCTTAAACAGGGTGCGAGAAATGGATTGCCCGATTTCATTTCTTGGTTCAAACAAAAGGTACTGCTCCAATTTAGTTGTCCTATTTAATTTCTATTACAAGTTTCTCGTCCGAGCGAATAATATTCAACCAACTAGCATGCTTGAACTTGCAGGGCCAAACTGATGCATCTATGGGTGCTGAGTTGAGACAGGTTGCCGATGGTTGTGGCTATAGGGTCAGGTGTTTTTCTGGTTACGATGTGAATGGATATCGCTTTCACACAACAAGCTATGGGCAGAGTCGGCCCAATCAAAGAACCACAAATTCTGGTGTTTTTACGCCAGGCCTTGATGGGGTCGAGTATTATGGCAAAATTGAAGAAATATACGAACTCATGTTTCATGGTTCCAAACCCCTTAATCCTGTCATATTCAAATGCCATTGGTTTCATCCCGAAGTGGTTAGACGGACACCTAACCTTGGGCTAGTAGAAATTCGTCAATCAACCGTCTTACCAGGAGACGATGTCTATATTGTGGCTCAACAGGCCATGCAAGTTTATTATCTTTCATACCCGTGCCAGAAAGACGAGCGTCTTAAGGGGTGGGATGTTGTGTACAAGGTATCGCCACATGGTAAGCTGCCTGTCCCAAACAATGAAGATTACAACATAGACCCAAACACATATGACGGAGAGTTCTTCCAAGAAGATGGGCTAGAAGGGAGTTTTGAAATTGACTTAACCGATGCGATCGGAATGGAAGTAGACAATGAAATGTTTGTGGACGAGGACGCTGGAGATGAGCTTCGTAATGCGAAGGATGTAGAGTTACTAGAGCGATTACATTTAGGCAATGACAGTGATGAGGACATTCCTGCTCCGGAGCACGGGTATGATAATTTTGACTTGCGTGATAGTGATGATGAGGACATTTCTCCTCTGGAGCACGGGCATGATAATCCCGATCACGATGATTGTTTCTAATACATGTAAGATCCGTATTTATTATTTGCAATATCACATTATTTCATAATTCAGTTTTATTTATTTTGCAACTATTTCTAATTAATTTATGTTTATCTGGGCTGATTGGTTTACTCTTTTTTATTGCAGATGGTGGGCGGATTTAAGAAGTCGGTACATGACCTTTACCAAGCCGTGACTGGTGGAGGTCGGGGGAGGGGTGGAGGCAGGGGTCGAGGGAAACGGAAGAAGACTGGAGGCAGGGGTCAAGGGAAGCAGGCTCGGGAGCCATCCCCTGTACCTTCGTTGTCTTCCTCTGAGGAGGAGGAGGAGCAGGTGGAGCAGGAGCAGGAGGAGGAGGAGCAGGTGGAGCAGGAGGAGGAGGAGGAGGAGGAGGAGCAGGTGGAGCAGGAGGAGGAGGAGGAGGAGGAGACAGAAGGGGGTTCCTCTTCCTCTACTTCGTCTAGTGTCTGGTTGCGAGGTCCCTCGCATCTCCCACAGCGACCGATACCTTTGGAGAGGCGCCCGATGATTCGCCCTATAGGGAAGCGGTAAGTAGCTTTAGATGTTATCACTACATTTTTATTTGATATGTTTATAATCACATTAGAAACTAATAATTTATCTTAATCACTTGGGCAGGAATTGGTTGATTGTCGCTCCAGGTGATCACGGCCGCCTTGTCAACGGGATCCTTGGAGTTTTGTGCAGGCTACACTTCCCTGGCTTCGTTCAGCATGGCGGCAGCACGGAGCCGGCTTACACGTGGGACCACTACATGGCCTTCCCCGATGTACCTGATCGAGAGGGCAGGTTGTTCTAGAACAAGGCGGAGCGGGTGAAGGGCGAGCTGTGGGTAAGTTTTTCTTCAATAAACTATATTGCTCAATTCATCGCATTCATTGGACATTCTTTAATTAATAATTATGTACATCTCGTCTATATACAGGATTTCTACAGATGCCAGCCGGGATACGAGCAAAGGGCAGCTGCTGTGGCTCACAAAGCATGTTATAAACTCGTGAAGGACATGCATTACGAGGCGCGTGTCCAGTCAGTGATAACATACTACGCTTCGTTTGTTCAAACGAAGGTCTCAAAAGCTGATGCAAGAAACATTAGGCTGACCCGTGAACAACACTTGCAGGTACATATAGAACAGTAAAACTGATTGTTTTCGAGATTAAGTACGCTTAATTTGATCTTCTTATATGTAATGTCCTTGATGACGTGTAGGCGCCTCCGTGGTGGTGTGCCCAGCATCTCCAGTGCTGGGAATACATAGTGGACCAATGGTTGACGCCCGAGTGGGAAGAGAAGCACAACGCTTGCCGGGAGCGACGTTTGATGATGCCTGGTGTCTCACACCATCAAGGCAACCTTAGCGTCGATGAGTATGCGGCTAGATGGGTACGTGAACTGATTTCTTTGTCCTTACACTAAATTCTCCATAATTTGTAATCAAGGTGCTGTTTCTGTTTCTTTCGTAGTCCTCCGCACATGAGGGTCGCCCATGCGGCGAGTTCAAGGCATATGCTATGGCCCACAAGGGCAAGGCGACGTCCAATGTCGACTACAACCCGGACGACCCGCCCTCGGCGTACAGCAATGCGAGCATCCATAGTCGCCTCAGTGCATACACATCAATGGCAAGGGAGGTCCATGGGCCAGAGTTTGATCCGGTCACCCAGCCCCTTGATGGAGAAATTGTCATGAGGGTGGGAGGAGGCAAGAAGCATGGGCGGTACTATCTTGGCGATGCCACACTCGACACGACCACTACTCCTACTCTGTCCCAGGTTCGAGCAAAGAGCACGAGCTCGAGCCCCGCCATACGCCCACGGCCGGACATTGCACACTTTCGGATGGAGGCACTCCAGGTTATTTATGTTTTATTCATCGTTCATTTGTTTGTACATATGTTTGATTTGCATTGTAACTTTGGGATGATATATTGTAGACCCAGCTAGAAGCAGAGAGGAAGAGCCGGGAGGAGATGGAGGCAAGGCACAAGGCCGAACGAGAGGCCGATCAGGCGAGGTACGAGGCCGAACGGCAGGCCGATCAGTTGAAATTGCAACAGATGTTTGAGTACATGCAGAGCCTTTCTGCGAGGATGGGTCAGCCTGCACCGCCACCGATGGTTTTCCCTCCACAGCCGATAGTATATTCTACTCCTGTGAGTCGCTTTTGACAATCCTATAGTTTAGAGAATTTTAGAACTTTATAGCATTTTAGACAACTTAGAAAACTTAGAAACCTTTATAGAACTTTATAGCATTTTAGAACTTTATAGCATTTTAGAGAACTTAGAAACTAAGAAATCTTTAGAAAACTTAGAGAACTTAAGAAACATTTATAGAACTTATAGCATTTTAGAACTTTATAGCATTTTAGAGAATTTAGAAACCTTTAGAAAACTTAGAGAACTTAAGAAAACTTTAGATGACAACTTGTTTCTGAAGCAATGTATTCTCCTTTGTGCAGATTCCATCGGCAGCATCGAACCAGCTCAATCCAGACGCCGATTTGTCGCAGCCATGGCACACACCTCCACCTACGTGACTTATCATTTTAACTTCATTTGTGGTTGTGGTAGTTCTTTGGTTCTGAGACTTGTATGGTTGTCATACTTGTATTGTTGTGATACTTCTGGGCTTGTGAGACTTTTATGGTTGTGACCGGACGTATTTATGATATTAATGTGGTTGTGAACTATATGAATTGCCTGTGATAATTGTAATGATGCTTTGTGTCATATATGTGTGATGTATGTGAGATTGGGGTACGTTATACGTGACCGAACAAATAAAAATGGTCACATTTGGTCACTTTGCCGAGTGCTTTTACCATAGCACTCGGCAAAGTGACTAATTCTATTACTTTGTACATAGAGTTTGCCGAGTGTTTTTACACTGGCACTCGGCATATACGCCGGGTTTGCCGAGTGCCAGGTGTGGGGCACTCGGCATATGTCCTGCCTTTGCCGAGTGTTGGGAGGGCGGCACTCGGCATATGTCCTGCCTTTGCCGAGTGTTGGGACGGCGGCACTCGGCATATGCCCTTTCTTTGCCGAGTGTGCGGCGGCCGGCACTCGGCAAACATGAGGTCTTTGCCGAGTGCCGCCATCCTGGCACTCGGCAAAGCTTGCTCCATCACCGTTTAACCGCGCCGTCTACGAACTTTTTGCTGCCGAGTGCGTGGATTTGCCGAGGGTCAAGTTGCACCCGGCATAGGGGTATGCCGAGTGCCCGACAGATGGCACTCGGCAAACCCTTGGTTTGCCGTGTCAGCCGCTGCCGAGAGGGGTATGCCGAGGGCGGCCGACGGCATACCCTTTGCCGAGTGTATTCGGGGTTTTGCCGAGTGCCCCAGGCACTCGGCAAACCATGGGTTTCCCGTAGTGTTTATGCATCAATGCATAAAGATATCTAAGTACATGAACACGAACTGAGAGTGAAAGAAATCGACCGGTAGAGAGCATGGGCGGCTGTTCGGCCATCTAAGTCGATGAGTTCATCGGTACCAGCCAGCAGAGTGTGCGACGGCCATCATCGGTGCAGAAACATATAAGCTGACGGGAATGGAATTCTTGCATGTGTTGTACAAGATAAGGGCCTGTTTGGTTGGTTTGGTTGCCCGACAGGCTAGCCTCGCCTCTCACGGCAGCCCCGGCGAGCAATTTTGGCTGGCCTGATGTAGAGAATAATGTAAGACTTAGCATTACTTAGAAGTTAGAAATGAATCTAACCAGGATCTTTATGCATCAATGCATAAAGATATCTAAGTACATGAACACGAACTGAGAGTGAAAGAAATCGACTGGTAGAGAGCGTGGGCGGCTGTTTGGCCATCTCAATTGATGAGTTCGTCGGTACAGGTGTTTCAGTTGTTGGAGTACACCGTAGATGTACACGTAGATCCCATGTCCCCTCCGGTCTCCACCTTGTCTGCCCTGGGACGGCGACAGCGGAGTGGCGGCGGCCTTTAAATCGCTCCAGCACCGCCTAGATCGGTGTAGGCTCTATGGGGTGCGTGGGCGAGGTGGGTGTGTGTTAGTTCAACGCCCGAGCCAATGCACCCCTTTTTTATAGCGCTGCGCGATCTAGGGCCGCAACCATGAGTTGGTTACGTCTCCAATAAAGACGCGTATGTGACATACATGACTGAGCCTTTTGGTATTTTGCCATTCCTTTTTCCCGTTCTTATCATCGGCCTTTGACCACCTGAAACGTATTTCCAACATTCTCTCCTTTGATCAAAGCCTATAACTTATGTCATTCTTAAAAGTAGAGTCACACAAAGAGATAATGCACTACAATGGTGACTAAAATCCCATTGTAATGCAGTTATCCACAATACATAAAACTATCTACTATAATGGGAGACGCATGGTTGTCTTATGACCTTGCTTACTGGTTATCCAATAATCCCATGCCGGTAACAAGTTTATGAAAAATATTAGGTGGTAAGCATTTCATTAAGGGATCTGCAAGCATTTTCTTAGTACTTATATGCTCTATCTCAACAGTGTGATACTGGACTCTATCTTTCACAACATGGAACTTAATGTCGACGTGTTTGGCAGCACCACTCAATTTGTTGTTACTCACATAGAAAACTACAGCTCTATTATCGCAGTATATTCTCAGTGTTTTACTAATGTTGTCTACCACTCTTAGTCCTGGGATGAAACATTTAAGCCATACGGCTTCATAACATGCCACAAATTTAGCTTGCATAGTAGATGCTGCTGTGAGTGTATGTTTGGAGCTTTTCCACGTATTGCTCCACCTGCAATTGTGAAGACATAACTTGATGTGGATCTCTTAGTGTCCGCACAATTAGGAAAGTTAGCGTCCGAATAGCCAGTAACTTCTAGACTATCACTCTTATATGTGAGCATGTGGCCTAAAAATAATGTAAGATTTTCTTAAGATTTTTCCAGTGGTCCATTCCTGGCTTAGATTGATATCTGTCAAGCATCCCAGGAATGAAAGCTATGTCAGGGCGTGTGCACACCTGTGCATACATAATGCTTCCGATAGCTGAAACATAAGAAATCGTCTTCATCTGATCAGCTTCTTTTTTATTCCTTGGACTATGAAATCATCCAAACTTATCGCTCTTAACATCTGGAGCAGCTGTACCAAAACATTGGTGCATACTGTATATTTTTAGAACTTTCTCTATATATGTATTTTAAAATAGTCACAATACACCTTTGGACCTGTCTTGGTGAATCTCAATGCCCAAAACATAAGAGGCATCACCTAGATCCTTTGTATCAAAGTTCGAAGAGAGAAAACTGTTTGTCTCATGCAGCAAATTCTTATCGCTGCTTGCTAAAAGGATGTCATCCACTTAAAGTACTAGGATGATAAAAGATCTCCCCTTGATCTTAACATAAACGCAATGGTCTACTTTATTTTTGACAAAGCCGAATTTCTTAATTGCCTCATCAAATTTAAAGTACCACTATCTGGATGCTTGTTTTAGCCCATAAATGGACTTGTTTAGTTTACACCCCATTGATGGTCATTAAGTGATGACATCCGACCGTCAAACCTCATAAATAAGTAGAGACATAGCATTTCTTAAGCACTATAATTCAAATAACATGGTTCTACTTGTATCTAGAATATATTTGAATGCAGTGACCTATCGGCTAAAGAGGAAGTCATTTGCGCTCAAGCCCAGGTCGCTCGACCCCGATGTCGGCCGACCTAGCCTGGAGCCCAATGAAGCTCAGCTTCCTCCCATGCATAAAAGCACACTCATGCACCATCCTAGCCACTGGCTTAGGGTCCGTTCTTTCTGGAGGGACAAGATGGATCCACATGTGCATCACTTGGATTGAGGGGCACACAACAAGAACTAAACGTATCCAAAGAACCGACCTCAGGACCCACAGGGCAGAGACTCTGAAGAAGATGTACCCGAGGGGCGCCCGGACCAGGTCAGCCGACCTGGACTATCGGCCGACCCCTAAGGGCGCCAGACCTGGTCCTCCTTCGACGACCAGCTCCACATTGACTTTAGCAATGCATCTGAGCCTTGCACGAGGCAAGGCTGCGCATTTGAGGCTCGGCCGACCCAGGGGGTAAACAGCCACAACTGCTTAGAACTGCCTCTCCACCATCCTACCATGCTATAAATAGATGTGCACAGCCTCTGAACAAAAACACGCTAGAAGAAGAGCTCGCTCTTGCTACAAGTTTAGTCTTAGTCTAGTAGTGTTAGAAGTTGAGCTTCCGAAGGGTTTTCGAAGAAGTTTTAGTAAGCTCTAGGGTTTAGTTTTGTAATTCTTTCCTTACTTGTAACACTTCGATCATAAATGGAAATATCATCTTGCTTATGTTGTATGCCTCAACTATTCTTTACTTACTTAGTATAAGCTTTACATCTTACACCTTATTTCAGCTGACACATGCTATGACACTGGCTTAATATACCTTATGGTCGCTCTATTTATTACCGGAATGAATGGAGTTGTATTCCTTTATTGAAGCATGGTGTCTGGTTCATTGAGGGTATCCTTACCCCACGGATTCATATAGGTAGATGGTAACCACCCTGTCAATCATATGTAATCCTCCACGTTCGGGTTTAGATGTTAGACCTTTATGATAATACACCATGTCATTCTCCTGATGAGGGAATCACATGGCACCCCGATATGTCCTCTAACAGGTATACCTTTACTAAACTTGTACAATGTAAGTCTGTATATCAAATTTCCATTTTGAAGAAGTATAGAATCTCTTGCTCTATTCTAACGATTTACATACTAGCTAAGCCTAATTCCTTTTGAGCTATGAACTTCCGTGTGTCACACTACCCTGTCTATGTATATGATTACCCCTGTTCAGACTTTTGTACATTGATGGTGCTACAATTAAATGCATTGGAAAACAACTTCCTTTAACAAACCGCTTTCACTGAGGATAAATGAAATACGATACTCTAGAATACTCCTGGGTGAAGCGCTACGACAAACTTTTGTGCACTTGCAGAATAACTGTGATGTTAAGAAATAGCTACACACCTCATTTGTTCCTTGCCTTCCATAACAAAATATTCTGGTTGTGTCATGTATACATTCTCATGCAAGTCACCAAAAGAATGCAGTCTTAACAACCATCTGATGTAACTCAAGATCATAATAAGCCACCAGTGCCATAACAATTCTGAAAGAGTCTTTCTTAGAGACAGGCGAGATGGTCTCATTGTAATCAATTTCTTCTATTTGTGTGAAGCCCATAGAAATAGGTGTTGCCTTAAACCTTTTGATATTCCCTTTAGAGTCATATTTAGTTTTGTATCCATTTACAACCTACTGTTTGGCTTCTTCATTAGGAACTTCTACTAAGTACATACCTTATTGGCACTCATAGACTTTAATTCTTCTTCCATAGCCTCATGCCACTTATGCAAGTAGTCACTTATCATGGCTTCCTTAAATGAGTTTGGATCATCCACCTTTCCAATGTCACATCCATGTTCACTCATATAGACATAATCATCAGATAGTGTAGACTTCCTCTCTCGTGTTGATCTTCTTAGAGGTTGTGGTTCAACTACTTGAGTAGGCTCCTACTGAGCTACCTCATGCTCATCAATAGGTTGATGCTGCAATTTATCATATGCTTCCACATTTTCATTTTGTTGCTCAAGTGTCGGTGGCCTTCTCATCTTCCTGCCGAGTCTCCGTTTTGACCGATTGTTGCGGTGCTCCTCTGTAACACCCAAAATCCATCACTAAGATAATGTAAGCAACTTGGTGTTAATTAGTTTTTTCTAAGGACTTAATAAACTTTTAATTAAAATATTAGCCTTCAATTATTTAAACAACACTTGCATTAATTTAGATCAACAAGTGTTTGATTGCATACATGTTGACTGCATTAGTTTTGTTTGAGTTTACAATTCTAAGTCCTATTCAAATTCCTATTCAATTCCCCAAATAAAACCAAAATCATTTCTTTTTTCCCTCTCCATTTTTGGCCCAGCCCGGCCTCTTTCCTCTTTTGGCCCAATAGCCAGCCCACTCACCTTCCCCCCCTCTCTCTCACTGGCAGATGGGGACCACATGTCGATACTTTCTTCCTGCTCCCGCCGGCCGTCTTCCTCCCCAACGAGCCAAGCTCGGCAATGGCGCAGGTCGTCCGGCCCCTCTCCTCCCCGCGCCGCTTTCTCTCTCTCCACCTAGCGCCCGCACTCAATGCTTAGTGGAACACTCACCCCCCTCTCGCCTCCTCTCCCGCAATGGCTACATCCACCTCCACCGAGCTTTCAATGGCCGCCACCCGTCCCTCCTTCTTCCCTCCCACCAGGGTCGCCCCGACTCCCCCTTCTGCCTATATAAGACCCCGAGCTCCATCCCGAGTCCACCCGTCCCTTCCCCACTCCAAAACCGCCATCGAAAGCTCTGCCCGACCTCGCCGGATTTCATCTACCGCCGACGCTCGTTGGCAGGTCGCTCCGGCCATTCTCCAACGCCAACAAGCCCCGTGGTGAGATCCCCGTTCTCCCCTCTCTCTCACAGTGCAACTCTCTTGGCCTCTCGTGCGTCCTAGTACCGAGCAGGGCTCACACCAGCGAGCTTAGGCTCTTGCCATGGTGGCGCCGCCACCTGACACCGCCGCTGCCCGCCCAAACCTTCCTTCACCGTCCCTTTTTGAATCAACGGCTGAGATCAAGTCCTCAGGCCGGTCAATTAAGCCTCATACCGGTCAACTCAACCATTTTGCAAAAGAGCCCATTCCAATTTCTCTATTCAACTGTAACACTCCAGTATTAGCAAGACTTCTAAACCCTATTTTGGAAATCTTACAAGGTCATTTAGGATTAATTAGAGATTACTGAGGTTAAATCAAAAAGAAAGAAAAGGATTATTGAAAGAAGTGTTGATTTGGAATTTTGGACCAAATTCAAGGTCTTGTAGTTTCCAATCTAAGCCGAATCAGCAAACAAGTGTGTAAGGGAAATTGAAGTTTGATGTACCAGCAACAAGAGTTACATTTGGAGTTTTAAAAGTTTACATGTGAAATATGGAGAAAAGGGGGCTTGAAGGTGGCTGTTTCAAAAGATGTCTTAACTGAACTTTTTCTGAAAAATGGGCGATTGAAAAGGGGCAGATTCAGGGCAGCTTATCTCCTGATCTAGGCAGAATCAGCTCAAGGCCATATTGGAGAAAGTGAAGGTCTATATACAAGCTATAACTTTTGTATTTGAAGTTTTGAAAGTTTACATTCAAAAGATGGAGAAACATCGGTCTGAATCCGCTGGTTTTCACGAAATTCAGCAAGTGCCGAATTTGGGGCCGATATTCAGGGCTCCATATCTCAAAATCCGTTGAGATATAGACCAAAGTCATATTAAGGCAAATGAAGTCTAATGCTTGGGCTACAACTTTCATGCTTTGAGCTCCAAGAGTTTATATACAAAATTTGAAGAAAAAGGTGAGTCAAGTTGCTGGTTTGGATGAGTTTCAGAATCAAAA
Organism: Alloteropsis semialata; assembly: GCA_004135705.1. Lineage (NCBI taxonomy): Eukaryota > Viridiplantae > Streptophyta > Magnoliopsida > Poales > Poaceae > Alloteropsis > Alloteropsis semialata. Next base: position 49,591,567 of record CM014272.1, read on the forward strand.
TCGAGTTCAGTCAAGGTTCAGTTACCAGGTCGATCTTCAGAGCTGTGGATTTCCAGTTTGGTTGAGTGTTGGAGTAAGATTGTATAAGAAGATTTGAAGAAGGATGTGCCCTCTACGATTTTTGTGTTGGACAATGGTTTGGATGGTAAATGGATTGTTGGACAATGGTTTGGATGGTAAATGGATGGAGGAGATCGGGTGGGGTTTTGGACGTGGTTTCAGGCCGGTCATCGGGTTGAAGCTCACTAAGCTTCGACCGATGTTGCCGCCCCACCATTTGAGCTTTGCGTCAAACTTCGCGCGGGACGCGCGTCGGCGAGGTGAAAGGACAACGCATAGCGGCAAGCAGCTGCTGGCACTCGTGCCGTCCGTGGAGGGGAGAAGACCGAGCCGAGCCAGCCTTGTTCTTTTCCTCGGCCGTTTTGCCCACGTTGTCGTGCTTTGTTTTCACCACCGTCGCCGCCAGAAATCCACCGCCACCGTGTTGCTCCGATCAATTCCTTTCGCAAGCTAGTGCCCGGAAATAGCCTCTGTCTCGCCGGGCCGGTTGTGTTCAGTTTCCTCGCCCACAATCGCCGTGCCGCCGTCCTCCGAGTCCTGCAACCGCCGCCGCTGTGCAAGCCCACGGTGAGCTGTCCCTTCCAGTCATTCTTGTCATCGTCCGGTACCCTGGACGTGCTTAGCTTGGTTGAGGGAAGCCTGTGGGCGGGTTTGTTATCCTGGTCCATGGCCGGCTTGGTCGGAACGCCACCGTGCCGGCGTTGAGCGTCGCCTGACCGCCGCCACCGCGGATGTTACTGTCCTGACCCTTAGGGTCCTTAGGAGTAGGAGCACCATGTGTCCTTGGTCATAAAGGAGCCAAGCGTGCCATTTGTTGTCCTAGAGCTTGGCTCCCTGAGTGCTTCCGGCGTTTTGCTGCCGTTTTCTTGTGCTGTCGCCGCCGCCATCGCTGTCCTCCGTCTGCAAGCCACCGCCTTGGAGGTTTGGCTTGGGGGAGGGTGCACGAGAGTCGAGGGAATGCAGGCGTAGGGTTTGCGGGGTTCGGAGTCGCGCCGTGGGCGTTTCCGTCGTCGGCCAGGGTCGCCGGAGCCGGTCGCGCCGCTCGAGCGTGGGCGCGCGTCTGCGCGAGAAGGGGGGAAAGAGAAGGGCGGTGCTGGACTGGGCCGGCAGCCGCCGAGCATAGCTGGGCCGGGCCCTGGTTGCCGCCTGACTGAGGAGAAGAGGAGAGGGAAACGAGCCGGGCCGGCTGAGAAAAAGAGAGAAAAAGAAAAAGGAAAGAAGAAGTGGGCCGGGCCGATCAGTGGAGGAAAAGAGGAGAGAAATGGGCCGGGCCCGTGGGTCGGCCCAAGTGGATGAAAGATGGACTGCGGGTTGAATTAAGGCTAAGGCCAGGGGGTTTTCTGCAAAACTGAGAAGTTTTCGGTTTTAATATGTTTTTAGGTTTTTCAATAGGATTAATATTTAGAAATGTGTATCTTTTTGTAGGAAGCTCTAAAATTAATGAAATAAATTTTATTGCAGTAGTTGCATTTTTCTTTATGCATCTAGATTATTGTTTAGTATATTAGATGCTTTTATAATTATTACCCTTGATTTTAGGATGGGTTTAAGGGTTTGATTAGTTTGAAAATAGGGTTTTATTAGTTATTCTCTTATTTATAATCCTTGAATAAGTTAATTAATTCCATTTTGCTAAATAGGTGTTTTACCAAGGTTTAGGGTGGTCAAGGGTCTCTAATTTAATTTTTCCATGTTTTTGCATCATGTCGTATAGACCAGGATCCGCTGCAGCCCGAGTTGGTGGAGGTCCCTGACGACGTCCAAGAAGGGGACGAGGTGGTGTTCGAGGCGGAGACCGAAGCTGTACCGCAAGCCCCCGAAGCCCCTGTAGCTGCTGAACCAGAGATCAGCGAGCCAGGCAAGCCCCGGATCATACCCGTCCCAGTACTAACTTGACTACTGTTGTTATGATTGAGCCCATGTTTGTGCATTAGATTAGGATAGAGTGAATCCTATTTTAATGCATAATCCATCCTTGTTTAGAGCATCTCTACCACCTTTTCAAAAAGATAGCGTAGAGTTGCTTAGATCTGCTCACAGTAGTAAGTCAGGTGTTATCCCGATCACCGGCACAATAGGTAGTGCTGGCTTAGAGAGCTAAAACTGTTTAGTAAGTCTTTCAAAGTGTTGGGCAGGACTTTTGGTAGTTGATAAGAGGATATGTTGGATGTTTTGGAGTTTGAGTTGGTCCTGCCCACTGGATAAGTGTAGGAGTTGCTGTGATCTGCCTGTGGTCAAGCTTTGAACGTACTAGGCACATACTGGTACGAACGGTTGAACTGTGACTCACCGTGTCGGGCGAGGAATGTGGGCGGGGTCGTAGTCAGTAACCCACATGCCTTTGCCCGGGCACTGTGTAGGGATTGGGGATGCGACCCCGGGCTATGTGGGCACAGTTCAGGCAATGGTGGCCGCAGCAGGAAAAGTAGCTTCGTGTGGCCTTCCGGGGGCGCGCACGCGGCGTGTGTCCTAGGTTTCCCCTGCAGGGTTTGAAATCGATTCGAATCGCCGAGTGTCACGGTTTTGATACATGCTTGATCCTGACAGATAGTTTATTGTATGTTCATGTAATGTTCAGCTCTCATACTTACTATGCCTTGCTAATCCTATTGTTTGGCAGTACTGGTTGGCTCACCTAGCTGAATAGGGTAATATCATATCAGTCTAAAATTTGGCAATTAAAGTAGTAACTGCTTAAGTTATGCCTTGCTAGAGTCTGTTTATTTCTATTTAACCTCAAAGCCTTGCATGCCCTTGTTTTTCCTTTAGATTTTAAGTCTCGCTGAGTACCTTTGTACTCAGGGTTCTTTGACCCCCCCTTGTTGCAGTTGAGCCCGAGGAGTAGCTTTCTGCTAGCGCTGAGGTGGTCCGAGGATTCAGACATGTCAGGGCACGACATGATCTGATGTTAGCCTGTTTAATTACGTTGTTAACCTGTTTCTGAACTTAGAACCTGTGTTAAGTTATTTAAATTTGAGCTACTCTGGTTTGTATAACTCTTACCTATCTGTGTTGTATATATTTGTGCCTGTGCAATATCTGTGATGTATCCTCTGGTGTTGGGATCCTGAGTATTTGTGATGAGACAGCTGATAGTGAATGATTCGGGTTGTCTCGGAGACACTCGATGGAACCCTAGACTTATGCTGGCCCAGGTGTGTGGCGTGTTAGTGTTTTACGTTACAGATCACACCTGAGTCAGTTTAAGTAGGGTTGTTCCGTCACAGCTGGTATCAGAGCTTATGTCCTCAGGACATCACAGGTGTTGAGTTGAACCCAGTTAGAGTGCCCTAGTGGGTAGTTATGAGGTTATTATGAGGTGGCCCTAGTAAACTAACCTCTAGAGTTGTGTATTTACTTTCTGCTAAACTTGCGGTTCTGTAACGACGCACCTCCGATCAGGTATGATGGTAAGTTAAATTCAGCAAAATATGATATTATGACTCTGACTTGCACAAGCTTGCTTGTGTGAGGGGCCCGTTCACTGATTGTTCGGGGGCGACCTGTCCATTGGCTAGCCCGTTGGGCTTGTCTTTGAGGCTTGTCGACATTTGCCGCCTGATGTGGAGTGCGGAGTTCCTGCCGTGTGATCTTACTAATCACGGTCGCTTAACCCTGAGGAGTGGCCTACTCAGGGGCTTCCCATATGGCAATGATATGGGACACGCAAACGCCGACCATACGGTGGTGAGTATGGGACAAGTGAATACGTGTAAACATATGAAGCACTGTCCATGCAGTGTTGAACGCATAGGTGCCATTTCTATAGTGAATGGTAATGAATGGTCTTCTGCAGGTACCCTAACCTCGTTCGCTACGCTTAGAATCGGTAGATTATTATAAGTTGAGAGATGTATGAAAAAGCCACCGTGTTTATGCGAGAGTTTGTGTGTTTCTTTTCAGGTCATAGGACTCGAGCATGTGCATTGCATACCTTTGCATGGGTTTTTGGGTAGTTTCTGTTTTCTTTAAAACCCTTTGTTTTACCCTGGCTTAAGGTTTTTGTCTATCTGTTGTATAGATGGCAGCCCAGTGGGTAGACGAGGAAGGTTGGACCCACAGATTTTGTGAGGATGAGCCTGGGTTTCCTCAGGTTCTTTGGGGAACCATGAAGCAATTGGGTTTTGAGGAATACCCGGAGTATGTGGCTTCCGTTGTTTTTGTGACATGTACCTACATTTACTCCCAAACCCGCAACACCCAGAATGGCCACCTAAAACAGTTCATGCCCAAGGTATAGCAATGTCTGACTCTATCAACCTGGTTGCACACAAGGCTCTCACTGAACTTTGTGATGAACACGCCACCGAGGTTGGGCAAACCAGTTCTAGATTTTATCCTTCTGAAGTGAGACGCTATGATCTGTGGGGATCTAGGGTTAGGAAAATCCACCAGACTCCAAAGGCTCTATACCATGAGTATATGAATGCCAACACCAGCTATATGCAAGCCTTGCACAATATGAACCATGAGAGAGAACAGGTGTATGAGCAATCCCTAAGGCGTGAGGCAGAGTTAGAGGCCCAAATAAAACACCAGCAGGATGAGGCGGAGGTTAGGAATGAAACTGTGGGGATGTTGGAGGATTCGTATAAAATCAAATCCACACTTTAGAGGATAATATGCAGTCCGCCTAGAACTACTTCCATTCCCAAACCTTAGAGTTTGATCAGCAGATTCAGATGCTTAATACCAATGTCAACAACTTGCAGCAGGAAAGGCTGCAACATGTTGATGAGATCGCTGCTTTAAGGGTTGCTTTAGAGGAAGCTCAAGCAGCAGCCCAACCCCAGCCACCAGCACAGGATCAGGGTATTGAGCATGAGGGGGACAATTTTGAGGAGTTTGAAGAGGACCCTGAGTTGCCTGGAGAGGGTGAGTGGTTTGAGGTAGATGATTCAGATGAGGAGGGGGGAGAGGAAGAAGAAGCTCCCGGGGAACCAAGCTGGCCCATTAGTTTAGAGAACCATTCCTCTGTGCCCTATCTGGAGGATTCAATCACCTCTTTTGGGGAATACAGGGGTGATTATGGTACTTCAGGTGGTTTCCACATGAACTATGATAATTTGTTTGGGTTGGTGAGAGATAACCAGGATGAAATTTGTGAGATGCTTTGCCAGTTGGGTCATAAGGACGATGGAGACCAGTAGGAAGGCCTGGAGGGAGTGAGTGTGTTTATGTACCTAATCTATGTAATAGTACTAAGAATAACCGAGCTGAGAGAGAGCTCGAAGGTTGTACTTTTCTTTTGGAGCTTTGTAAAGGAGTTTGTATAATTATGGGTGTGAGGAGAACCATGCTACTTAAGCTTTGATGTACTAAGTTTCTTCTTTTAATGTAAGTTTAGCCAAGATGTATGAAATGGATGCTAATACTTGTTGTACTTCTATTTTTCCAATTGTTGTACTCTTACTATTGTAAGTATCAGTAAATTGAGATCAACATTTAATCAAGCATTCATACTTTTGTAGAATGTTTTCCACAACTCCACCTGGGAATGGTTTGGGAGGAAATGGGGCGACTCCATCAGCCGGGTCGGGACCCCAGTTGCCGAATGATGTGGTAGCACATCTTGTGAATAACAATGATGAACTCACGAGGTTGATGAGTATGATAGCCAACAGTATGGCGGGATCTTCATCCCGGAGGCAGCCTGAGCCTATAGAGGGGGTGGACTATCAAAGGTTCATGGACGTTCATCCCCCTGTGTTCATGAAGCCCGAGCATCCACTGGAAGCCGATGAGTGGATTCAAACCCTGGAACAAAAATTCCGCCTGATTCCTCGTATAACTGAAGCACAGAAGGTGGAGTACGGGTCCCAACAGCTTCATGGTCCTGCTGGGACCTGGTGGGCCAACTTCATGGCTACTCAGCTGGTTGGGAAGGTCCTGTCATGGGAGGAGTTTCGCACTGCCTTCCGCGCATACTATATTCCCAGCGGTTGGGAAGGTCCTGTCGTGGGAGGAGTTTCGCACTGCCTTCCGCGCATACTATATTCCCAGCGGGCTGCTCAAAATGAAGATGGAGGAATTCTTGAAGCTTCAGCAGGGCAGTAAGTCAATAATGGAGTATACCAATGATTTCAACTTTTTAGCTCAGTATGCCCATCCGTTTGTGGATACAGATGAAAAGAAAAAGGATTGCTATTATCGAGGGCTAAGTTTGAAGATGCAACACAAGTTATCCACCTGCAATCTTCCAGATTTCAATAGTCTGGTAAGCCAGGCAATCCAAGCAGAGGACAGGATGAAGGCATACCATAGTGAGAAGAAGAGAAAGTTTACTCCTGGTGGATCTTCCAGTGTACCACCACACCGCAGAGGGTGCGGACAGTGTTTCGCATTCCAGCTCGATCTGGGTATCGAGCTCCTCAGCAGCAACAGCAGCAGTTCAGGAACCGATAGTGGGTTGTTCGTGCTCCAGCCAATGTGCCTCGCTTGGCTGGGTCCAATAACAGCAACTACCGTACACCCACTGGTCAGTAGCCCTGCTACAACTGCGGTAGGCCCGGGCACTTTGCCCAAGATTGTCGCCTTCCTAAGGCTAATCAGTCAGTGCCAGCTCTTCCAGTGCCTCCAGCGGCTACTTCTGCACCAGCTCAGGGTGCAGGTCCTAGATTTGTGAAGAAGAAGTTTCTGAATACCCGCACTAGACGGGTGAACTATCTGAATGTGGAGGAGATTCCTGATGAGGAGCCAGTGCTTGCTGGTATGTTCACTATCAACCATCATCCGGCTTTTGTGTTATTTGATTTTGGAGCATCTCATACTTTCATCAGTCGGAGTTTTGCATTGAAACATCAGTTAAATGTTAAAGTTCAAGGAACTCGTTATATTATTAATGCTCTTGGAGCCAAGCAAGTAACTAATCAAGTGGTTGATCAGGCTCAGCTAGAGCTTAATGGGGTGATTTTTCCTACCAACCTAATTGTGTTGGAAAATCAGGGACTAGATGTTATACTGGGGATGAATTGGATGATGCATTACCAAGCAGTTCTAGATGTACCTCAACGGTGTGTTCAACTGAAGACTCCTAAGGGAGAATCTTTTACTCTTAGCCTATCCAGTATGGAAACTGCAGTTGGGTCAGTCCATAAGACTGAAGCAGTTGATTTGAAGAATATCCCGGTAGTATGTGAGTTTCCGGATGTGTTTCCTGACGACCTTCCGGGAATGCCACCTGACAGGGATGTAGAGTTTGTTATAGAGCTTGAACCAGGTACAGCCCCTATCTCTAGACGCCCTTATTGGATGACTCCTAAGGAGTTAGCAGAGTTGAAAGTACAGTTGAAGGAGTTGTTAGATAAAGGTTATATTCGACCTAGTTCTTCACCTTGGGGTTGTCCAGCCTTGTTTGTCAAAAAGAAAGATAAGAGTTTGAGGCTTTGTGTAGATTATCGGCCTTTGAATGCAGTTACAATCAAGAACAAGTATCCTCTCCCAAGGATTGACTTGTTGTTTGATCAGTTGGCCGGTGCTAAGGTGTTCTCCAAGATTGATTTGAGGTCGGGGTATCATCAAATCAAGATCAAGGCTGAAGATGTACCAAAGAAAGCATTTTCGACCTGATATGGGTTGTATGAATATCTGGTAATGTCCTTTGGTTTAACTAACGCCTCGGCATACTTCATGTACCTCATGAACTCAGTGTTTATGCCAGAGTTGAATAGATTTGTAGTTGTGTTCATTGATGACATCCTGATCTATTCCAAGAATGAAGAAGAGCATGCAGAATATCTTTGGATTGTTCTAAGTAGATTAAGGGAACATCAGTTGTACACCAAGCTTAGCAAATGTGCTTTTTGGCTGAAGGAAGTTCCATTTCTGGGTCATGTTCTATCAGCAGAAGGTGTTGTAGTAGACCCTGGTAAGGTTAAAGAAGTCTTGGATTGGAAGGTCCCAAAATCTGTCTTTCAAGTCCAAAGCTTCCTAGGATTGGCTGGTTATTATCGGAGGTTTATTCCTAATTTCTCCACGATAGCCAAGCCAATGACAGAGCTTTTGAAGAAGTAGAACAAGTTCAAGTGGACCCTAGAATGTACTGAAGCTTTCACAACTCTGAGGAAATTGCTCACCACAGCTCCTGTCCTAGCTCAACCAAATCTAGAAGAACCCTTTGATGTATATTGTGATGTATCCAGGATTGGGTTAGGATGTGTGTTGATGCAAGAAGGGAAAGTCATTGCATATGCCTCAAGACAACTTAAGAAGTACGAGGAGAATTATCCAACTCATGACTTGGAGTTAGCAGCTGTGGTCCATGCTCTGAAAATATGGCGCCACTATCTCCTTGGTAGTGTGTGTCAAATTTACACTGATCATAAGAGCTTGAAGTATATTCTTACTCAAGCGGATCTGAATATGAGACAGAGAAGATGGTTAGAGTTGATAAAGGACTATGATTTAGAAATCCATTATCATCCAAGTAAAGCCAATGTGGTGGCTGATGCTCTGAGTAGAAAGGCCCAGTGTACATGTATGACTGCTAAGCAGCTAGATACTACCTTGTGATTGGAGATGGAAAAATTAAATCTTAGTATAGTGCCAGAAGGGTTTGTACATAACCTCAGTGTTACGTCCACTCTGATGGACCAAATCAAGAAAGCTCAAAAGGGAAACAAAGGCATGGAACACATTAAGGAGAAGCTGCAACTGGGTCAAGCCCAGTGTTTTACTCAAGACTCAGAGGGAATCTTGTGGTTTAATGGAAGATTAGTGGTACCTAAAGTGCCACAGCTAAAGAAACAGATTCTAGAGGAAGCTCATACTTCATGTTTGACACTACATCCTGGAAGCAATAAGATGTATCAAGACTTGAAGCAAAGATTCTGGTGGACTAGAATGAAAAGAGAAATTGCCAAGTACATTTCGGAATGTGATGTTTGTCGCAAGATAAAGGCTGATCATTGTAACACCCCGCCCTCCAACACCGCATAGCGCCGCCCTTCCGTAGGGGCTCGCCCGCTTACACATAGCACCCTACTTACACTTTCGTCCTCGCTTCGTGTAAAAGGGTTAACCCGAAGGTGCTATGGCTGGAGGACAAAGGCTTATAAGCTGGTTCCACCCTTGCTCAACTAGCAATGTGGTACTAAACATGTGCACCTGCACTCATGGGCCACAACTGGGCCATATCCAAATTGGGCCGGGTGTCACATACACCCCCCCTCAAAGAACCCGACGTCCTCGTCGGTCCAGCTCACCCACACTTGGGCAAATGTCCCAGCAGACCGCCCCCTCTTAGCGCACGACCGTACGTCCAGGGCCCGACATATGCCATGCCGTGTGTCCCATCCCAGGCCCACACGCGCCATGCGCCATACGCCTGCACACTGCGCCCGTACGCGCAACCGCGAGGGTCGGCTCTGATACCACTTGTAACACCCCGCCTCCAACACCGCACAGCGCCGCCCTTCCGTAGGGGCTCGCCCGCTTACACATAGCACCCTACTTACACTTTCGTCCTCGCTTCGTGTAAAAGGGTTAACCCGAAGGTGCTATGGCTGGAGGACAAAGGCTTATAAGCTGGTTCCACCCTTGCTCAACTAGCAATGTGGTACTAAACATGTGCACCTGCACTCATGGGCCACAACTGGGCCATATCCAAATTGGGCCGGGTGTCACAATCATCTGAAGTCTGCAGGATCAATGCAGCCATTAGCAATACCAGGATGGAAATGGGAAGACATATCCATGGATTTCATCGTAGGATTGCCTACTACCTCCAAAGGTTATAACTCCATTTGAGTGATTGTTGATCGGCTTACCAAGACAGCCCACTTTATTCCAGTAAAGGTAGCATATGCAGTCAAGAAGTATGCAGAGTTGTATTTGTCCCGGATAGTCTCTTTGCATGGGATTCCCAAGACTATTGCATCTGACAGAGGCTCTCAATTTGTTTCAAGATTTTGGGAACAATTGCACAAGTAGCTGGGCACTACTCTGATCAGAAGTCCAGCCTATCACCCCCAGACAGGAGGGCAGACAGAAAGAGTTAATCAGATACTAGAAGATATGCTTCGAGCTTATGTGCTCACCAATTCAAAGAGGTGGGACGACTGCTTGCCTTTGGCAGAGTTTGCATACAACAACAGTTACCAAGGAAGTATCCAGATGGCACCATTTGAAGCATTGTATGGACGAAGGTGCAGAACACCATTGAATTGGTCAGAATCTGGAGAAAGGACCATCTTTGGACCTGACCTAGTTAAAGAAGCTGAAGATATAGTTCATCAGGTTCAAAACAACTTGAAAACAGCCCAGTCAATGCAGAAAAGCTACTCAGATAAAAGAAGACGACCACTTTCTTTTCAGAAGGGAGATTTTGTGTATCTCAAGGTTTCTCCAATGAAAGGAGTGCATCGTTTTGGAGTAAAAGGAAAGTTAGCGCCCAGGTTTGTTGGACCTTTTCAAATTGTGGAGCTCCAAGGACCAGTTGCTTATCGAATAGCTTTACCAGAAAGCTTAACGGGTGTACATGATGTGTTTCATGTATCCCAGCTTAAGAAATGTCTCAGAGTACCCAAAGAAGCTATCAATGAAACAGAAGTGCAACTTGAGTCTGATTTGACATATGAAGAGCGCCCAATCAAGATATTGGACCAGAAAGAGAGAGAAACTCAAAGAAAAAGCATCAAATTCTATAAAGTTCAGTGGAGCAACCACACAGAGGATGAAGCCACCTGGGAGAAAGGAGAGTATTTAGTGTCTAAGTACCCAGAGTTGTTTGTAAACTGAGTTGTAATATAGACACCACTATTTTCTTGTGAGATATAAGAAAAGTTAAGTTTGTGACACATTTTCCTTGCCGCTGTTTTGGAAGTAGCTTGTAATCCTGCTAAATCTCAGGACGAGATTTCTTTAAGGGGGGGAGGCTGTAACACTCTGGTGTTAGCAAGACTTCTAAACCCTGTTTTGGAAATCTTACAAGGTCATTCGGGATTAATCAGAGATTACTGAGGTTAAATCAAAAAGAAAGAAAAGGATTATTGAAAGAAGTGCTGATTTGGAATTTTGGACCAAATTCAAGGTCTTGTAGTTTCCAATCTAAGCCGAATCAGCAAACAAGTATATAAGGGAAATTGAAGTTTGATGTACCAGCAACAAGAGTTACATTTGGAGTTTTAAAAGTTTACATGTGAAATATGGAGAAAAAGGGGCTTGAAGGTGGCTGTTTCAAAAGATGACTTAACTGAACTTTTTCTGAAAAAGGGCGATTGAAAAGGGGCAGATTCAGGGCAGCTTATCTCCTGATCTAGGCAGAATCAGCTCAAGGCCATATTGGAGAAAGTGAAGGTCTATATACAGGCTATAACTTTTGTATTTGAAGTTTTGAAAGTTTACATTCAAAAGATGGAGAAAAATCAGTCTGAATCCGCTGGTTTTCACGAAATTCAGCAAGTGCCAAATTTGGGGCCGATATTCAGGGTCCATATCTCAAAATCCGTTGAGATATAGACCAAAGTCATATTAAGGCAAATGAAGTCTGATGTTTGGGCTACAACTTTCATGCTTTGAGCTCCAAGAGTTTATATATGAAATTTGAAGAAAAAGGTGAGTCAAGTTGCTGGTTTGGATGAGTTTCAGAATCAAAATCGAGTTCAGTCAAGGTTCAGTTACCAGGTTGATCTTCAGAGCTGTGGATTTCCAGTTTGATTGAGTGTTGGAGTAAGATTGTATAAGAAGATTTGAGGATGGATGTGCCCTCTACGAGTTTTGTGTTGGACAATGGTTTGGATGGTAAATGGATGGAGGAAATCGGGTGGGGTTTTGATCGCGGTTTCAGGCCGGTCATCGGGTCGCCGCCCCACTGTTCGAGCTTTGCATCAAACTTCACGTGGGATGCGTGCCGGCGAGGGGCAAGGACAGCGCATAGCGGCAAGCAGCTGCTGGCACTCGTGCCGTCCGTGGAGGGGAGAAGACCGAGCCGAGCCAGCCTTGTTCTTTTCCTCGGCCGTTTCGCCCTCATCGTCGTGCTTTGTTTTCACCACCGTCGCCGCCAGAAATCCATCGCCACCGTGCTGCTCCGATCAATTCCTTTCGCAAGCTAGTGCCCAGAGTTAGCCTCTGTCTCACCGGGCCGGTTGTGTTCAGTTTCCTCGCCCACAATCGCCGTGCCGCCGTCCTCCGAGTCCTGCAACCGCCGCCGCTGTGCAAGACCTTGGTGAGCTCTCCTTTCCAGTCATTTCTCTCGCCGTCCGGTGCCGTGGTCATGCTTAGCTTGGTTTAGGGAAGCTTGTGGGCGGGTTTGTTGTCCTGGTCTGTGGCCGGCTTGGTCGGAACGCCGCCGTGCCGGCGCTGAGCGCGGCCTGACTGCCACCACTGCGGATGTTACTGTCCTGACCCTTAGGGTACTTGGGAGTAGGAGCACCATGTGTCCTGGGTCATAAAGGAGCCTAGCGTGCTGTTTGTTGTCCTGGAGCTTGGCTCCCGAGTGCTTTCGACGTTTTGCCGCCGTTTTCTTGTACTGTCACCGCCGCCATCGCTGTCCTCCGCCTGCAAGCCACCACCTTGGAGGTTTGGCTTGGGGGAGGGGTGCGCGAGAGTCGAGGGCATGCAGGCATAGGGTTTGGGTTTGGAGTCGCGTCGTGAGCGTTGCCGTCGCCGGGGCCGGTCGCGCCACTCGGGCGTGGGCGTGCGTCTGCGCGAGAAGGGGGGAAAGAGAGGGGCGGTGCTGGATTGGGCCGGCAGCCGCCAAGCACAGCTGGGCCGGGCCCTGGTTGCCGCCTGACCGAGGAGAAGAAGAGAGGGAAACGGGCCGGGCCGGCTGAGAAAAAGAGAGAAAAAGAAAAAGAAAAGAAGAAGCGGGCCGGGCCGATCAGTGGAGGAAAAGAGGAGAGAAATGGGCCGGGCCCGTGGGTCGGCCCAAGTGGATGAAAAATGGACTGCAGGCTGAATTAAGGCTAAGGCAAGGGGGTTTTCTGCAAAACCTAGAAGTTTAGGTTTTAATAGGTTTTTAGGTTTTTAGAAATGCATTTCAATAGGATTAATATTTAGAAATACATATCTTTTTGTAGGAAGCTCTAAAATTAATGAAATAAATTTTATTGCAGTAGTTGTATTTTTCTTTATGCATCTAGATTATTGTTTAGTATATTAGATGCTTTTATAATTATTACCCTTAATTTTACGATGGGTTTAAGGGTTTGATTAGTTTGAAAATAGGGTTTTATTAGTTATTCTCTTATTTATAATCCTTGAATAAGTTAATTAATTTCTTTTTGCTAAATAGGTGTTCTACCAAGGTTTAGGGTGGTCAAGGGTCTCTAATTTAATTTTTCCATGTTTTTGCATCATGTCGTGTAGACCAGGATCCGCTGCAGCCCGAGTTGGTGGAGGTCCCTGACGACGTCCAAGAAGGGGACGAGGTGGTGTTCGAGGCGGAGACCGAAGCTGTACCGCAAGCCCCCGAAGCCCCTATAGCTGCTGAACCAGAGATCAGCGAGCCAGGCAAGCCCCGGAGGATACCCGTCCTAGTACTAACTTGACTACTGTTGTTATGATTGAGCCCATGTTTGTGCATTAGATTAGGATAGAGTGAATCCTATTTTAATGCATAATCCATCCTTGTTTAGAGCATCTCTGCCACCTTTTCAAAAAGATAGAGTAGATTTGCTTAGATCTGCTCACAGTAGTAAGTCAGGTGTTATCATGATCACCTGCACAATAGGTAGTGCTGGCTTAGAGAGCTAAAACTATTTAGTAAGTCTTTGAAAGTGTTGGGCAGGACTTTTAGTTGTTGATAAGAGGATATGTTGGACGCTTTGGAGTTTGAGTTGATCCTGCCCACTGGATAAGTGTAGGAGTTGCTGTGATCTGCCTGTGGTCAAGCTTTGAACGTACTGGGCTCATACCGGTATAGGGAGCCGGGAAACTGATGTACTTCTGTGGTACTAATGGTTGAACTGTGACTCACCGTGTCTACCGAGGAATGCGGGCAGGGTCGTAGTCAGTAACCCACATGCCTTTGCCCGGGCACTGTGTAGGGATTGGGGATGCGACCTCGGGCTATGTGGGCACAGTTCAGGCAATGGTGGCCGCAGCGGGAAAAGTAGCTTCGTGTGGCCTTCCGGGGGCGCGCACGCGGCATGTGTCCCAGGTTTTCCCCTGCAGGGTTTGAAATCGATTCGAATTGCCGAGTGTCATGGTTTTGATACATGCTTGATCCTGACAGATAGTTTATTGTATGTTCATGTAATGTTCAGCTCTCATACGTACTATGCCTTGCTAATCCTATTGTTTGGTAGTACTGGTTGGCTCACCTAGCTGAATAGGGTAATATCATGTCAGTCTAAAATTTGGCAATTAAAGTAGTAACTGCTTAAGTTATGCCTTGCTAGAGTCTGTTTATTTCTGTTTAACCTCAAAGCCTTGCATGCCCTTGTTTTTCCTTTAGATTAGTCTGTCGGGTAAGTCTCACTGAGTACCTTTGTACTCAGGGTTCTTTGACCCCCCTTGTTGCAGTTGAGCCCGAGGAGTAGCTTTCTGCTGTCGCTGAGGTGGTCCGAGGATTCAGACATGTCAGGGCACGACATGATCTGATGTTAGCCTGTTTAATTACCTTGTTAACCTGTTTCTGAACTTAGAATCTGTGTTAAGTTATTTAAATTTGAGCTACTCTGGTTTGTATAACTCTTACCTGTCTGTGTTGTATATATTTGTGCCTGTGCAATATCTGTGATGTATCCTCTGGTGTTGGGATCCTGAGTATTTTGATGAGACAACTGATAGTGAATGATTCGGGTTGTCTCGGAGACACTCGATGGAACCCTGGACTTATGCTGACCCAGGTGTGTGACGTGTTAGTGTTTTACACTACAGATCACACCTGAGTCAGTTTAAGTAGGGTTGTTCCGTCACATCAACCCGCCGTCCACCTCCAATAGAAAACAATTACATCCATGCCCTTCCTTTTTACGTTCTCAACTGTGAGTTTCTTTAGATTATAACCCGCCATCCTTTTTCATTGGTTTTATGAGTCTAACCCTGATTTATAGGTTTATTTGTGTTTTTTCCCTCGGTTTTATTTAAAACAGTGCACAAACTTTAGGCTTATTTACATATTAGTCCCTGCAACCTTGTAATTAGTGTATCTTCGCCGTTTTAAATCCATTTTGGGTGATTTTCACGTTCACGCGATCGTCTCTGCGTAACCTTTAGTTCTAGGTGTTTGTTCTGAGCTTTTGGATCTGTTTCATGTATTGTTTCTTATTTTATTTCTTGTATGCTTGTGTGATCGTGTAGACGTCCCGTTTGAGGAAGATCAAGAGTAGCAGTTCGAAGAAGAGTAGCATGAGTTTGTTGAGGAAGGCAAGTGGCCTCCTTCTTCATATTCTTCAACCCAGTAACAGCATTATAATCATATTTACCTTTATGTATTGCATAAACTTGATGGGATACATATGAAGGATATACCTAGTTTTTATTCCCTTAATCTTGATACAGCGAGTTTAATCATCCTTGAAGGGTGGAATTGCTTAGTTGCTTAATCTTGGGATGGTAATATCAAAACTTTTGAGAATGATAAACATGGCTTTATTTGTTGCTATACATGGTTAATTACAAGATCATCATGATTAATTGGAACATGGAGAACCACCCAAGAAAACAGTGCAACCACAGTATCACATGGCTCTGATCTTAGCTAATTAATTAGACTTGGGGTTGGCTAGTGGTCTTACCGTAAGGGCAAGGAGGGAGCCGGTCAAGGGGTCATAGCTCAGTCCTCTTAGAGGAGTAGCCTTTGCTAAGGTACGACCTCATTAGGGAGGGTTATGGACCTCACCGCTGCTGAAACTCTAGCGGGACTTTTGTAAAGGCTTCATAGTGAACCCCCGCCACTCACCAAAGGAAGTATTTAAGGGCCTTGCAAACCTGGGCGACATGGGGAACACGAGCTATGGGGAAAGTGTACAACCTCTGCAGAGTGTAAAACTGATATATCAGCCATGCTCACGGTTAAGAGCGGCTTGGACCCTCACATGATAATTGAACCTGAACATGATATTAAATTGTGGTTCCTTGGTTTTTGAATAATTTGTGGCTTCTCTTCTGCTTAATTAGGTTGGTATAAACTTATACCTAGTAATTAGGTGCTTGCTAATAAAATATGACCAACTAAAAGTACTAACCGCTGTAAGCCTATCAACCTCTCTTTGATGGCCTTGCATCTCCCCCACTTGCTATGTACCAACCATAAGTGTACTGACCCTTGCTTAAACAATTGTTGTTCAGAAGATAATTCTGATGTGGAGTACTTCGGCGACTTCGAGGAGTTCTAAGGCGTGCGTCAACTAGTCAATTGCCTGTGGAAGAAGCCATTGAAGTTGTGCCGTGTCAAGTTATCGGTGAACGATTAAAACCTTCTTGTCTATTATCACAGAGTGCAGTAAAGTTATGTAAAGTCTTTCTTACGTTTTGAACACTGTCTCATGATATTTTTCAATGATGACGTCAACATATGTGTGAGAACGGATCCTGGCACACATATGCTATGCATTTTGTTTTGTCCTCAAAATCAGGTGTGACAGAAGTGGTATCAAAGCTATGTTGACTGTAAGATGCTAGCCTAGATAGAAATGGTCGAAATTAAGGACTCATTTTCTTAGCAAGCCATTTCTGCTTTTCATTTGTTCTTGGTCCTTATAAAAACTTTTTTATTCCTTGTTCTTTGTCAAAACTTTGGTCTCTTTTTAATCCTGTTCTCAGCTTTCATTCTTGCTCTATCAGATGGCCAGGACTAAGAGGACTGCTCGCAAAAGCACCGAAGGTCAAATTTGCATCGCCCCTGCTCAGCCAGCTTCCCCAGTTCATCCAGTGGAGGAAATCGAAGAAGAGCCGGAAGAGCTCTACTACTACAATGAGATGGATGATGGCCGCATCTGAAAGGACCTTGATGTCGCCTAGAGGGGGAGGTGAATAGGCGAGCCCTGAAAATATTGCCACTTAAAACAAATTTATTAGCGACAATTGGGTATTCCAAATACCACTTTTAGAAATTCAGTAAATGAACTTCTAAAAGGATCTTTAGAATCACCAAATAAAAGACTAGCACGCCTAGCGCAGCGGATATGAGACACTGCCACCTAAACCGGTACCACTGGTTTTGTAAAACCGGTACCACCGGTTTTGCCCGAGCAGTGAACCCCCAGATAAATTGAGAATGCTAGAGAGCTCGGAATCAAACCAAACTTGGAGATGATGATTGGAATATCTTTCTAAGGAATATCTCCAAGTCCCTGCACTCAAAAACACATATACAACAGAATCGAGCAATTTTACCAATAATCAAATATAAGCACAATGAAGCTCAAACCAGCGGGGAGACACAAGATTTGTTTCCCGAAGTTCGGATTCACCGCTTGCACTAAGCAGCCACACGACACGGCGAATCCTACTCTCCGTTGAGGAAGCTCATACGACCATACTAGGTCAAGCTATTTCCTCCTTCCACTAGTTTGCTTCTTCCCTTTCGGAGGCGAAGCACGACCTGCACAAACTTCCCGCAGCTCACCACACCTTGGTAGCTCACGGGCAACACCTAGCCGTCTAGGAGCGGAGCTCCAAGAGTAACAAATGAATCACAAAAGCTTGATGAAGTCCAACAGTGCT
Source organism: Alloteropsis semialata (assembly GCA_004135705.1). Taxonomy (NCBI): domain Eukaryota; kingdom Viridiplantae; phylum Streptophyta; class Magnoliopsida; order Poales; family Poaceae; genus Alloteropsis; species Alloteropsis semialata. Next base: position 49,609,237 of record CM014272.1, read on the forward strand.
CAAGGTGCTTTTGGTGCTCTCAATCTTCACACAATGGCTGCTCTCTCAACTACCCAACACAAATGATCTCACAATTGCAAGCAACCTCACAAAGAGGGGTTGGGGAGAGCAAGAATGGCTTTGGCTTGGCAAGGAAGAGCAGGGAAGCACTATATCAACCTCAGGAACAGCAGCTTGCCACTGTGGAGGTCGTGGGGTATAAATACTCCACTCCTCAAAAACTAGCCGTTACAGACCCAGTGAAAACCGGTGCCACCGGTTCCTAAAACCGGTGCCACCGGAATTCAAACCAACTCCGTTGGAGAATTCTGACACAAAACCGGTGCCACCGGTTTCCCAAAACCGGTGCCACCGATTTTGCCCTGGCAAAACCTATAAGTGTGTACGTGAGGGTTTTGTGTCTCTCAACAACTCACATGGGTTCCTTGAGCACTTAGACAATTTCAAGGCTTCTTGTGATGCATCCCTCTTGATAGTACGGCATACCTAAACTCAAGATCAAATATAAATACAAATGATACACTTGAGCTTCATCACTTTGAACCATGCCATACTTCTTCAATATATCCGCTTGAGAGTTGCATCCAACTTGTCTTCTTTGAATTGAGCACTTCAACCTTGAGCTAGTGACTTGAACCATTGTCTTTGAATGAAATCCACTTCTAGTTCAATTCACCTTTTCACAACTTACTTCTAGAAAGATTGATACTTGCCAATATGAACACCACATGTGACCAAGATTCATCAAGTTGAAATCCAAAGAAAGTTTCGTCACCCTAGCAAAGATACATGACTCAAGTCCGCAACTTGATCACACATTGCTTAGTACCTAGAAACACTATCCCGAATTCCACCTCTTCATCCTTGCATCATATATAGCTTCACACTAGTTTGTATCAACAATAAAAACCAATTCTTGATATGCAATATATTCACTTCACTTTGACCCTTCGTTTCTATCAAAGTCATCTTGTCTTGTTGGTCATTTCTTGATATGCAATATATCCACTTCAATTTGACCTTTCATTTCTATCAAAGTCATCATGTCTTGTTTGCAAGTCATTCTTCAAATATAGACCAAGAATAAACCATATCACCATGTCTCTTGTCCATTCAACCAAACTTGCTTTATGCAACATTTTAATCTAACATGATCTAAGATATCCCATATCAATATAAACAAGCTTTCATCAATTAAGAGACCAATATATCACATATGTCATTATGTCTCTTTCTTTATTGCACCATAGCTTGCCATCTTTCATATTCATATATAATGGGAACAACCACTTAATTTATTTATGTCAACATGAGCCATTCACATTGAATTCAACCAATGACCAATAGTGAATCATCAATTATACAATTTTAATCCCTGCAAATTATCTTTGACAAACACGTTAGTTCTTTAATCGTTTTGTCATTCAATTCACCAAAACCCACAAGGGAGCCTAGATGCACTTTCAATCTCCCCCTTTTTGGTGATTGATGTCAATTCGATTAAAGCTCACAATAGATATATCAATAAAGCTTTTGAATGTTCAGATTTAGTTTGAGCTCCCCCTCAATATGTGCTTTGAATGAAATTCAATAACTTGGCCTAAAATGCCAATTTGCACAAATTCAAGAAACCATGGAGCTCCCCCTAAATCTCAACATCCGTGGGGTGCAAAACATGTGTGTGAACAATTAAAATGTGATGCATGCAGCATTAAACAATAGAATAAAGAAAGTGTGCTTCCCAGACAAAAACTGGTGCCACCGGTTTTGGAAAACCGGTGCCACCGGAAATTCACTGGTCAGCACAAGCAGTCACCAAACAAAGTGACCCGGAATTTCCGACACGACGGATCAGAAATTCCGGCCCCAAACCGAGGCCACCGGAACTTCCCAGCCAGAAATTCCGGCCCAGCCAGAAATTCCCACAAACATAGCATATTATTAAGCAAATGAGTCTAAATAGAATTTAAACAAGTTTCACACACATAAATGAGTTCAACACACAGAATAGCACTCATTACAAATGTTCTCAAGTACAAAAGAGCTAAGATAGATTT
>CM014272.1:49617363-49652163 GCA_004135705.1 Alloteropsis semialata
TTGGGTCCGGGGATCTTCAGTTTGAGGTACGTGTAGTTCGGGACAGCCATGAACTTTGCGTACGCAGGCCTCCCGAGGATGGCATGATACGTCCCGGGAAATCCCACCACTTCGAAAGTGAGGGTTTCCCTGCGGAAGTTGCGTGAAGTCCCGAACGTGACGGGCAGGTCGATTTGTCCGAGTGGTATGGCGTCCACCCCGGGGACGATTCCGTGGAATGGCACCGGGGATGGGCGAAGCTGGGAACGCGGGATCCCCATTTCGTCAAGAGTGTCGACGTAGAGGATGTTGAGGCCGCTCCCGCCGTCCATCAACACCTTGTGGACGCGTTTCGTCCCGAAGAGAGGAGCAACCACGAGCGGGTACCTTCCGGGTTGTGAGACGTAGTCGGGATGATCGGAGCGATCGAAAGTGATCGGGGCCTCGGACCATTTCAGGTAGGAGGGCACCGCGGGCTCGGTGTGGCAGACTTCTCGCCGGATCAGCTTTTCTTCACGCCTCGGGGGGCAGGCCGTCGTCCCCCCGACGATCATCATGATCGCGCCGTCCTCCCTGGGATAACCGTCGTCGTTGTTGGAGCCACCGGCCCCGTCTCGGCCCTCGTATGACTTCTTCTTCTGGGCGCCGGCGAGGAAGCTTCTCATGAGTCTGCAATCCTTCAAGGCATGCTTGACGGGGCCCTCGTGGTGGGTGCAGGGCGCCTCGAGGAGCTTCTCGAAGTGATCCCTTGGCGCTGGGTTCCCCTTGGGCTTGGTGGCCTTCTGCTCGGCCGTCGCTACCACGCGGCCATCGCGCCTCTGCTTATCCTTTCTTTTCCTTTTGTCGGGTCGGGCGGAGGTGCCCTCGGCGGCCGACTCCGGCTGCTTGCCCTTGCTCTGAGGCCGGTCGAGAGTTGCAGCGACGGCGTCCTCCCCATCGGCGTAGTCGGTGGCGATGTCAAGGAGTTCCCGGATGGTCCGAGGCTTCCGGCGTCCCAACTCATGGATGAGGGTCGCGCAGGTGGTTCCAAACCGGAATGCGGAGACGACGTCAGTGTCGGCGGTGTTCGGCAGCTCGGTGCAGCGCTTGGAGAAGCGCTTGATGTAGTCGCGCAGAGTCTCGCCCTCTGCCTGGAGGCAGTTGCGGAGATCCCAGGGATTCCCAGGACGAGTGTAAGTGCCCTGGAAGTTGCCGATGAAGGCGTCACGCAGCTGCGCCCAGCTGTCGATTTTTCCTGCGGGGAGATGCTCTAGCCAGGTCCGTGCTGAGTCGGCAAGGTAGAGGGGGAGGCTCTTGATGATGAAATAGTCGTCTTGCGCTCCCCCCGCATGACACGCGAGCCGGTAGTCCTCCAGCCAGACGCTGGGGTTGGTGTCCCCGTCGTACTTGGGCACCGTTGTGGGAGCTCGGAAGCGCGGAGGGACCTGAGCGCCAAGGACACGGGGTCCAAAGGCGCGCGGCCCCCTGGGGTCGGGCGACGCGCTCCTGCTCCGGTCCTCACCGCTGTCATAGCGGCCCCCACGCCGCTTGTTGTAGGCTCGGCGCGGGCGACGCTGATGGTGTCCGTCCCGTTGCCTGGCACCTTCGTCAGCCGGGGCCGCACGATGGTGCACGGAATGCTCATGCTCGGGTTCTCGAGGAGCTCGCTGGCGTGAGGCAGAGCTTTCCGCCTGTTGGACCGCCGCGGTTTCCAAGAGCGCACGAAGCTGCTGATGGAACCTCCTATCTTCGGGTGCCGCTGGTTCGGGATGCTCGCGGAGCAGGACAGCAGCCGCAGCAAGGTTCTGGGACGCCCGGTTGAAGACCTGCGCGTCGTTGGCGTTGCCACCGTCGTTGACGATGCGCTGTTGCACCTCGCGGGCCCGTGCGCGGGCGGCTCCCCCGTCCGCGTTTCTCCGGAGCTCGCGGTTGAGCTGCTGTCGTTCTGCCTCGATCTGACGCCGCGCCTCATCCAGCTCCTGCAGCCTGACCCGCCGAGCATCGTCCGCCGGAGCGTTGGGTGGTGGCGCCGCAGGAGCATTGCCAGGAGGAGCTGCCGGTCCCTGGGCAGGTGGAGCCGCTGCGGCGTTGCCAGGTGGCGCTGCAGGGGCGCCGTCCCCCGTGGAGCTGCTCGCAGAGTGCACATCTCCGTCGGGGGTGTGACACATGAAGCACTCCCGGTATGGGTCGAAGTTCGGCGGAGCCCACGTCAACCGCGGGCGCGAGCTGTTCACCGCGCTTCTGACGGTTGGCGAGATGCGGGGATCGATTTCCGCCGGTGTCGGGGTGGCCACCGGGTCGCTCGGCAAGCCTGGCTGTCCCTCTGGGTACATGGCGTTGTAGCAGTCGATGAACTCGTCCCAAAGGAGCTGCTCCTGCCCTCCAGTCTGGAGGGCGAGGTTTGTGACCATGTAGGTGATGTTGCGGAAGCATTCCTGGGACGGGCTCCGCCCCAGGGCGGCCGCCAAGTCTTCTCCAAGTAGGTCGAAGACGTAGGCGGTAGCTCCCGCCGTGGCGTAGGAGGGCTTGGGCCCCTCGTCGTGGAACATCTTGCCGTCGTCGTGAGCAAGCTTGGGGCGCACGAAAGTCGCCCCGACGATGGGTTCCACCGACTTGTCGATGACGAAGTCGAGGGAGCCGAATCGCAGGTGGTCGCCGGGCGCCAGCGAGGCGCCGCCGTGGGCCATCCGGACCCTGGTGAAGCGTCGCGACACGCGAAATGCCCCTACCTGGCGCGCCAACTGTCGGGGTTCTCTACCGCCAACAAGTAAATTTCCTACGATCGCGTGTCAGGATCCGGATGGTGACTCAAGAGACAGGGGGTTTATACTGGTTCGGGCCTCCGGAGAGTAATACCCTACGTCCAGTGAGAGCCGGTGTTCTCAAGTCCAAGTCTGTAGTAGGGGTGTACAAACTAGTTGGGAGAGGGAGAGGGTCCCAAGTCCCTGAGTGATGCGAACGAGCGTGTGGTGTGTGTTGTGACCGAGTGTTCGACCGGTGTTCGAATTGCCCCGCGCTGACGTCCCCTCGTCCCCTTTTATAGCTTCAAGGAGAGAAGGGAGCGGGGGGTAAGGAAGGAGAAAATTACAACGGGAGTTACTGCTACCGAGAGCTTCGTCCGGTGTCGTCTGCCGCGCCGTACGGGGAGCAGGTGTTGACGGAGTGGGCGCCCCGCCGGACCCGGGATCGTACATCCTGGGTGGTTGACGCCGATGCCTTCTCGGGTAAGCTCCCGGGTAGTTCCGGGTCGTGGTTGACTTGCCTGAGGTCCTTCGGTGCTCCAGGTGTCCTGCTCGGGTTCCAGATGTCGTCCGGGGGCGCCTGGAATGGTACTGGAGTGCCGGGTGTAGCGCATGCATCCTTCTCCGGACTGTAGCGCTCCTGTTCGGACGAGACGGGCGCCACTGTGGCTGCCGTGGCGAAGGACGGACGCCCATCCTGTTCTGACACAGCGGGTACCAAGTGGGTACGGCGCCGGACGGGACGGGGCGCAGCCGGGTACTTTCACCCGGGGCGTCGGAGACCACTCGGGAGCGGAGAACCCCTCGGGCGAACCGGGAGGCCACTCGGGAGCGGAAAACCTCTCGGGCGAACCGGGAGGCCACTCGGAGGCGGAGAACCTCTCGGGCGAATCGGGGAACCACTCGGGCGACCCAAGTAGTCGGGGTACGGGGTGTTCGCCTTGCTTTGGGTCTCTGATTTTTGTTTTTTGAGGGGCGGATTGTCGTGAGCTCCTGGGTTAAGAGGTTGGATTGGGCACCCCTAATTCGGATCCTCGTCACTAGCCTAGATAGAAATGGTCGAAATTAAGGACTCATTTTCTTAGCAAGCCATTTCTGCTTTTCATTTGTTCTTGGTCCTTATAAAAACTTTTTTATTCCTTGTTCTTTGTCAAAACTTTGGTCTCTTTTTAATCCTGTTCTCAGCTTTCATTCTTGCTCTATCAGATGGCCAGGACTAAGAGGACTGCTCGCAAAAGCACCGAAGGTCAAATTTGCATCGCCCCCGCTCAGCCAGCTTCCCCAGTTCATCCAGTGGAGGAAATCGAAGAAGAGCCGGAAGAGCTCTACTACTACAATGAGATGGATGATGGCCGCATCTGAAAGGACCTTGATGTCGCCTAGAGGGGGAGGTGAATAGGCGAGCCCTGAAAATATTGCCACTTAAAACAAATTTATTAGCGACAATTGGGTATTCCAAATACCACTTTTAGAAATTCAGTAAATGAACTTCTAAAAGGATCTTTAGAATCACCAAATAAAAGACTAGCACGCCTAGCGCAGCGGATATGAGACACTGCCACCTAAACCGGTACCACTGGTTTTGTAAAACCGGTACCACCGGTTTTGCCCGAGCAGTGAACCCCCAGATAAATTGAGAATGCTAGAGAGCTCGGAATCAAACCAAACTTGGAGATGATGATTGGAATATCTTTCTAAGGAATATCTCCAAGTCCCTGCACTCAAAAACACATATACAACAGAATCGAGCAATTTTACCAATAATCAAATATAAGCACAATGAAGCTCAAACCAGCGGGGAGACACAAGATTTGTTTCCCGAAGTTCGGATTCACCGCTTGCACTAAGCAGCCACACGACACGGCGAATCCTACTCTCCGTTGAGGAAGCTCATACGACCATACTAGGTCAAGCTATTTCCTCCTTCCACTAGTTTGCTTCTTCCCTTTCGGAGGCGAAGCACGACCTGCACAAACTTCCCGCAGCTCACCACACCTTGGTAGCTCACGGCCAACACCTAGCCGTCTAGGAGCGGAGCTCCAAGAGTAACAAATGAATCACAAAAGCTTGATGAAGACCAACAGTGCTCAAGGTGCTTTTGGTGCTCTCAATCTTCACACAATGGCTGCTCTCTCAACTACCCAACACAAATGATCTCACAATTGCAAGCAACCTCACAAAGAGGGGTTGGGGAGAGCAAGAATGGCTTTGGCTTGGCAAGGAAGAGCAGGGAAGCACTATAGCAACCTCAGGAACAGCAGCTTGCCACTGTGGAGGTCGTGGGGTATAAATACTCCACTCCTCAAAAACTAGCCGTTACAGACCCAGTGAAAACCGGTGCCACCGGTTCCTAAAACCGGTGCCACCGGAATTCAAACCAACTCCGTTGGAGAATTCTGACACAAAACCGGTGCCACCGGTTTCCCAAAAACCGGTGCCACCGGTTTTGCCCTGGCAAAACCTATAAGTGTGTACGTGAGGGTTTTGTGTCTCTCAACAACTCACATGGGTTCCTTGAGCACTTAGACAATTTCAAGGCTTCTTGTGATGCATCCCTCTTGATAGTACGGCATACCTAAACTCAAGATCAAATATAAATACAAATGATACACTTGAGCTTCATCACTTTGAACCATGCCATACTTCTTCAATATATCCGCTTGAGAGTTGCATCCAACTTGTCTTCTTTGAATTGAGCACTTCAACCTTGAGCGAGTGACTTGAACCATTGTCTTTGAATGAAATCCACTTCTAGTTCAATTCACCTTTTCACAACTTACTTCTAGAAAGATTGATACTTGCCAATATGAACACCACATGTGACCAAGATTCATCAAGTTGAAATCCAAAGAAAGTTTCGTCACCCTAGCAAAGATACATGACTCAAGTCCGCAACTTGATCACACATTGCTTAGTACCTAGAAACACTATCCCGAATTCCACCTCTTCATCCTTGCATCATATATAGCTTCACACTAGTTTGTATCAACAATAAAAACCAATTCTTGATATGCAATATATTCACTTCACTTTGACCTTCGTTTCTATCAAAGTCATCTTGTCTTGTTGGTCATTTCTTGATATGCAATATATCCACTTCAATTTGACCTTTCATTTCTATCAAAGTCATCATGTCTTGTTTGCAAGTCATTCTTCAAATATAGACCAAGAATAAACCATATCACCATGTCTCTTGTCCATTCAACCAAACTTGCTTTAGGCAACATTTTAATCTAACATGATCTAAGATATCCCATATCAATATAAACAAGCTTTCATCAATTAAGAGACCAATATATCACATATGTCATTATGTCTCTTTCTTTATTGCACCATAGCTTGCCATCTTTCATATTCATATATAATGGGAACAACCACTTAATTTATTTATGTCAACATGAGCCATTCACATTGAATTCAACCAATGACCAATAGTGAATCATCAATTATACAATTTTAATCCCTGCAAATTATCTTTGACAAACACGTTAGTTCTTTAATCGTTTTGTCATTCAATTCACCAAAACCCACAAGGGAGCCTAGATGCACTTTCAATCTCCCCCTTTTTGGTGATTGATGTCAATTCGATTAAAGCTCACAATAGATATATCAATAAAGCTTTTGAATGTTCAGATTTAGTTTGAGCTCCCCCTCAATATGTGCTTTGAATGAAATTCAATAACTTGGCCTAAAATGCCAATTTGCACAAATTCAAGAAACCATGGAGCTCCCCCTAAATCTCAACATCCGTGGGGTGCAAAACATGTGTGTGAACAATTAAAATGTGATGCATGCAGCATTAAACAATAGAATAAAGAAAGTGTGCTTCCCAGATAAAAACCGGTGCCACCGGTTTTGGAAACGCCACCGGAAATTCACTGGTCAGCACAAGCAGTCACCAAACAAAGTGACCCGGAATTTCCGACACGACGGATCAGAAATTCCGGCCCCAAACCGAGGCCACCGGAACTTCCCAGCCAGAAATTCCGGCCCAGCCAGAAATTCCCACAAACATAGCATATTATTAAGCAAATGAGTCTAAATAGAATTTAAACAAGTTTCACACACATAAATGAGTTCAACACACAGAATAGCACTCATTACAAATGTTCTCAAGTACAAAAGAGCTAAGATAGATTTATTACACAGCCTGTTGCATTCAACAGCCAAAACCGGTTCCACCGGTTTTGGAAAACTGGTGCCACCGGTTTTGCCAGATAGCCAACAGACAGAACTGATCAGCATCGCTTTAATCGCTCCATTTTCTCCCCCTTTGTCATCCATCACCTACAAAGGTCCTGGGGGATCTCCTGCTGTCCCTACTCATCATCTTCCTCATCATCGTCTTGTCCTTGGGCTTGAGTTGGTGGAATAAGTGGAGGTTGAGGTGCAAATTGAGTTGGAGGAAATGTACCAACATATGGATTGACATGGCCAAAAAACCCTCCAAAAATGTCACCTTGAGCAGATCCTGAACCCCCAGCTGCATAAGGATCAATCTGTGGCATATTAGAAGAACCACCTTGCTCTTGAGTGCCCACAAATGGCACCTCAGAAAAAGAAGCCCCACCACTTTGCATGCCTCCATAGGATGGATTATAGTATGAGTCACCTATGGATCGATCCCAATAATCCTTTTGAGTCACCGGATCCACCTCTTGAGATCTAGTCCAAATTTGATCAAATCCCTCCGGTTCACTTTCCTCATCATCAGACTCTGCACGGGGAATAGGAGGTCTATTGGAAGGATCCTCATACATCTGCCTGATCATCCTCGAGTCCCTCTTCCTCCTTTGCCTTTCTTTGTGAGCAATTGCATTTGTGCTCATACAAGACCCACACATAAAGTTGAGCAACTTTCTAAGCGGTGAAGGGGGCTTGTGCACATCTCTTTGCCCACGTCCACGTCCACTACGGGACGTTTCTCTTGCTGCCATAGGAGGGGCAGCAGCTGTAGGAGCATCTTGGGGTGCATCTCCACTCTCTATATTGGCCTCCATGCTTGCCGCTTGGGCTAGGGACAGACCTTTGATATCATTCTTCATGTGAAAGGGCTCAATCTCATGATCATAATCAAATGTGCAATTAGTCACGGCCTCAATAACATGCATGAGATAAGGAGCATACCCACAGCTCTTTTGTGGAGATCCAGCAATAGACTTCATTTCTTCCCAAATAAATTCCACCACACTAAACTCCGGCTCACCAGGTGTCATATACCTTAACAAATCACGAAGATAGAAAGATATGTTGCTTTGATCACCTTCCCTAGGAGCAAGTGTCTTCCTAAACATGCGGTTGAGATATGCATAGTAGGGTTGCATGCCATTAACTCTCCCAAAGTAACCCTCCTGTCCTGGTAAATACATGTATTTCATATCCTTCTTATCCATATATGGAGCATTATGAATATGAACTCTCTTATCATCCTCTCCATCAAAGCCCAAAAGTGAGGTAAACTGAGTGTAGGTCACTCCATACCAATTGCCCTCTGTCATCCAATGCACAATCCTTTCATTATTTCTAGATGTGAAATAACTAGTGGCATAGAATTGTGCAATTACCTCACTATTCCATGACTTGGCAAAGCTCATGATCTTGTATATATTCTTCCTCTTGCATTCCCTAATGATTTCATCAATTCTAGGATCCTTGAAGGCCCTCATGAACTTCCAATCAATGTATTGAGCCTGAGCAATAGGAACATCCTTTGTAAGGATGGCACTCTCATAGAAGTCCTGGTGAAAAGCTGTGCCAAACCTGTAATCAAGATGTTTTCCACCTACTTCCTTAGGATTCTTTGCTCTCTCAATTCTGGCCTTTTCTGTCATGCCCTTCACCTTATAGTTGACCTTGGCGCGGTTTGGGGGCGCCATGGGAGCTCTAAAAGTCACATCACTAACATGTGTGGGAGGAGCACTATGTGATGGCATTGGCCCAAATGCTGAAATGATATCCTCCTCATCATCACCATTACCACTGCCACTTCTGCCACCGCTGCCTGTCCCCTGACTATGCTCATGGCTATGTGTGCGAATGGATTTGCCCTTTCTCTTGCGCTGACTAGCTGAGGGAGAGTCTGCTGCAATAGACTCGGAAGGAGTGCGATCCCTCTCATAAGGACTCTCCTCATCATCATCACTAGAGGTGTCCTCGGGCTCAGAATCTGCAATGCGAATATCACCCCTAGGAAGTCTCACTCTCCCTGCTGTCCTCGTGGATCTTCTAGGCTGTGCTTGTTCAGCTGGTTGGATTTCTTGCTCGCTACTTCCAACATCTCTTTCCCGAAACTCAAATTGGGCATTTTTTGAGCGAGTTGGCCTTCTTTGATAAGAAACATATTTGCTTGGATCTGTAACAAACACATGGAGAAAAAGCTTCTGAGAAACAGACCATTGACATGGATATTGATTTTGAGCGTTTAGAACTGAGCACAACCATTGACCAGGGTGTCTGTGCACAAACCGGTGCCACCGGTTTTGGAAAACCGGTGCCACCGGTTTATGCCCAGAAACCCTAGGTCATGGCCCCCATCAATGCCACCAAGGAAACTTTGATTTCTTGCACTGAGATGATTCTAGGGTCTAAAACAAGATGTTCTACCAAGGGAATCCGAGAGGAAACATCTAGAGAAATAGATCGGGCAAAAACTTGATTTGAGTACCTCCCGACATGGTGGGTGAGTTGCTGCAGCCCTAGAACCGAGGGGAATCCGGTCACACCGAATGGGAGACTCCAAATCTTGCCTCAACACTTGAATCCCACGGTGGAAACTTGAAATCGCCTCAAAATCGCCCCAAAACGCCCTCTCCTTTCTGTTCTTGGTCGTGGGTGAAAGAGGGGGTAAATGTAAGAGTGAAGGGGTAAGTCACGGGTAAATAGTACCCAGCCGACAGAAACCGGTGCCACCGGTTTTGCAAAACCGGTGCCATCGGAATTTCTTGACCCAGTGACTTTTGTCCATTTTTGCACTCGTGTCCTTTCCCTTTTCTCCTCTGCTCCATTTTTGAATCCATTTATCCATATTTCACTGCTCTTTGACTCATATGGATGATTTTGATAGATAGGGATGTGATAAGGAAATCCAATAAGCATAGCTCTTGAGATGAGATTGGGTAGATCTAATGGACTTGAGAGTGTTTCACCATTTGTAGTTAGCCAGCAATCAAGCAAGGATAACAATAACCACAAATGGATCAACTTGGCCACAAGGACCAACACCAAAAGATTTTCAAAAAGCACACTTCCTACACATGGTAGATAATTTTGAAAAACTACCCTATGTCACACAAGGCATGCATCCATCTCAAGTCAAGAACCATATTAGAATGTTTAGCATATTCCTTTCACCGTTTTATGGAACATTTGACACCTAGTCAATTTTAAAGAAGGAATTTACTAAACATCTAATAGGTACAAAGAACGTGACTTGAGAGAGTTACATGCAAGAATGCACACACTAGCATATATTATGAGGCCTAGATGCTCAAAGTAAAAACATGAGTCAAAGAAACATACCTTGGCCTCTAGCTAATCCTTTCTTCACATTGGTGAAGATTCATATCAAAAAGCTTGTGCATTGTCAATGTAATCCGAATGCCTTTTCTCTTTATGTCTTTCCCTTTTTATGCATCATAGAAGAGAAATGCTTTAAATAGCACAAGACCTATTTTCATCATTTAGTGACCCTTGAATTGGAGAGGCATAATGGATCACTAAAAGATGAAACTCCACAATGTAGGTTAAATTTCTTTTTCTTGATGCACATGTGTATATGGATGGAAAGGCAAGCTCATATGCATCAATCTTGTCACAAAGCCAAGCAAAGGGGTTTAATCTATATTATGGCAAGCAGCTATTTATTAAGATGAATCATTGTCCAAAGAAGAGATAGATACACTTTTACCAATTTTGAACAAAAGACATAGCTTGCTTCAAAGAGAGACAAACTCTCACACATGAGACTACAAGGTCACTAAAAGAAAATGTTAGTCTCTAGGACACAAATTGTAGGATAATCTCCCCCTAAATAGGTGCATCATGTATTTGAATATCATGTCACATGCACTTGATCAATTTAATGAATTTGAGGAGTTTATCACACAATTTGGTCCCGGCACATAAATAAATTGCATTTATTGAAATGGCGCCAAGAGTACTTACTACCACAAAAATAGTATATGAATTTGTATGCCATGGAAGTGCTGAGAGAATTTCTTATAATATTCCACTTTAGATAAAGGTTGACAACCAAACCTCTGTCGGAACTTCTGGTATAATTTGGCCGGAACTTCTGGCACGAAACCGAGCCTGCCGGACTTTTGGGTCGGAACTTCTGGCGCAAGACAGAGGCTACCGGACTTTTGGGCCGGAACTTCTGATACGGAACAGAGGCTGCCGGAACTTCATTTCAGCTTACTGGGCCAGAACCGGTATAACCAGTTTCCCAAACCGGTGAAACCGGTTTTTCCTGGCAGCCCACATATGAGTGGAAATATATCTTTACATGATCCAAGAAATTCTTTCTTCATTGATATCTTATGTTCCTACACTTCAAAGTAATATGCTCTACTAGAGAGCCATTAGAAGCATCTTATGGTATACGGGGAACAAATAGTAGAGATAAGTGACTTAGACATATCCAAGCATCCATAACAAAGATGATATACTTGTATTCACAAAGAGGAATATGTATAAGTCAACCAATTAGAATACGTTACCGAGATGTCATTGGAAATGATATGTAGTTCTGGTAATGCTTTGGCAAGTTGATGGAGTTCACAAAAAAATGTTTCATTTGCCAAAACCCAATGCATCTCTTTTCTCCTGTAGGTCTAGCAAGAACTCTTTGGTACCCAAGCCATGTTGGGTCCCTTAGGGTTAGTTACAAGATGCTTGGGAATCCAAATGGCTCTTAGGCTAGCTTGAGGTGAACTAATCACTCTAGTAGCATAAGTACCAACTTTGTCATTTCCAAGCCTATCAAAATTATAATGGACAAGATCAGATTTGGAAATGTTACCATTAGGACAATCCTTACCCAAATGTCCCTTTGAGCGACAAGTGTAGCAAATCCGGTGTTTGATATTAGTTGGTGATTTGCTCTTCTTTCTGATCACTTGTCCCTTGCTACCCTTTCTGCTTGAGGATGTAGCTTGATCGCACTTCTTGAGAGGTTGATCTGCTGCCCCAGCCAGAACCGGTTTCACCGGTTCCTGTAACCGGTTAAACCGGTTTTGCACAGGCAGCTCCATCTTCTTCAAAGGACATGCATCAATCAAGTGTCCAACTTGCTTGCATTTGTAGCATACCCTCTTCTTGGATCCTCTCTGCTTATTTGTCTTGCCTTTAAGCTTGATGGGACACATGGATGCGTAATGCCCCATGTTTGAGCATTCAAAGCATTGTATGTGGTCAAGCCCCTTTTTCCTCATTTCTTGAGTCTTGTTCTTGTTGACTTGCTTGTCATGCTTAGGGACTAAACCAGTGACTATTGATCCCTTCTCAAGCTTATTCACCATGTGTTCATGGTTATCTTGAGAAGGTTGTACTTGGCTCTTTCCCTTAAGCTTGACCAAGTCATTCTTGATCTTTTCTCTTTCTTGCTTCAAATCTTCCAATTCTTCAGCAAGGAGATCATCACAAGACTCTACAACAACATGCTCACCACAATATTTGGTTGCTTGGGAGCAACACGGTTTTTCACATAATAAAATAGAATTGATGTGAGAGCATGTGCATGTGTGTGTACGAGGTTCAAGATGTTTTACCGATGTTAGTACAACCTCATGAGCAATGTCTAGCACAGCATATGATTCCACAAGCTTCTCATGAGAACACTCAAGTTCTTTGTGAGTTGCTTGCAAAGCCATATGCTCACTACTGAGCTTTTCAAGTTGAGAACCAAGCACTTATTTTTCTTGTTCTAAGGATGCTACACAAGTAGATAAATCAGTAGCACAAGCATAATCCTTTGACAAGATTTCATACTTACTGACCAAGGAGGCATGTGACAACTTGAGCTTTTCAAGTTCTTGAGTTAGAGCCTTGATGGTTCCAACTCTATGGAATTCATGTCTCTTGGTCTTCTTGTTCTTTCTGCAAGCCATAAAACATTTAGGCCCATTATCATTGAATAATGATGTACCTGAAGTTGACGGAGTGACGCTTGCAGCTGGAATGTCTTGAGCACACTCGGGAGTAGTTTCCTGGACAGAACCGGTCAAACCGGTTCCGGAAACCGGTTGGACCGGTTCCTCCAGGCAGACTGCTATTTCTTCCTTTTGCTCCTTCTTCTTGGTCATCAAGCACATTATGCTTTCATCACTGGAAGATGAACATGTTGACGTGGAGGCCTTGCTTGAGTCATCGCTTGTGCCTTGAGCAGAGCTGCACTTGGTCTCCCTGGCAGAACCGGTTTTTCCGGGGTTGCAAACCGGTGAAACCGGTTCCTGCACAGGAACTAAGTTTTGCACTTTGTTGCTCTCTTGCTCCGTAGATGGAGTCACCTGAGGCTCACAAGATATTGTTGATGTAGATGAGCATTTCTCAGGTGATTCCATGACTTCTTCCTCTTCATCATCACTTTCCGGATTTTCAAATATATCCTTGATGAGAGTCCAAATGAGATGTCCATTTCTTCGGATTTCTCTCTGGCTAGAGATGATATCCCATAAATCTTTACAAACAGAACTTCGCAAGAAGTCAGTAACACAAGCATTGAGTTGCACGCATGCTAACTCCTTTTGAGTGAGTTTTGACAAAACAAAGTTGTCATAGTCAAACTCAAGGGGTAGAATGCTAGCAACTAAGATATGTTCAAGTACAGGATCTACTATTCTGAGTGCATTATGAACATTACCACACCAAGAAGCATAGTTTGAGCCATCGAGCTCAAGTGGCTCAAATTGTACCTCAATCGACATATTTTCTTCACGGCGGTTAAGCTTTGATGTGAAGCCAAGCTCTGATACCAATTGAAAGGACCTTGATGTCGCCTAGAGGGGGGGTGAATAGGCGAGCCCTAAAAATATTGCCACTTAAAACAAATTTATTAGTGACAATTGGGTATTCCAAATACCACTTTTAGAAATTCAGTAAATGAACTTCTAAAAGGATCTTTAGAATCACCAAATAAAAGACTAGCACGCCTAGCGCAGCGGATATGAGACACTGCCACCTAAACCGGTACCACCGGTTTTGTAAAACTGGTACCACCGGTTTTGCCCGAGCAGTGAACCCCCAGATAAATTGAGAATGCTAGAGAGCTCGGAATCAAACCAAACTTGGAGATGATGATTGGAATATCTTTCTAAGGAATATCTCCAAGTCCCTGCACTCAAAAACACATATACAACAGAATCGAGCAATTTTACCAATAATCAAATATAAGCACAATGAAGCTCAAACCAGCGGGGAGACACAAGATTTGTTTCCCGAAGTTCGGATTCACCGCTTGCACTAAGCAGCCACACGACACGGCGAATCCTACTCTCCGTTGAGGAAGCTCATACGACCATACTAGGTCAAGCTATTTCCTCCTTCCACTAGTTTGCTTCTTCCCTTTCGGAGGCGAAGCACGACCTGCACAAACTTCCCGCAGCTCACCACACCTTGGTAGCTCACGGGCAACACCTAGCCGTCTAGGAGCGGAGCTCCAAGAGTAACAAATGAATCACAAAAGCTTGATGAAGTCCAACAGTGCTCAAGGTGCTTTTGATGCTCTCAATCTTCACACAATGGCTGCTCTCTCAACTACCCAACACAAATGATCTCACAATTGCAAGCAACCTCACAAAGAGGGGTTGGGGAGAGCAAGAATGGCTTTGGCTTGGCAAGGAAGAGCAGGGAAGCACTATAGCAACCTCAGGAACAGCAGCATGCCACTGTGGAGGTC
The DNA here is from genome assembly GCA_004135705.1 of Alloteropsis semialata. Classification (NCBI taxonomy): domain Eukaryota; kingdom Viridiplantae; phylum Streptophyta; class Magnoliopsida; order Poales; family Poaceae; genus Alloteropsis; species Alloteropsis semialata. The sequence goes on from CM014272.1 coordinate 49,631,959, forward strand.
GTGGGGTATAAATACTCCACTCCTCAAAAACTAGCCGTTACAGACCCAGTGAAAACCGGTGCCACCGGTTCCTAAAACCGGTGTAAAACCGGTGCCACCGGAATTCAAACCAACTAGCCGTTGGAGAATTCTGACACAAAACCGGTGCCACCGGTTTCCCAAAACCGGTGCCACCGGTTTTGCCCTGGCAAAACCTATAAGTGTGTACGTGAGGGTTTTGTGTCTCTCAACAACTCACATGGGTTCCTTGAGCACTTAGACAATTTCAAGGCTTCTTGTGATGCATCCCTCTTGATAGTACGGCATACCTAAACTCAAGATCAAATATAAATACAAATGATACACTTGAGCTTCATCACTTTGAACCATGCCATACTTCTTCAATATATCCGCTTGAGAGTTGCATTCAACTTGTCTTCTTTGAATTGAGCACTTCAACCTTGAGCTAGTGACTTGAACCATTGTCTTTGAATGAAATCCACTTCTAGTTCAATTCACCTTTTCACAACTTACTTCTAGAAAGATTGATACTTGCCAATATGAACACCACATGTGACCAAGATTCATCAAGTTGAAATCCAAAGAAAGTTTCGTCACCCTAGCAAAGATACATGACTCAAGTCCGCAACTTGATCACACATTGCTTAGTACCTAGAAACACTATCCCGAATTCCACCTCTTCATCCTTGCATCATATATAGCTTCACACTAGTTTGTATCAACAATAAAAACCAATTCTTGATATGCAATATATTCACTTCACTTTGACCCTTCGTTTCTATCAAAGTCATCTTGTCTTGTTGGTCATTTCTTGATATGCAATATATCCACTTCAATTTGACCTTTCATTTCTATCAAAGTCATCATGTCTTGTTTGCAAGTCATTCTTCAAATATAGACCAAGAATAAACCATATCACCATGTCTCTTGTCCATTCAACCAAACTTGCTTTATGCAACATTTTAATCTAACATGATCTAAGATATCCCATATCAATATAAACAAGCTTTCATCAATTAAGAGACCAATATATCACATATGTCATTATGTCTATTTCTTTATTGCACCATAGCTTGCCATCTTTCGTATTCATATATAATGGGAACAACCACTTAATTTATTTATGTCAACATGAGCCATTCACATTGAATTCAACCAATGACCAATAGTGAATCATCAATTATACAATTTTAATCCCTGCAAATTATCTTTGACAAACACGTTAGTTCTTTAATCGTTTTGTCATTCAATTCACCAAAACCCACAAGGGAGCCTAGATGCACTTTCAGCATCATTGAAGTCGGCCCAGAAGGAAATCTGGTGACTCCAGTAGGATCACCGGCACCAGCAGCACCAGCAGTTGAAGCGCACCAGCAGCTGAAGCGCCGCCATCACCACTAGTTGTGTCTGCTCCAGATGCTCTGGCACCTGCTGCCACTGGTGGAGACGATCCGGATGACTCCGAAGATGATGATGATGATGATGACGACGAAGATGACAATGGTCAGGGCAATGGCCATGACAACGGCAACAATGGCAACAACAGCAGCAACAACGACGACAACAATGATGACAATGCTGGTGGAAAACGGGGTGATGGTCGTCAAGCAGCAGGGCCAACTTGTGAGACTCACACCTCCATGGACGAGCCTGGCTACTTTCCTACCCTGCTCCAAGATGTGCTGCAGGAGCTTGGCAACATTGTGAAGCCGCTCTACGTCACCCAACGCATCTCCAACCCAATGCTTGATGATTAACTACATCACCCGGGTCCATATCCGGGAGTGCACAGAGACTACCAGAGGCATGAGGACTCGTTCGACGCATGACTCCACTATGCCTCATGCCACTTATGCTGCCTCAGTCAGCAGTGCCGCCAGGAGAGCTCTGTGGTCTCTCAGCTACACCCACCGCTGGGAATTGAGCATCACGGATTATCGCCACCTTCCTCGCCATACCAGTGGCATGGAGGATAAAATTGTGTCATTGGGAGAAGCTATTGAAGATCGCATCAACAACCTTGCTCAGGTCACCGCGGCTCTCAGCACTGATCTTGAAGGCACCACCTCAGAGCTTATCAAGACTTATGAGGAACTGATGGACGCCCACGCCAGGATTGCACAGCTCAAGGCCCAGCTTGCTGGAGTGGAGCCACCCGAGGAGTCAGATGACTTCTAGTGCCCTTCTGACTCACCTCCCCGCAAGAGGCTTCGCTACGGCGCACCAGGCTTCATCACCGGTCTTCTTGGCTAGGTTCCTAGGTTGGCTACCATAATAAGTTGTCTCGATAGAACCGTTCCTGTGAGGACGTGCGATGTTATAATGGTTGTTGTTTGAATAAATGTTTGATTTGGATCTTATGTAATGCTGAGATGTTTTGTGGAGTGATGGCCACAAATGCATCAATAAATTAATTAAGTTAAAGTTTGTTTTAGTTCCAATCTTGGCTTTGTTCTATCTATCTTTATTAGTTGTTCAATCTTATCTGAAGCTCATTCCTCTAACAATCAGATGGTAAACTCCAGGTCAGGAGGAGGAGAAGATATACCAAGTCAAAGGTGTGCTCATATAATACACCAACAGAAATCAAGCACTGCCTCCACCCTCAAATCCAGCAATGGAACAATTCTTGGCTGCCCAGATGCAGTTGCTCCAAAACCTCACCAATACTGTTCAAAACCTTCAGGCCCAACTGAACCAGCAACCACATCAGATGCCCCCTCAGCCCAGAGATAAGCATCACGAGTTTATGAGCCACCACCCTCCAACTCACTTCCACTCGTTGGATCCTTTGGATGCTGATGACTGGCTGAAAGTCATTAGTAAGAAGCTTGATATGACTCATTGCAATGACTGTGAAAGGGTCTTGTACACTGCAGGACGTCTCGAAGGATCTGCATTTGACTGGTGGGATGCTTACACCCCTGCACATGCTGACACCAACACCATTACTTGGGCAGAATTTCGTGATAGCTTCCGCTCACACCACATCCTAGCTGGTGTCATGAAGCTCAAAAAGAATGAATTTCTGGCTTTGAAGCAAGGCAACATGTTGGTCAGCGAGTACCAGGACAAGTTCACTCAACTATCCTGTTACGCGCCCAATGATGTTGACACCGATGAGAAGAAACAAGATCGCTTCCTGGATGGTCTGATCGGACCACTGAAATATCAACTGCAAAGCCACACTTTCCCAAACTTCCAGAGGCTTCTAAATAAAACTATTGGTTTGGAAAGTACACACAAGGAACTTGGCAAACAAAAGCGGAAGTTCCAGTCTCAGGGACAATCCAGCAGCAATACATGTCCTCTCTATAACTCGCAGCAGGGATTTCAGTTCCGCTCTAGAGGACAAGGCGAAAATTATTAGCAGAATCAACAGTTCCAGCGTTCCTCTCAGCAGCCGCCGCGCTTCAATCAACAAGTGTAGCGTACCCCCAACCATCAGTAGAACCATTCTGGCAACACCACAGGTGCACCGGTGCATACCAATCCAGTCACGCCAATCCAACCTAATGGTTGTTTCAAGTGTGGTGAAGTGGGGCATTACGCCAATAGCTGCCCCAAGTGCAACATGCAGACGCCCCAGAATCAGAAGAGCAATGTTCAGAGGTCTGGTCAGCAATCCCCTCAAGTGTGCAATGGGAATCAGAACTCTCAGGGCAACAAAGGCCAGCATAACTTCATGCATGGTAGGGTGAACCACGTGACTGCGAAATCAGCCCAAGAAGCACAAGATGTTGTGCTCGGTACGTTCCTCGTCAACTCAGAACCTGCGTCAGTTTTGTTTGATTCTGGTGCATTGCATTCATTCATTACTGAGCAATTTGTGGCAAAAAATAATATACATATGAGCCTTATGAAGAAAACTCTGCTAGTTAGTTCCCCGGGCAGTGAGATGAAGGCTGGTCACATATGCCCGCAGGTGAATCTGAAAATCGTGGGGGTAGACTTTCCAGCAAATCTGATAGTCCTTAAGTCCAGTGGGATAGATGTGATCCTTGGAATGGAATTGTTATCTGGATGTAAAGGAGTTATTCAGTGTGCCAAGAAGTCAGTGCTCTTAACCAACCCTCAAGGGGACTAGATTGAGTTCATGGTTAACGACTCATCCAAGGAAGAAGGAACCGTGAATCAGATCAAGGGGACATCTTTGGAAGAGACCAAGGTTGTGTGTGAGTACACCGATGTCTTTCCTTAAGACTTACCAAGTATGCCACCCAACCATGATATCGAGTTCTCTATTGAACTTTTACTTGGCACTGCACCTATATTCAAAAGACCCTAAGATTGGATGTTAAGGATTTGAGTGAATTGAAGAAATAAATAGAAGAGCTATTAGGAAAAGGTTTTATCCGTCCTAGCTCATCACCTTGGGGAGCCCCTGTTATCTTTGTTGATAAAAAGGATGGCACTAGAAGAATGTGTGTGGATTATAGGTCTCTCAATGATGTAACTATCAAGAACAAATATCCATTACCCAGGATTGAGGATCTGTTTGATCAAATGAGAGGTGCTAAGGTATTTTCCAAGATCAATCTATATTCAAGATATCACCATTTGAGAATTCGACCAGAAGATATCCCTAAAACGGCATTCACCTCCAGATATGGACTATATGAGTTTACAGTGATGTCTTTTATATTAACCAAAGCCCCGGCGTACTTCATGTACTTGATCAACAAGGTGTTCATGGAATACCTCGACAAGTTCGTGGTAGTGTTCATCAATGATATCTTGGCATTTTCCCGAAATGAAGAAGAACATGAAGAACATCTATGGTTGGTGCTACAGAAACTTCGAGAGAATCAGTTGTATGCCAAACTTAGTAAGTGAGAGTTTTGGTTGAAAGAAGTTTATTTTCTTGGACATGTTATCACCGATGGAGGAATCAAAGTTGACCCATGTAAAGTTCAAGATGTGTTAAACTAGAATCCGCCCAAGAATGTGCCCCAAATCAGAAGTTTCCTTGGACTAGCAGGTTGTTACCGTAGATTTATTGAAGGGTTCTCAAAGATATTGAAACCTCTCACTTCGTTATTGGAAAAAGAATGAGAATTCAAATGGGATGCAGCATGTCAGACCTGTTTTGAAGAGCTGAAAGAGAGATTAACTACCGCCCTGTACTGATAATGCCAAATATCTGCAAAGGGTTTGATGTCTATTGTGGCGCTTCACATCTATGTCTCGGATGTGTATGGATGCAAGAAGCAAAAGTGGTAACTTATGCATCTAGACAGTTGAGGAAGCATGAGCAAAACTATCCTACTCACGATTTGGACTTAGCCGCTGTTGTGCACGCATTAAAGATTTGGAGACATTATATGATCGGGAATAGATGTGAAATCTTCACTGACCATAAGAGTTTAAAGTGCATCTTCACTCAAAGGGATTTTAATCTGATTCAACATAGATGGTTAAAGCTAATCAAGGATTATGATTTGATATCCAGTATCATCCCAGCAAAGCAAATGTTGTGGCGGACGCTTTGAGTCGGAAAGGTCAAGCTAATATGGCTATAGCATGATTAACGCCTCAAGAATTATGTTGGGAAATGGAACGACTCAACTTAGGCATTCTCACTCATACTGAAGCTATGACTATGGAAATTGAGCCTATGCTAGAACAAGAAATCCGCAAAGGACAATTAACAATGCTAAGATCAAAGAAATCAAGACTCAAATTAGTTTGGGAAAAGCCCTAGATTTCACAGAAGATGACCAAGGAACTATTTGGTTCAGGAAAAGGATTTGTGTACCTGACATTGACCATCTTCATGAACTCATATTGAAGGAAGCTCAATATTCTGCCTATTCCATTCATCCTAGAAGTACCAAGATGTACCAAGACTTGAAAGAGAAATATTGGCGGTATGGTTTGAAAAGAGATGTAGGAACACATGTGGCTTTGTGTGATATGCTAGAGAGTAAAAGTAAAACACCAAAGGCCAGCAGGTTTACTTCAGCCATTAAAAGTACCTGAATGGAAATAGGAAGAGATTGGTATGGATTTCATTGTAGGGTTACCTCGTACTCGTGACTGCTACGACTCCACATGGGTTATTGTGGACAGGTTAACCAAAGTTGCTCACGTCATACCAGTCAAAACAACATATACGGGAGCCAAGTTAGCAAAACTGTATATGTCAAGGATTGTGTATTTACATGGTGTTCCAAAGAAGATAGTATCTGATCAAGGTACTCAATTCACGTCACATTTTTGGCAGAAGCTACATGAATAAATGGATATGAAGCTTAATTTCAGTTCCGCATACCATCCACAAACAGATGGGCAAATGAAAGGACTAATCAAATCCTAGAGGATATGCTAAGAGCTTGTGCCTTAAAGCATGGAGGTAGTTGGTAAGAGTTTGCCATATGCAGAATTTTCCTATAACAACAGCTATCAAGCAAGTCTCAAGATGGATCCATTTGAAGCTCTATATGGGAGAAAGTGTAGAACGCCATTATATTGGAGTCAAACAGGAGAAAGTCAAGTTTTTGGACCCAAGATTCTTCGAGAAGCTGAAAGGTTAAGGCCCTGTTTGGCAGAGCTCTAGCTCCCAGCTCTACACAGAAGCTGGTGTTTATTTAATAAAATAAAATATCTTAAACTACTAATTTAAATATAAAAGAAGAACAAAGTGACTCAACGAAAGACCCTCGATCAGCCCACAGCTCTAGCTCTACAGATTTCTAGATCCAAGAATGAGCAGCTCTAGCTCTACAAATTTGTAGAGCTCTACCAAACAGGGCCAAAGTCCAGATAGTTCGTGATAATCTCAAGACTGCACAGTCACGACAGAAGAGTTATGCTGACACTCAAAGAAGGGAGTTGACATTTGAAGTAGGAGATTATGTATATCTCAAGGTTTCACCTATCAAAGGTCTCCGCAGATTCAAGGTTAAAGGAAAGCTGTCACCATGTTACATTGGTCCTTTTTAGATCTTGGAAAGGAAAGGTGAAGTGGCATATCAATTGGAACTACCTGCTCGATTGTCAGATGTCCATGACGTATTTCACATATCCCAGCTGAAAAAGTGTTTGAGGGTACCTGAAGAACAATTGCCACTGGAAGAACTCAATGTGCAAGATGACTTGACTTATTCAGAGCATCCTGTAAAAATATTGGAAACATCCCAGAGAGTCACTCGGAGCAAAGTAATCAAAATATGCAAAGTACAATGGAGTCACCTCTTAGAGGATGAAGCCACTTGGGAAAGAGAAGATGAGCTTTATGCAGAGTTCCTTCAGTTGTTCTCCAATCTTCTCGAATCTCGAGGACGAGATTCTCTTTAAGGGGGTAGGATTTGTAACACCCAAAATCCATCACTAAAATAATGTAAGCAATGTTGACACCAGCGGTGGCAAACAGAAAGTCCGCAAGCGCACGGTTGTCATAGTAGCTTTCACCCGTGAGTAAATCAGGTATCGAATCCACGGGGAACATGAAGTCACTGTCTAATTACTAAAGTTGTCTGGATCAATCGAGTTCTTATAAAGGCTGGGTAGAGAGGATAACTTAGCACTAAGACTGTGAATATAGCGAAGGGAGTTCTCCTATGCTAGCTTTGGGCACCGAGGTATCCTAGATCTCTAGGAAATTGCCCGCAAATAGCTCTACGCCATACACATACGTGGAGGATTACAAAGGACGGACATGGCTGTCACAACCTGCCGCCTACCTCTACTAATCCGTGAGGCTACGAGGCAAACGAGGGCAGATATACACCTAAGCACCACGCCTAAGATAATATCAGCTATCCTAACCTTGATCAAAGATTAGAATACTTTACGAATAAAGCAACGAACCCACAAGCACAATAGAGAACTCAACTTTCTATAACTCAGACTTAAATACTAGTTAAGATCCCGGATACTTACTAAGCAGCTCACATTCGTCGAGGTACAGGTGGAGGGTCGCCGACACGCTGGGACTCCTCCAAACTCTCCCTCACTCTCTCCCTATTTCTACTCTAAATATGAGGAGGGCTTCGCCTTGAATCTTCAATCCCGCTCGATGATGCTTAGCCCTGCCCCGAGTCCATGTATTTATAGCTTGGAGAGGCGGTTGTGAGTCGGTACGAGGAGGTTGAGACGGTTCGAAGGTGGTCGGTCGGTCGGCTAGGATCCACCGTCCTAGGTCGTGCACGGCACAGATCTTCTCCTAGAGGCGGTTTGCAGATACGAGTCAAAGGATGACCGGTTCGGGCGCACGCCCAGGTCGGCCGACCAAGGAGGGTCGGTCGACCTGGTGTTGCCGCCTCTCGGGCCCATTTTCCTCTAGGTGACTGATCTGTGGGCCTTGAGGTCGGTTCCAGGTGGGTACGCTTGACATGAGTGCATTTGGTTTCAGGTGTGGGCCCTTCAATCCATGGGTGCTTCATCTCATGCCCTTGGTGCAAACCGACATTGATTCAGCGGTTATGATGATCTCCAGGCGTGCTTCTTCTGCATGGGGAAAGGTTGGACTCAGTTTGGCCTGGGTCCAGGTCGGCCGACCTGGTGGGGTCGGGCGACCTGGTCCTAGGCCCACTTTGGTCCTTCTTTTGCCACTTTGTCCTTGCAAGCACATATGCACCAAAACTAGTGGAATTCATTAGTAACTAACCCTATATCTATTTGTTTTATTGTTCTTTTGTATCTATGTTGGCGATAAGATTTTATCATTAAGAGCCACCAACAAGCTCCCCTACACTTATCCTTTACTCGTCCTCGAGTAAAGACTAAGACTCACCACAGAAATAATTATAACAAACATATAGGTTGTTCCCAAACATTTAGGCTTAGTGGAATTATACTGAGTGGCTAACATGTCTTCTTGAGTTATTGCAGAAAGGAACAACTCTTTTATGAAATGATACACCTCGCTTTCAAGTACTTGGGTTTTTCAAATTTTGCAAAGAAAACCGATGCCTTGCTCCTCAAAGAGTTTCTCTTTGGATATTCATGATGGTTGGACAACATTCATACTCTCCAAGATGAAACTTTGTATGTGGAGCTCTCAAGATACCTTATTTCACTTATGTTGTCAATCAAAGAGTTGGATCCAAACCAGAGACAAGTCATGTAATCAAGTCAAGATGTGCAAGTGTATCATATGAAGTGGAAATGTAATGGTACCCCTTTGGCTTGGCTCCCTTCCTTTTTTTCTTTTCTTTTGGATATGGGCTATTGCATTTTTCTCCTTTCATTCTTCTCTCTTTTTTTTCAGCACCATGCTTTTTAGCATGAGTCTCTCTTTTTTTTCTATGCATATAGCCCATATCTTCTTTTCATATTGGTTTTGGGAAGAAGGCCATTTAGGAGTATTTATTCATGGGTACAAAACAAAGGCATGTTTTGCTGTACTCTCAGTGTAAGGGTTTAGCTTTGTATGGTGGAGTGTACGTGATCTTGACTTAAAAAATATGAAGTGTCTCCAACAAGGATCACAAACCTTGAAACAACTCAAAGCTCAAAAAGGTATGCTTGACTATGATTGTAGCTGGTTGTCACTCAAATTCATGAGGAGCATGGCAAGGTTAGCAAGTTTTTAAAACATTTCATAAATTCCAAGTACTTGAATAAGTAAGAGCATCCTTCATGAAAAGGCCCTATCTCAAAATGCAATAACTTAGATGACATGGTTCCTAAATATGTGAAGATTTTCACAAGCCAAAATGTATAGGGAATAAAATATATGTAAGTTAATAACATTTTTCATGTGATGGAAAGATGTGAAGGGTTAATTTTATTTAAGTTCTGAATTCCAGGATTCGTTTTTGCAGAGATGTAACTGAAATAGGGTATAGGAGGATCAAACCAGCGTGCAGGAAAAAAACAGAGGCCAGGAAGGACCCAGGCCAGGTCAGTCGACCTGGTGGGGTCAGGCCACCTGGGGGCAACCCTTTTGGTCTTTTGCATGCTGCTCTGTTTCGTTCTGTTCTGTTCTGTTTCGCGTTGCATCGTTCTATTTTCCGTCGATCCTCTGGCGAGGGACTCTCCAACACTTGTACCTTTATTCAAAAACAAGTGGAAACAAAAAAACAACCCTAACATCCTAAAGATTTTTATTTTATTCATTATAGCATAGGCACATTATAGAATAATCAAATAAAGGAATGAAATAAATGAAGGAATTAAAACTAATATGCTTATCCTATTCTAAAGCCAAGGTGCCTAAGGTGCATTGTAAAGGTTTTCATCTCCTACGGCTTTGACAAAGCGCTTGAGCTTGACGACTGTTGCTCTACGCAACATATCAAAATCGTCCTGAAGGCTCAAACGCGCAAGTCGCTCTTCAGCAAACTTCTTCTCCAGTTTGGCATAGTCGCGACCGAGCTGATTGATCGGCTCTAGCAACTCCGCATTGGAGGGGGCCTTGGGGGTCTTCTTTTCTTCTTCATCACTCTCATAGTGACACCCTGGCCTATGAATTGGAGGAGGCTTAATATGCCTCTTAATCTTGCCGGTGGGTGAGGACTCCACCAACTCCTCCAACTCCTTCCTCTCCTCAGGTGTGAGGGGAGGGAACAACCCCTTTCCATAGCCGCCTCTGGGTTTCCTTTCCTCGAAGACCCGGAATCGCGGCTCTGGGGTGCTAGCGGGAGAATAGATAGACACGTCGAACATATAATGATACGCCACGTCGTCCTCCCACTTGTTCTTGACGACCTCCTTCAGCTTCTCCCCTGGTTGAAGAGTAGGGAGTCCATCCCCCTTGGTAGGAGTGGCCGCCGACGTCTTCTTTGGAGTGAGTTGCCCCGTCGTCGGCCTTCTGTACGGGCTTGACGCCCATGCATCGTGCCTCTGAGGCCTCCTCGGAGAGTGGGATCGCGCCGCCGAGTGGGGCCCGAGGGGCCACCAGGGCCGGTCGCCCGACCTAAGGGGTCGGCCGACCCCCTGGTGCGGCCTCTCGCTTCCTCCTTCGGATGGAGGTTGGCCAGTGGGGGTACCACCACGGCCATGGCTGACTCCAGGTTGATTGGCACCAATTGGTTCGCCGGAGTGGGTTCTCCCTCAAGATCAATGGTTGATCGAGAAGTAGGGCGGCTCTTTCCGGCTAGTTTTGTGGAATTGGGGGATTTGGCTTGGAGGTTTCAGAGTGTGGGCGAGGAAGAACTCAGATGAGAAGAGAGAAGAGGATGAGTGAAATTTTAAAGGAAGAACAGTCCTCTTCTCGGATCAATCAGATGTTGAATCGCTTATCCACCGCGGAACGGCCTCAGAGACGTTAGAGTGGAGCGTGTGCAAAAGATAGGGCTGATCGGGCTCGGTACACCGTCGGCCGACCTAGTGGCCCTGAGCCCGATTGCCTTCAATTTTTTTGTGCACTACGTGACAGATCCAATATACCGCAAAGTGTGTGCAAATATGCTCTAGGGGCTAAGGACATTAGTGTAAGGCATAATTATAGATGGGAATTGTCTATGACCAAATTGATCACATCAAATTCCTCTTCTATTTTATCAGGTTCAAGGAAAACTTTTAAACACTGACCATTTACTTTGAAGAAGTTACCTTCATCATCTTAGAGTGTGATAGCTCCGTGCGACGAAGTCTCCATAACAACAAATGGCCCTTCCCATTTGCTCCGAAGTTTTCCATGCCCAAAAATCTTCACCCTAGAATTAAAGAGTAGTACCTTATCCCTGGGGTGGAACTCCTTCACCTTGATCCTCTTGTCGTGCCATCTCTTGGTTCTTTCCTTGTAGATTCTGGCACTATGATATGATTTATCTCTCCACTCTTCTAACTCTGATAATTGCATTCTCCTCATCTGCTAGGTAGCTGGAAGGTCCATATTCCATTTTTTTATTGCCCAATGTGCCAGATGCTCTAGCTCAACCGGTAAATAGCAAGTCTTGCAATAAACCAGTTGACATAGGGAAATCCCGATTGGCGTTTTGTATGCCGTTCAATAAGCCCATAGAGCATATGGTAGCTTGCTCTTCCATCCTTTACCCATTTCTGTCACGGTCTTCTGCAGAATGTTCTTGATCTGCTTATTTGACGTTTCTACTTGACTGCTTGTTTGGTGGTGGTATGGTGTAGCTATGTTGTATCTTGCCCCCAGTTCTGCCAGAAACTTTCAGAAGGTCTTGTCGATGAAGTGTGACCCTCCATCACTGATTACCATCCTGGGGGTTCTAAAACGTGCAAAGATGATCTCGTGGAACATCTTTCGCGCGTTTGGAATCGGTGGCTCGGCATGGCATTGCTTAATCCACTTCGAGACGTAGTCAACTGCCACCAGGATGTACTCACTGTCATACGATTTGACAAAGGGCCCCATGAAATCAATGATCAAACAACTCAACTTGTAAGTTGTTGTGAGTGGCATTGCATCTCTTGATGTGATCCCTCCATGTTTCTAGCATTGCTGGCATCGTCAAATGAATTCCTTTGTATCCTCATACATTGTGGGCCAGTAGAATCCACTCTACCAGATCTTCGACCTTGTCCTAAACGCCCCGTAGTGACCTCCGTATGGGGCTGCATGGCATTGCTTGATGATCTTTCTTGTCTCATTTGTTGGTACACATCGTCGGAGCATGCCATCTGAACATACCCTGTACAGGTATGGTTCATCCCATAGATGGAGCCTACTTTCGTAGATGAGTCTTCTTTTATTCTCCCTTGGTGGTACATATCCTGCAACCATGAAATTCACAATATTCACGTACCAGGGGTCGGTGGTTATCACTTTGAGTAGGGTGTCGTCGCGCAGGAAGTCATTTATCGGTAAGTCCTGCATGTCAATGAACTGCATACGTGACAAATGATCTTCTACTGAATTCTCTACTCCTTTCTTATCTTTAATTTCTAAATCAAATTCTTAGAGTAAGAGAATCCAGCAGATAAGACGTGGTTTAGCATCTTTCTTGGTGAGGAGGTATTTTAAAGCAGCATGGTCAGTGTAAACAATCACCTTTGCTCCTACCAAGTAAGATCTAAACTTGTCTATGGCAAAGATCACAGCCAGGAGCTCTTTTTCAGTGGTAGCCATGATCTCCTTTGTCATGTCTAATAAGATAGACACCATGCACCTTTGGAACGATGCTGGCGCATTACATAACCCAAATGACATCCTGCGGTATGCATACGTTCCGTAAGGGCACGTGAAGGTAGTCTTTTGTTGATCATCAGGGTGGATGGGAATATGATGGTAGCCGAAATACCCATCAAGGAAATAGAAAAAGGATTGGTTCGCGAGTCTCTCCAACATTTCATCGATGAAGGGGAGCGGGAAGTGATCCTTCTTCATCGCCTTGTTGAGTCGGCGATAGTCAATGCACATCCGCCACCCAGTAACGGTACGCTGAGGAATCAGCTTGTTTTCTCGTTACTTATGACGGTCATGCCTCCCTTCCTGGGTACCACTTGGATAGGGCTGACCCATTCACTGTGAGGGACGGGATAAATGATCCCAGCGTGCAGAAGTTTTAAGACTTCTTTCTTCACGACTTCCCTCATCGCATTGTTTAGCCTACGCTGAGGCTCCCTTGATGGTGTAGATGACAGGTCTATGGGGGTACAGAGCGTGGGGCTTACTCCCTTCAAGTCTTTGATGGAGTACCTGAACGCCGAGCGGTGTTCCTCAAGCACCTTAACAAGTCTATCACTCTCATCCTGCGATAGCTTGTCACTAATAATAACAGGGGTATCCCTGTCCTAATTTAGAAAGATATAGCGAAGGCCAGTGGGCAAGGGTTTTAGCTCTATGTGTGACTTGGGTGGCTCCACATTTTCAAGTGGCTCAGATGCGTCATCCTCTTCCTCAATAAAGTCGTGGACATGCTCTTCGAGGAATGACTCAAATGGATCACTTCGCTGAAGGGACTTTACTACCTCAACTGGGTCAGGTTCTATCATAGGTTCGACTATAGAATTTTTGACCCTAGCTAAAGGAATGGTAAGGAGATTTCTTCCTACTTTGGCTAGGAGATTCCCTTCCGAGGTTACATCCTGAAGGAGGACCTCGATAGGGTCTCCTGTCATGAGGTCGAAATCTAATGTCTCAAAGACATAGAAGTCCAGAGCCATCTGTATCCCGTTGTGTTTGAGGAGAAAGTCTCGTGCTAAACCGAGACTCTCGAGAAGGTGACCTGAGCGAGTTCTAAGGAGTTTTTGTGTTGGGGCCAGCTTTTTACGGCGTCCAAGGATATGCGCGAAGGAACTGGACATGATATTAGCCCCAACTGTTGGATTGTAAAGGATCTCTATGGCCACTTTGCTTACGAAACCTTGAATGGTTTGTGAAGGTGAGTTAATCTGAATGAGTTTGGAAGAAGACTCCACTTCATTTGACCATTCCATGTTTAGGATGGAAATAAGCTCCCTCATGGTTTCGTTCACAAATTCTGTCTCCAAATAAATGGAGGGGGTCTCTACCATAGGCCTTTTCTGTACTATGTAGTTCGAGGTATTCCCGTAATCTTCAAAGAGATCTTCCTAGAAATCAAACGGTATTTCAAGAGGTTGAGTTTTCTCTTCCTCAACGGATGGGGTCTCAGGAAATGGAGTTGGACTGGGCAAGCCTATAGGTTCTACTTGGAGATCTTCTTGCTCAGTTTCGTCCACGTTAGCAGGAGAGTTTTCCCAGATAGCGGCCAGGACTTTTTTTGCTCTAGCCGGGGTTATGTGTAGGAATGATCCTCCGGCTGCTGTGTCTATGTACCGGGCATCTTCACTATTCAACCCAGACCAGAAATGCTGCATGAGCATGTAGTCTGGGCAAGCCTAGATCTGTTTCGGTTAGACACGAATCCTGGAACCGATCCCACGCTTTTGCTATCGTTTCCTTCTCTTTGTTGGAAGTTAATGATTTCCTTCCGAAGTGCACAGATCCGGTGAACAGGGAAGTACTCAAGAAAAACTTGTCCTGTAACTTTTTCCATTCACCGTTCATTAGCCCAACGGTATGGTCATACCAGTTCCTTGCTCTCTCTTTGAGAGAGAACGGGAAGAGCTTCCATCGTATCGTTGCCTGTGTCATGCCTGATATGACCAGACACGAATAGAGCAACTCAAATTTGTGCAAGTGACGGTATGGGTTTTCACCATCACTTCCCGAGAAAGATTTGTCCTGGACCATAGCTATGAAGGCAGGGCGAAGTTCATAGCTATCTGTTAATATAGAATGAGTTCATAGCTATCTGTTAATATAGGATTTGACGAGGGGTGAGGCTCCAATAACTCGCCCTTTGGAGCAGAGAACTCATGAATTTGGGTGGAATTCATGGTTGAAACGAAAATAAAAGAAATAAATAAAATAAAAAATAAACGGGCAACCATAGTTCTTAGACAACAGCTACCGTTCCCCGGCAACGGCGCCAGAAAGCTTGTTGACACCAGCGGTGGCAAACAGAAAGTCCGCAAGCGCACGATTATCTTAGTTGCTTTCACCCGTGAGTAAACCAGGCATCGAATCCACAGGGAACGTGAAGTCACTGTCTAATTACTAAAGTTGTCCGGATCGATCGAGTTCTAATAAAGGCTGGGTAGAGAGGATAACTTAGCACTAAGGCTGTGAATATAGCGAAGGGAGATCTCCTATGCTTGCTTTGGGCAACGGGGTATCCTAGACCTCTAGGAAATTGCCGGCAAACAGCTCTACGTCGTACCCGTACGTGGAGGATTATAAAGGACGGACAGGGCTGTCACCACCTGCCACCTACCTCTACTAATCCGTGGGGTTACGAGGCAAACGAGGGCAGATATACAGCTAAGCACCACGCCTAAGATAATATCAGCTATCCTAATCTTGATCAGAGAATAGAATACTTTACGAATAAAGCAACGAACCCACAAGCACAATAGAGAACTCAACTTTCTATAACTCAGACATAAATACGAATTAAGATCCTGGATACTTACTAAGCAGCTCGCATCCGTCGAGGTACAGGTGGAGGGTCACCGACACGCCGGGACTCCTCCAGACTCTCCCTCACTCTCTCCTTATTTCTACTCTAAATATGAGGAGGGCTTCGCCTTGAATCTTCAATCCAGCTCGATGATGCTTATCCCTGCCCCGAGTCCATGTATTTATAGCTTGGAGAGTCGGTTGTGAGTTAGTACGAGGTTGAGACGGTTCGGAGGTGGGCCCAGGTCGGCCGTCCCTAGGATCCACCGTCCTAGATCGTGCACGGCGCAGATCTTCTCCTGGAGGCAGTTTGCAGGTATGCGTCAAAGGATGACCGGTTCGGCCGCGCGCCCAGGTTGACCGACCTAGGGGGGTTGGCCGACCTGGTGTTGCCACCTCTCGGGCCCATTTTCCTCTAGGTGACTGATCTGTGGGCCCTGAGGTCAGTTCCAGGTGGGTACACTTGGCATGAGTGCATTTGGTTTCAGGTGTGGGCCCTTCAATCCATGGGTGCTTCATCTCATGCCCTTGGTGCAAACCGACGTTGATTCAGCGGTTATGATGATCTCCAGGTGTGCTTCATCTGCATGGGGAAAGGTTGGACTCTGTTGGGCCTGGGTCTAGGTCGGCCGACCTAGTGGGGTTGGGCGACCTGGCCCTGGGCCCACTTTGGTCCTTCTTTTGCCACTTTGTCCCTGCAAGCACATATGCACCAAAACTAGTGGAATTCATTAGTAACTAACCCTATGTCTATTTGTTTTATTGTTCTTTTGTATCTATGTTGGCGATAAGATTTTATCGTTAAGAGCCCCCAACAAGAAACTTGGTGTTAATTAGTTTTTTCTAAGGACTTAATAAATTTTTAATTAAAATATTAGCATTTAATTATTTGAACAACAATCGAATTAATTTAGATCAACAAGTGTTTGATTGCATACATGTTGACTTCATGAGTTTTGTTTGAGTTTGCAATTCTAAATCCTATTCAAATCCCCAAATAGAACAAAAATCCTTTCTTTTTTCCCTCTCCCTTTTTGGCCCAGCCTGGCATCTTTCCTCTTTTGGCCCAATAGCTGGCCCACTCACCTTCCCCCTCTCTCTCTCTCTCACTGGCAAACGGGGCCCACATGTCGGCACTTTCTTCCTCCTCCCGCTGGCCATCTTCCTCCCCAACCAAACCAAGCTCAGAAATGGCGCCCGTTGTCCGGCCCCTCTCTTCCCCGCATTGCTCTGTCTCTCTCCACCTAGCGCCTGAACTCAATGCTTAGTGGAGCACTCACCCCCCTCTTGCCTCCTCTCCCGCAACGGCTGCATCCACCTCCACCGAGCTTTCAATGGCTGCCACTCGCCCCTCTTTCTTCCCTCCCACCAAGGTCACCCCGACTCCCCCTTCAGCCTATATAAGACTCTGAGCACCATCCCGAGTCCACCCATCCCTTCCCCACTCCAAAACCCCCACCGAAAGCTCCGCCCGACCTTGCCGGAGTTCATCTACCGCCGCCGCTCGTTGGCAGCTCGTTCCGGCCATTCTCCAACGCCAACAAGCCCTGTTGTGAGGTCCCTGTTCTCCCCTCTCTCTCACAGTGCAACTCTCTTGGCCTCTCGTGCCTCCTAGGGCCGAGGAGGGCTCATGCCGGCGAGCTTAGGCTCCTGCCATGGCGCGGCGCCGCCGGCCGCCCAAACCTTGCTCCGCCGTCCCTTTTTGAATCAACGGCCGAGATCAAGTCCTCGGGCTGGTCAATTAAGCCTCATACCGGTCAACTCGACCATTTTGCAAAAGAGACCCTTCAATTTTCTCTATTCAACCCGTCGTCCACCTCCATTAGAAAACAATTACATCCATGCCCTTCCTTTTTACGTTCTCAACCCTGAGTTTCTTTAGATTATAACCCGTCATCCTTTTTCATTGGTTTTATGAGTCTAACCCTGATTTATAGGTTTATTTGTGTTTTTGCCCTAGGTTTTATTTAAAACAGTGCGCAAACTTTAGGTTTATTTACATATTAGTCCCTGCAACCTTGTAATTAGTGTATCTTCGCCGTTTTAAATCCATTTTGGGCGATTTTCACATTCACGCGATCGTCTCTGCATAACCTGTAGTTCTAGGTGTTTGTTCTGAGCTTTTGGATCTATTTGATGTATTTTTTCTTATTTTATTTCTTGTATGCTTATGTGATCGTGTAGACGTCCCATTCGAGGAAGATCAAGAGCAGCAGTTCGAAGAAGAGCAGCAGTTTGTTGAGGAAGGCAACTGGCCTCCTTCTTCATATTCTTCAACCCAGTAACAGCATTATAATCATATTTACCTTTATGTATTGCATAAACTTGATGGGATACATATGAAGGATATACCTAGTTTTTATTCCCTTAATCTTGATACAGCGAGTTTAATCATCCTTGAAGGGTGGAATTGCTTAGTTGCTTAATCTTGGGATGGTAATATCAAAACTTTTGAGAATGATAAACATGGCTTTATTTGTTGCTATACATGGTTAATTACAAGATCATCATGATTAATTGGAACATGGAGAACCACCCAAGAAAACAGTGCAACCACAGTATCACATGGCTCTGATCTTAGCTAATTAATTAGACTTGGGGTTGGCTAGTGGTCTTGCCGTAAGGGCAAGGAGGGGGCCGGTGAAGGGGTCATATCTCGATCCTTTTGGAGGAGTAGCCTTTGCTAAGGTATGGCCTCATTAGGGAGGGTTATGGACCTCACCGCTGCTGAAACTCTAGCGGGCTGCTAGTTGGCTTTAAGTCTTTGTAAAGGCTTCGTAGTGAAGCCCCGCCACTCACCAAAGGAAGTGTTCAAGGGCCTTGCAAACCCGGGCGACACGGGGAACACGAGCTGTGGGGAAAGTGTACAACCTCTGCAGAGTGTAAAACTGATATATCAGCCGTGCTCACGGTTAAGAGCGGCTTGGACCCTCACATGATAATTGAACCTGAATATGATATTAAATTGTGGTTCCTTGGTTTTTGAATAATTTGTGGCTTCTCTTCTGCTTAATTGGGTTGGTATAAACTTATACCTAGTAATTAGGTGCTTGCTAATAAAATATGATCAACTAAAAGTGCTAACCGCTGTAAGCCTATCAACCTCTCTTTGATGGCCTTGCATCTCCCCCACTTGCTGAGTATCAACCATAAGTGTACTCACCCTTGCTTAACAATTGTTGTTCAGAAGATAATGCTGATGTGGAGTACTTCAGCGACTTTGAGGAGTTCTAAGGCGTGCATTAACCAGTCAATTGCCTGTGGAAGAAACCGTTGAAGTTGTGTCGTGTTAAGTTATCGGTGAACGATTAAGACCTCGTGTCTATAATCGCAGGGTGTAATAAAGTTATGTAAAGTCTTTCTTACGTTTTGGACATTGTCTCATGATATTTTTCACTGATGATGTCAACATATGTATGAGAACGGATCCTGGCACACATATGCTATGCATTCGGTATTGTCCTCAAAATCGGGTGTGACATCCTCTTTCTTGACTGTTTGCTTCATTTCCTTGTGGGCTCTTCTTTGGGCTTCTTAATACCATGTCTTGGATATATGACTTGGATCATGTCGTCGTTGGTCTGTTTTGACCGATTATTGCGTTGCTCCTCTTTCTTGACTGTTTGCTTCATTTCCTTGCGGGTTCTTCTCTTTTTCAGCTGTAAGCCTGTAACTTAGTTTCCATAACTTGGATTACATGTTTTGGATACCATGGTTTGAATTCCATTTTTGAGACCTAAAATACCTTCAAATGTACACTTGACAAACTTTGTTAGTCCCAATGTTTATGTTGTCATACAATCACCAAAATCACAAATGACCTATCACTAGGTCCATTTTCTTTAAAGGGATGCTTAATGATTTAGGTACATGCTCATGTTCACTTATGGTTGGTGTGACCTCCACATTCTCTTCGGTGGGTTCAACCACTTGAGGTGCTACTTCAAGATCAAATTTCCTAACCTCAGTGCTTCCATGGTCCTCTAAGAAAACAACGTGCCTTGTCTCAACAAATTTAGTGGTACGCTTAGGACAGTAAAAGCAATATCCCTTTGGTTTTTCTGGATATCCAATGAAACAACAGCTCTCAATCTTGGGATCTAATTTTGCAAGTTGTGGATTAAATAACTTAGTTTCAGATTCACAAACCCAAATATGCAAGTAATTCATGCTGGGTTTCCTACCGGTCCAGAGCTCATGAGGTGTCTTAGGGACTGATTTACTATTAACGTGATTATTAATATGCGATGCAGTCTTTAAAACTTCCATTCACAAACTCACTGGTAGTAAAGAATAACTTAGCATACTGTGCACCATATTCATGAAATCCATGAGTGTGGTTTCTTCTCTCAGCTACA
>CM014272.1:49671315-49709469 GCA_004135705.1 Alloteropsis semialata
GTCTGCCGATGGCTTCTTTTGGCGTTGAGGGAAAGGCAGGACGTTGGTGTCGGAGAACTCGTGGGGTGCAGTCCTTCCTGCTAGTGCTAGCTCGGCTTCTGGCTCAGCCTCCTCAATTGGGATCTCCTTCCTTGAATCTGCTGTCCTCCCTGCATGGTTAGGTGGGACTGGATCCCTAGTAGCCTTACCGCTCCTCGTAGAAACAGCTTTTAGATTCTCAAAAGAAGAATCCGGTTGCCCAGGAATTCGTCCCTTGTCACCAGAAGGAACAGTGGCGGCTAGCTGGGCTAACTGAGTTTTTAGCATTTTATTAAAGTTCAGCTAGCTCTGAAAGGTGGAGGACAAACTTTCTATCTTAGAATTTATGCCCTCCAGAGCCTTATCATTAGCAGCAAGCCTTTTAGAAATAGATTCATTGATCTTGGCCTGACCAAGGACCAGATCTTTCAGGAAGGGTTGGTTAGAAAAGGAGTTGTTGTTATTACCTCCCTGGTAGAACGGGCGTTGCTGATTCAAGTTCCTTTGAGGCCGGTACCCATTGTTGCCGTTTACGAACTGTACCTCCTCTTGTGTCTCAGGGCAGTTGTTTCTCGAGTGTCCGGTTTCTCCACAGACTTCATATGTCATGTGTGAATCCAGTGGTCCTTCATTGTCGGCCCCATCCTTGGTGCGGTCGTCGAGGCATTTCATGATGAGGTCCATCTTGGTGGCCAGCATCTCCACCTCCTTGACAGTGTGCATACCGCGCTTGCGCCCCTGAAGGCGGTTGTCATTCTAGGCTTGATTTGATACCATCTTCTCAATAAGCAACTTGGCGGCAGCCACAGTCAAGGAGAAGAATGCCCCTCCAGCAGCAGCGTCCATGTGTTCACGGGCCGTCTGTGATAGCCCATGGTAGAAATTCTGGAGCAGGAGCCACTCTTGCATACCGTGGTGTGGGCATGCTAGGACATAGTCCTGGAAACGATCCCAGGTCTCCGATACAGTTTCTCCGGACTCTTGCTGGAAGCTAAAAATTCTTCCCCGAAGGACATTGATTTTTCCAATGGGAAAGAACTTAGCCAAGAATGCGTTGAAGCACTTCGTCCACGTGTTCACCGCATCACGGTTGAAGTAAAACCATTGTTTAGCTCTTCCCAACAGTGAAAACGGGAACAAGCGGAGCCTGATTGCCTCTTGATCCACTCCTCAGATGGTGATGGTGCTGCACACCTCCAAGAAATGCTGTAGGTGGGCACTAGCATCTTCATTGGCCTTCCCACAGAAAGGGCTAGCCTATACGATGTTGATCAGCGGGGCCTTGAGCTCGAAGGCATCATCCTCCATAGCCATTTCCGGTTCCGTTGGGATCTGGGTAGCAGAAGGGGCGGAGTAATCACGGATCGTCCTCTCGGCCATGTCTTCTTCCAGTTGGGGTGCTACGGGAACGGGTTGTTCTCCTTGGTTGGATGATTCTCCGATGACTACCTCGGTCTCCAACAAGAACACCTGAGGGATTACGACATGAGAATGTACCCTCCTTCCTATGGTATTCGGGTTCTCGACGTAGTTGGATGGTAATTGGAAACCAGTCATACACTACCCTGTTTCACGTTAAAGAGAAACAGAGCAAAAGGTTAAACCTGCTAGATTACTGGAAATTAATCATGCTGCATTAAATACATGGATGCTGAAGACTTTTTAACCATTGCTTTCCCCGGCAACGGTGCCAGAAATGCTTGTTGGTATTTCTTAGCATCACCACAAGATTAGTGATGGCACTAGAGATGCCTTAGTGTAAATCTAAACATTACAGAGATTCTGCAAGCGCACAGAAGTACATTGTAGCATTTCATCCGGGAGTATTCTAGAGTATCGTTATTTGTTTATCTGCAGGGAAAGCGTTTAGTTAAAGAGAGGTTTTATCCAATGTATTTACTTACAACATCATTAATCTACCATAGTCTAGACAGGGGTAAATAATATGGAAGTGTAAGGGTAATGTGACACATAGAAGTTCATTGCTCACCATTAAGTAGTCTTAGTTAGTAATAGAACATTAGTAAAGAGTACAAAGGGTTCATTAGCATCATACAAATGGAACTTGGATATACAACATTATCCTATACAAGCTCATACAAGGGACATATGCAA
Source organism: Alloteropsis semialata (assembly GCA_004135705.1). Lineage (NCBI taxonomy): Eukaryota > Viridiplantae > Streptophyta > Magnoliopsida > Poales > Poaceae > Alloteropsis > Alloteropsis semialata. Next base: position 49,673,449 of record CM014272.1, read on the forward strand.
GAGGCCATATCGAGGTGTCCAGTGATTCCCTCATTAAGGGACGACAGGAGGACGTCTTATCATAAAGGCCTAATATCATCTCCCGAACGTAGAGGATTACAAAGGATGGATAGGGCTGTCACCACCTGCCGCCTACCTCTACTAATCCATAGGGTAGCGATACCCTCAACAGTATTCCGTATTCCAAACACCATGTTTGCAACATGAAATACAACTCTATCTATCACGTTAATAAATAGAGCAACCGTAAAGCACATTGAGCCAATGTCATAGCATACGTCAACTCGGATAAGGTGCAAGACATAGTAGTATATACTAAGTAGGCAAAGTATATTTGAGGCATACAACATAAGTATGAATATACTTCCATTAAGCTCAGAGTATTAAAAGTAAGTAAAGAGATACAAAAGCTTAACTCTAGAACTTACTAAGACTTCTCTGGAAGCCCTTTGGAAGCTCAACTACTAGAACTATCACTACTGAGACTAAAACTAAGTTTGTAGCAAAGGAGAGCTCTTCTTCTAGCATGTGTTGAGTATGGCACCCTTTGTAGGTATTTATAGCATCCATAGGCGGTGGAGACCCAGCTAGAGGCGGTTGTGGCAGTTTGGAAGTGGGCCCAGGTCGGCCGAAGTGGGCACGTCGGCCGACTCTTGTGTGCACCGCCTTGAGCATTGCACGGTTGAGATGAACTCCTGATGGCGGTTTACAGGTACTAGTCAAGGGAGGGGCGAAACGGCCGCAGGGCCAAGTCGGCCGACCTGGCCAGGTCGGCCGACCTGGCTCCGCTGCCTTTCGGCCCAACTTTTCTCTGGGTGACTGCCAGGTGAGTCCTTATGACGGTTCCAGGTGGGTACACTTGTTTTGGGTGCATTTGAGTTGAGGTGTGGGCCCTTCAATCCATGGGAGTGACATGTGGCTCATCCCTCAGCCTTGACTTCAACCGACCTTGATTCAACGTCCATGATCATCTTTTGGTGTGCTTCTTGACCTACGTCGAAGATTGGCTCGAACAGGGTTCAGGCCAAGTCGCCCGACCTAGCCAGGTCGGCCGACCTGGGCCTGAGCCAGTTTCCTCCATCTTTTGTGCTAAGGTCCCTATAATGAAATATATTCTTTATATGCATGCTGCAACATTATTTGAATACAAATGTCTACATAATGCTTGATTTTTCTTAGTTTTCTGAGCCTATTGATGGTCGGATTTTCGTTATAAGGACCGTCAACAACATTATAATCAAGATATTATCAAAGCAAGAAATACTTCTCATGGGTTTACCGAGACTCATCAAAAAGACCATGGAAAATAATTGCTTTGTGGAGAGGGGGAAAAAGGAACACACACTTTTAGGTAGTGGACATGTGCAAATAGCAACGGTTGATCCCGAGGCACAAATGAAGTCCTCGTTATCGGATTGCACATGGTTGGAGTATTTGAGTATGGAATAGTCTTCAAAGTACCTGGAATTTAGTGAAGAAAAAAGAACAGAGGAGCATTTTTTCTCTTTCCATATTTTTCTTCTTTTCTTTCTTTCTTTGTCATATTTTTTCTTCGCCATTTTTTTCTTTCTTTTCGCTTCTCAGAACTTCTGGCAACATAGTACTTACTGAGCATCCCTCATGCTTAAACGATTGCTCGTCCTCGAGCATAGAAGTGATGGCTATTGCTGAAGTAAGTACACAAAATCGATCTTGGTCCTCTAGAAAATAATTTGAATCTTCAGGGAGTATCTTCTCGTCAAATTTTGAAGCCATTAGAGGGGAATAGGGGCTAGGCCGGCCGGCCTAGGGTGCTTGAGCCAGCCGGCCCACTCTCTGTGGACCGCCGTTCCTTCTGATTTTTCTGCTACATAGTCTTTGATGCCTCCAAAATTTGTGTTCTCTGAATTAAGCTCTTGATTCTTCTGTATTTTCATCGAGATAATGATCCATACTCAAATATGGGTTGTGGTCAAGGAGGTATTCACAAAAAGATATTTTTGGGTTTAGGGTGGATATCCAGTGAAGTTTGCAAAGTTTCCAGTGTAGAAACTCACAATGCATTGATAGAAAGGCTAGCAAAAAGAAGGTACGCAAAATGGAATGGTTAGCTTCTTAGTCTCATACCAAAGAAGATAAATCCTGAATTAATTCACCTGAAAATAATTCTTGCACTATGGTTCATCATGATGTATCATTTACGCTTTGGATAGGTAGAGCAACTGCAAAAGGTATTAATGACAAGGTTAGATCAATAATATCCAAAAATTAAATATCCCTTGACATGTTTAAGAGAGAGAGCAAGAATAATAAATATGGGTATCAAATTATCATAACCTCCACAAAAAAACTGATCCGGCATTTAGATAAATTTCAGATCATGTTAGGGAGAGTATCAGTTTAAACATGCTTAAAACACGCACAAAAATAGACAAAGCGGCAGCAATCATCATATTTCAACATCGCACAAACTATCTATCATCACTAATAATTATATGATGAAAGCATAGGTGATGCATTTATTGATCATGGTGATGAAAATAAAAGAAAACAACTAACAAACATGCTGAAAATAAATAAAATGGAAAATGCTACGCGCACACAAGCTTGCACACACACTGAAAATAAATAAAAGAAAGGAAAAATTCAAAGCACACGTGTGAGCAATTTTATTCTTGGTCCTCCGTCGATCACTCCTCTTGGTTTGGGGTTCCTTGCATTGTATCCTTGGTCAAAGTACACTTGCGATGCTCCTATGCTCCTCCTTGGAATTTTTCCGGTGGCGTTAAGCCTAGGAATCCTATTTGATATGAAATCCTCGTGGTTCCGTCTTCTAGTCGGTCCATGTGTCTTCGGATGGCATTAATATCTTCCAAGTTTCTATCGGCATAGACACCAATCATTCTTGTACTTCTTTCCAGATGTGGGAGAGATGCAAATTGAGCTCCAAATGATGGATCCAAAATCACTCCTTGATATGGTGGTGGTGGGTAGCCATAGTTGATGTATGGAGACGGTGGTGGGTATACCGGTGGTGGCACCGGTGCCCCATGCCCCCATGCTTGAGCTGGTGCACTTCCCATTGTCGCCCCCATCCTTCCGGAGGTCCTTCTCCACTTGGTGCATTTTGAAATTCACTCCTCCAATATACGGAACTAGCTGGTGGCAATTCTTCTTCCACTTCTTTGACCGGTCCCGATGTTTCTCCAACATGTTTTCCTCTTTTATTTTTCTTGGCTTTGGTCAAAATCTTTTCATCATGTCAATCCATCCTTCCTCTCACAAATAATTTCAGCCTTGCATCTGGAAGAGAGATATTTGTATTGGCGATCTTGAAACCTTTCTTCTCATCTTCTCCAATATAATGACCTTGTCTCATGGCTTCAATTCTGAAGTCGATTCCCTTCATGTAATATGCCGAATTTGTCTCTATTCTTGGGTTCAATGAATATGCTATTGACAATCGTTAAGTACCAAATTGAACTGTCAACTCCTGCAAAAAATATATGAAATATAAACACCAAACATAGTGATAGAGTCGATTACTAACTATTTTCACGATTGTTGGTGTTTTACTTTGTCATGCAGAAAAGAGCACAATAGGCTTGAGATGAGAAATAAATATTATTATCACAAAGTATCTCAGATGCTCATTTGGAGTATGTCATTGTGAAGATCTCGTCGAAACACTTCCAAATGTTATATTACTTGTATCTTTTGGACCACGGATCAACAAGATACAAAGGGACAATATATAATGTTATGGACCCACCTAGGTGGGGCCCACTGGCCAGAGCAGGCCGGGCCACGTACAAGGGCGTGCACCCTGGGCCCACTGGCCCGAGCAGGCCGGGCCACGTACAAGGGCATGCACCCTTCCCAGGGCACACGCCCGGCCCTCTGCATGGGAGCAGGGCGAGCAGCATAGGGGGCCGACCACATGCAGGCCCAGCGGGACCCACGGGCCCATGGCCTATGGCCGAATGGGAGAGCAGCCAGAGCCGCTGCCCACGCCCAGAGCGACTCGGCCTGGCACGGTTAGCGCCCTTGCACTCTCGCGCAAGATGCAGATGGGGTATGTGGCGCAGCTCTGTTCATCAGGAAGTCCATCATGCGGATCGAGGAGGCAGGGACGCACAAGATTTTCCACGAAAAGCACAGAACCACGCGGGAAAGATTTTGCACGCATTGCTCCTTCGCTGCGCCGACTTTCTACGTCGGTTTTAGGGACAGGTGTCGCAAAGGGAGAATAGGGAGGGGAATATTCCCTAAGACCTAGGGAGGATCTCCACTCTCCCAAGGCACTCTCTACACTATAAATACTCTCCTACCCCTCACTCTCAAGACACACAAGATAGAGAAGCAACAAGCTCCACTCCAAGGCGAAGCTCTACTCCAGTGTACTATCTAGAGAATAGGGAGAGTGAGGGGTAGTCCGGGGGAAGTGCCGGGACTGCTGGCACTCTGCCCCGATCTTGTACCTCGACGGATGCTTCCTTCTTCTAGTAAGTATTCATGATCTCTTATGGTATTAAGTTTTCTTGATTAAGTAAGTTCCGTACTATATTTGCTTGCGGGTTCATCGTTCATTAATCAATTATAAATGCTTAGTGAATACTTTGGTCTAGGAACAAGATTAAAGTAGTAATTGATAGCGTAGACGTGGTGTCTGGGCTAGAAGTTACCTTTGTTTGCCTCGTAGCCCCACGGATTAGTAGAGGTAGGCGGCAGGTGGTGACAGCCCTGTCCGTCCTTTGTAATCCTCCACGTTCAGGTACGGCATAGAGCTGTTTGCCGGCAATTTCCAAGAGGCCTTGGATACCCCGGTGCCCAAAGTAAGTAAACTATAGACGCTGAGCTTATTATTCATCAAGGTCCTTTGCCATAGGAATCCTCTCTACCCTCGCCATCATTTCTCTTGTTGTCCTTGGACGATCTAGTTAGAAGACTAGTACACACGTTCCCTGTGGATTCGATACCCTGAATACTTCCGGGTGAAAGCTACAACGGTATCCGTGCGCTTGCGGATTTATCTGCTACCGTAAGAAATACCAACAAGCTTTCTGGCGCCGTTGCCAGGGAACGGTTGCTGTATTATCTTCGAACCTTGTTTGTCCTCGTATCTTTTTATTTTTTCGTTTATTTTATTTTACCAGTTACCCCCTCTACCATGGAGCAATATTCTATTCTAGAATCCTCTGCTCCAAGGCGTGAGTTCTTTGAGCTACCACCTTCTAATCAACCAATCACCACATCTGGCTTTGAACTCCGCCCCGGCTTTATAGCCATGGTTCGGAATAAAACCTTCTCAGGGGCCAACAACGAAAATCCTTATGATCACCTGCGAGAATTTGAGTTGTTGTGCTCATGTTTGAGAATCTCAGGCATGACACAAGAGACCATCAGATGGAAGTTATTTCCATTCTCTCTCGATGAGACGGCAAAGAGATGGTACTACCAGACCATTAGGGATGTAAACGGAAATTGGGGAAAATTACGGGACAAGTTTTGTCTTTACTTCTTTCCCATTCACTGTATATGTGCCCTTCGGAGGCAGATCGTCTGCTTCCAGCAGGGTGAGAAGGAAACTCTAGGTGCAGCTTGGGAAAGATTTGTTTCTCTAATCAAGTTTGGGCCAGACTTAGGCATACCCGACTTCATGCTCATGCAAGATTTTCGATCAGGCCTAAAAAAGGAAGCTGCTTTCATCCTAGATGGTGCCGCCGGTGGTTCGTTCATGCACGTAACCTTGGATGAAGGGAGAGCTCTTCTAGAAAAGGTTCTGGAAAACACTGCCTCCATCGAAACACAGCACGAACCGCAGTACAGTTCTAAGACAAGATCCAAGCAAGATGATCCTAGTATGGCCGTACACGAGCCAAACCTTTTTACCTCGCACGATCCAGTCTTAGAGCCCACACCCGAACCAAAGCCACCGAAGGAAGAAGAAGTTCTACCTTCGGCATCCGATGATTATGGAAATCCCTTAGATCACACTAGGCACAAAAAGGCTGCGACACCTCCTTTTTCTCATCCTTTAGATCCACTCATGGAGGTTTTCCCCAATATATCCATAAAGGAACCACCAATTGAATGGTTAAAGGAAGTAAAGCGTTCTTCCGAAGCAATTCGGATGGTTGCACCTTCCAAAACCATGCCTTGCTCTTTAAGGGGAATTACCGTAGAAGCCCTTTGCAACCCAACCGTCGAGGCTAGCATCATGTCCGAATCCTTTGCGAACATTTTCTTGGACAACATGCCTCTATCCTTGACCAACAAACTTTTTCAGAAGTCCCTCGGGACTCATCTTTGAATGTCATGGAATTGCAAGGGCTGTGCTGATCAAAATAGACAAAATCAAGGTTCATCTAGATTTCCATATCTTTTCTATCCTCGATTTTGATCTTCTCATAGGCATCCCACTAGAAAAGCTTCTCCAAAAAGAAGCATCTCATGGGAGCCCTCATGACACGTTTGGGAAAGTTGCTTTTGCCACTCCTTCCTTTTGTCCAAAGACTCCAAGAGCAAAGCCTCCTCCCCAGCATAGCCCGCTCGAGAAGGTAATGTTTGTGTCGCCATTCGAACCTACTTCTCATCTCGAGCGACCTTCACCATCACCTTCAATCAAGAGGAAGCCGTGTCCCTTAGGCCCTCAAGAAGTTATTCTCGATAATGGTCGAGAAACAACTCCGATCTTCAATGATGAATCTCTTGAGTTGGAGAACCCAGAGGCCATGGACATGCTTGAAGCATTGACTCTAGAGTCCGAGCGAAAGGATTCTATAAATGAGCATAAAACCTTCTCTTTTGAAATCCCACAAGAGTCATGCTCATTTAATGAATCTCCAGAGTTAGTCACGCTTTGTGCCACAAGCGCACACGAGGGCTACAACCACCTTAAGGTCCTCATTTCTAAAATATTTAGGAGGTTGGTTGTGGACGCATTCGTTTATCATAAATATTGCAGATTTCGTGTTGCATCTTTGGCACTAACATTGCAGCTAGAACTTCAATGGTACATCTACAATTGGCAATGAACATGGAAACTACATCGTCAATAATAGCTGCAATGTGAGGATCCCCATGGTCTAACTTCGGACCATAAACAAAGCACTGCCGGGAGATGGCCCGGATTATCATTTATTTTTCCTTTCAAATAAAAGCAAGAACATGTTTTTAGGATAATCTTTCCTTCGGGTATTTTTGGTCGCTAACCATTTCAAGTGGAGATTGAGAAGAATGATGGACAGGTGATGCTTAAGAACATGGAGCTACATCAGCAGTAACAGAAGTTTTTATCATGGAACAAATTTTGAAGGAGGCCAACACACTTGATTTTTGGTGTCCAATGACACAAAAATCCAAGTGTGGGGAAGGTCGGTAAGTATTTCACAATAAGTTCCATTTGTACAAAATTTTTATCTTGATTTTCAGGTGATGCTAGTTCTAGCATCTTGATCTATAAAAAAATGTTCCATAAAAAATTGCATAACCAAAAAAAAAGAAATATTTGAATCCAATAAAGACTCTTTGGTTCTCAAAACCAAAGAGCCATTGTTTTGTTTCCACCATGTATGAATAAATACAGGTACAAGATTAAGTGTGGGGGTCTCTCGAGTTTTCTGACATGCACACATGATCGAGACCACCCACAGACAGGTTGATCGCATAGGACAGCTCAAGAAAGATCAAGGCGACCGAGCCCCAGAAGGTGTCAGCCGATCCCCTTGGTCGGCCGATGGCTCTCTGGCATCTCTCATCCACATTTTCGTCCGAAGCGATGGTTTGCACATCCTGTCCCTCACCCTATCTAGTTCATGAGTTAATTCAATCTTATCTTGAGATAATCTTTAAAATTAAACTCATGATACAATGAACTTGGATGCTCCTTTGGTTTACATGCCTATCCTTGATTGGCTTGCATATATTTTATTCCTTGCACATACACCTGGTGCTTGTGAACATATATCCTTAGGAAACATGTTTATCTAAGTGGTTGATTAATGAGATATGGTATGATAAAAGAAATCTTGCTCTTTCTGTACAAAGTACATGGGATGTTTTTCTTGCAAAAACCTTAAAATCAATAGCCTTGCAAAGCTCCTCAGTGATGCCTTATCCCTACCAAAGCCATATGATGTTCACATTGAAAAACCCATACACATATGCTGCTTGTTTATTGCATTGAGCTTTGTCAAATTGTTGTGACCCTTGTAAGATGCTTTTCATGCTTTCATGATCAAGATCTCGTACACTCCATATACACATGCTAAACTTCTACACTGGAAGTTAGCAACATGCATTTCAATCATCCACCAAATAAATGCTCTGTATAAGTATTGATCTCCCTCTCTCCAAATATCCTTTGCAAAAGAGACATGGGCTATGAAAAAAAAGAAGAGAAAAAATACATGCTCACAAAAGCATTGAGCATGAAAAAAAAGAGAAACAAATATAGATAGCCATGTTCTCAAAATATTTTCAAGAGGAGAGAGATCATACAAAAAGGAGTAAATCATTCCATTGTTTCGCACACATGCACATCTTGATTAGATTGTATGAATAGTTTTTCTTCTTGGATCCACTCTTTGACTTTGCAATATATGTGATGCAAGTATGCCTTTTCTTTACTCCTACCTTGAGCTCCACATAAGCCTTTTAGAAGTAGGATGAAAGAAGGCAAAGAAATGCTTTGGTGAGGAATCATACATATGGAGCAATCTAGAGAATCATTTGAGGAGCTAAGTAAGGTCTTTTGAAAACTTACCAAAAAAACCCAAGTTACTTAAAAGAAGAGTGCAGATGACTTGAATCAAGGCCGTTTCTTTCCTCAACCATCCAAGATGACATGATAGACACTTCAAAATTCACAAGTACAGGTATGTTTTGGAATAACTTATATGCTTGCATCATATCATTTGGAGTCATGTTTTCCGCCTTAGTCTTTAAGCTTTACTCGAGGACGAGCAAAGGCTAAGTGTGGGGGAGCTTGTTGACGGTTGTCGTAAGTACCAAATTTAACTGTCAACTCTTGCAGAAAATATATGAAATATAAACACCAAACATAGTGATAGAGTTTATTACTAACTATTTCCACGAGTGTTGGTGTTTTACTTTGTCATGCAGAAAAGAGCACAATAGGCTTGAGATGAGAAATAAATATTATTATCACAAAGTATCTCAGATGCTCATTTGGAGTATGTCATTGTGAAGATCTCGTCGAAACACTTCCAAATGTTATATTACTTGTATCATTTGGACCACAGATCAACAAGATACAAAGGGACAATATATAATGTTATGGACCCACCTAGGTGGGGCCCACTGGCTAGAACAGGGAGCCACGTACAAGGGCATGCACCCTTCCCAGGGCACACCCCGGCCCTCTGCACGGGAGCAGGGCGAGCAGCACAGGGGGCCGGCCACATGCAGGCCTAGCGGGACCCATGGGCCCATGGCCTATGGCCGAATGGGAGAGCAGCTAGAGCTGCTGCCCACGCCCAGAGCGACTCGGCCTGGCGCGGTCAGCGCCCTTGCGCTCTCGATCGGGCGGGATGCAGATGGGGTACATGGCGCAGCTCGGTTCGTCAGGAAGTCCATCACGTGGATCGAAGAGGCAGGGACGCACAAGATTTTCCACGGAAAGCATAGAACCACGCGGGAAAGATTCTGCACGCGTTGTTCCTTCGCTGCGCCGACTTTCTACGTCGGTTTTAGGGACTGGTGTCGCAAAGGGAGAATAGGGAGGGGAATATTCCCTAAAACCTAGGGAGGATCTCCACTCTCCCAAGGCACTCCCTACACTATAAATACCCTCCTACCCTTCACTCTCAAGACACACGAGATAGAGAAGCTACAAGCTCCACTCCAAGGCAAAGCTCTACTCCAGTGTAGTATCTAGAGAATAGGGAGAGAGTGAGGGGTAGTCCGGGGCAAGTGCCGGGACTGTCGGCACTCTTCCCCGATGTTGTACCTCGACGGATGCTTCCTTCTTCTAGTAAGTATTCGTGATCTCTTATGGTATTAAGTTCTCTTGATTAAGTAAGTTCACTGCTATAGTTGCTTGCGGCTTCATCGTTCATTAATCATTTGTAAATGCTTAGTGAATACTTTGGTCTAGGAACAAGACTAAAGTAGTAATTTATAGCGTAGACGTGGTGTCTGGGCTAGAAGTTACCTTTGTTTGCCTCATAGCCCCATGGATTAGTAGAGGTAGGCGGCAGGTGGTGACAGCCCTGTCCGTCCTTTGTAATCCTCCACGTTCGGGTACGGCGTAGAGCTGTTTGCCGGCAATTTCCTAGAGACCTAGGATACCCTGGTGCCCAAAGTAAGTAAACTATAGACGCTGAGCTTATTCTTCATCAAGGTCCTTTGCCATAGGAATCCTCTCTACCCTCGCCATCATTTCTCTTGTTGTCCTTGGACGATCTAGTTAGAAGACTAGTACACACGTTCCTTATGGATTCGATACCCTGAATACTTCCGAGTGAAAACTACAACGGTATCCGTGCGCTTGCGGATTTATCTGCGACCGTAAGAAATACCAACATATGCTATCATGGTAAGATAACATCCTGAGCCAATTTCTTCGGTGTCGGATGTTGCTTCACATAGCCACCTATCAATCATCATGTAGGTGGGATCAATTGCTTGCTTCTGAACCAATGCAGCAGATAAACAATTTAATTCCGCATCGGTAACTTTGGACTCTCTCATCATCTCGAAGATTCTTTTGCACATCCAAGAATGAAATATTTGAAGTATCACATTGCTTATATTTCTTCTTCAATGGTTGTCATCTTTTGCTATCTTCCTCCAAAATCCATCGATCCCCTCCTCTTCTTCAACTTCGACCTTCTCCGGTGCATCACTTTTAAAACCAAGCAAATTTCCAATATCTTCAAAAGTGATGAACCTTGCTTCATTTTTTAGTCTAAACTCAAGGCACGACACTTCTTGTTCATCATTATTTCTCTTCACTACCTTCATGGTCATCAACATCTCCATAGCGATCTCCCTATGCACTTGCACTGGAACACCATAGGAAAATTGCCTCTACCTGAGGTTTTCCAATAGCCCGTAGATGTCAATCTTTGCAATGCATCATCATTGAAATTAGTGTTTGCCCTCAACCTTTCTTTGAGATTCTTGAGCCTTTCTTCTTCTTCCACGGTCAAGATAACAAACCCATATTCTGAAATTTTTGCTTTGTATGGTGGTGGTGCGGCTGATCTTGTTGAACATCGTGGTGGAAGAGGTGGTGCGCCAGCACGTCCATGTGGTTCGGTGAACCGCATGGACAAACTTCTTGGGTCTTGCATCCCACCAAGGAGCAACACGTCACTCCTGTTGAACGTCGTGGTGGAAGAGGTGGTGCGCCAGCACGTCCATGTGGTTCGGTGAACCACATGGACGAACTTCTTGGGTCTTGCATCCCACCAAGGAGCAACACGTCACTCCTCGGTGCAGGGTAGTCTTCCTTCATGCTTCACGGTGACTCGAAAACCGAGTGCCTCCGCGAAGAGCTTCCCAATGGTGCATCGGACGCCGATGATCGCGTCCACCTACTAGAGAGAAGGTTTATAATACCTCTCTTGATAATGCCTTGCTTCACAATACAAAGACCAACACATCGGGGGTTTCTTGTCGGTGGAAAAACAATATATCGAAGAAGAGAGCAAATTAGAAATTGTGGTGAATTTTTGGAAATTTTTGGGGCTGATTTGGATGCATGAATTTTTTGGAGTTCTTGGTGCTGTTCTAAGTGGAAGAACTGAAGAACAAGAACAAGGAAATGTATGAGTGACTTACCTGTGAAAGGGGAGCACCAGGGAGCTTAAGAAGAGCCTAGGCCGGCCGGCCTAGGGTGCATGAGGCCAGCCGGCCTAGGGGATTCCCTGGCCTCCTTCACATGCCCTTCCTCCCACGTCATCCTGTGATGATTATTGACCTTTGTCCAGCAGCTCCAAGTGATTGCACCATCCAACACTCATGATTCGCACCTTCTTTTCCAAAGTTGTCCACTTGCACATTATTTTCTCCACTTTATGTCACACCTTTGTCCTTTGCTTCAACTCCACTCCAAATGACGCTTTCAATCCTGCACAAATTAGTGTACCACCATGCATGGCTGCCCCCTTTCTTGGATTCTCTTGCATGTGATAGGGGTGCCAAATATATTCCCGTGATCTCCAATTTGGTCATTATTTGATAATCATGCACATAAACCCTTCCAAATCGTGCTTAGTTGCTTAACCCTTCCTCTAATTTCAAAAATTAAGAACCAACTCAAAGCAAGCAAAGAATTTGAATGAATAATTAGAGGGTAATTAAGGCATCATAAACACTTGTAAGTCGAGAAATATTTTCCGACTACATTTATTTTGGTCGCACCGATATCACTCACTTTCATGAATTGATAGTGAACTATTCCGAATCAAACCCATGGGTCATGGGTTTAGGTTCTAGTTTGGCCAAATGAGAGAGATATTTTGAATAAAATAAATCAAATGAGATTTAGAAAAATTCTAATTCTAGAGATACAAAACTAAAAATTCCTGAGTTTACGCGAGTCTAGCATGCGTCAAAAATTTAAAGAGGTTAACAACACTTAGCTCTACTCGTGTCTTTGTATCACATAAATCAAGTTGGTCTGGCCATCATGGAAAGGATGGTCACCAAAATAGGTTCAGGAATTTGGTTTTCGGTTTCTCAAGAAAAAGCAAATAAATCATAGGATGCTCATGTCATTGGTTTAGAATAGAAATTAAATCAAAACGACCGAGCGAATAAAACTCCAAATTGAATTGTTCGACCGAATGACCATTCTAACAAATGTTTACCAAGTCTTGCGTAGCAAAATCCATAATTAACTTACTCAAATGTCTTCAGGGTTGTCCTCCCGGTAGCTTATTCTTGACTCCACGAACTAGTTGCCTCTCGCATAGCGCTTTGTTCATAGTCTAAAGCTAGACTTCTTCCTTTTCTTCACTTCGGACCAATGCTCCGTAATGGCATTGCAGTCTTGGGTACCCACTTTTGCACAATCTTTGGCTTTGGTGTAGGCTTATTCTTTGGCTTAGTCATCTTTTTGGTCTTGACAGACGGGCTTTGAGCTTTTGTCCCGAAGGATGCAACAACTTCTTTTGCCTCCTTCGCTTCCTTCTTCTTCAGCTCCTCCTTGGTGACATGACAGTGAGGCGAAACATATCTAACATTGATCATATTGCATACCTCAAAGCATGGACGAAACTCGAATGTGCTCATAGTGCCACTAATGTCGAACTTGATCTCCCCCTTGCCAACATCGATGTTTTCCCTTGCGGTCTTGAGGAACGGCCTCCCAAGGATGAGAGGTGACTTTGTCCCTTCTCCCATCTTGAGAATCACAAAGTCGATGGGGACTAGTTGTTCTCCAATCTTCATGGGTACGTCTTTGGTGATGCCCAAAGGATAGCGAATGGAGTTGTCCGCTAACTCTAGGCACATGACGGTGGGTTCTGGCTCCAGTAGGCGTAGCTTCTCGTACACGGTCTTCGGCATGACGCTCATGCTTGCACTATGGTCACATAATGCCCTTTTGAACATAAGTGATCCGATGGAACACCGGATGGTTGGGCATCCCGGGTCCCTCTTCTTCTCGAGAGCTTGATCGGCGATAGCCGCACTACACTTTTTGGTCATCTTGATGGTGCTTTGTGGCGGCATCTCACGCTTGTTTGTAAGGATGTCTTTCAAGTAGCAAGAGTATGTTGGAACTTGTAGAGTGTCCAAGAGCGGCATATTGATGTTCAACCTGTGCACCACTTCAACAAATTTTTTGAAATGCTCATCAATTTTACCTTTGTTGTATCATGGCCTCGAAGGAAGAATCTTGGTGTCTTTGTCAATTATCTCAAACTCCGGTTCTTCGGTGACTATTTCTAGTGTGGGAGTAGGCGCCTTTTCTTTAGTTGTCATCTCTGCTTCAACACTTGGCTTAGACTTCCTTGCTCCGGCCGAGTGATCGGGATATTCGGTCTCCTTTCCCGAGCGAGTTTGAATTGCTTTTGCCGTCTCCGGATTTTGAGGTTGCCTCGGCAGTCTTCCTTCATTACTAGGTAGGCGTCCGGCTAGCTGGATCACTTGTGTCTCTAGCATCTTCATCATGTTGAGCACTTAATGGTTAGAGCTTCCGACCTCCGTCACCTTGCCATCAATGTTCTCCAATATCTTGTCCATAGTCTTGAACTTAGTGATGGTGTCCATGTTGATCTTGCCTTGCTCCTCCATGAACTCCTTCAATTGTATATGAAGAGGCACTGAGTTTTGAATGGACGAGCTTGCGTTGAATTGAGGTCTACCTTGCCCCTAGCGGAAGTTGGATGGTGGGAACCAATCCCTCTTCTTCATGAACTTGAGCACCTTAGCTTCCTCCGAACAATCGGCTGCCTTCATATCTATAGCATAGGCTTCCTTCTTGTCCACCTCCATCTTCTCCAACCTTCTCATGAGTGAGTCGATCTTCCCTTCTAGTATTTCTTCATGCTCCACTAGCAAAACACTCTTCGCTATGCCCATGGGTTGTCGGGAGCAGCCGCCCCGATGTTGCCCACGCATCATTGTCTGCCACCTTCTTGAATAGCTTGAAAGCTTGAGTTGGGGTGAGCTCAATAATCGACCCTCCGGCCGATGCATTGATGATTGCCCTTGATGCCATCGAAAGGCCTTGATAGAACTTTTGGACTATATCCTCCCTTGAGAACTTGTGATGTGCAACAGCTAAGTCGTAGTGATTGAAGCGCTCATGGGCATCCGCGAAGGTAGCGATCTTGTTGCGCAAAATCTGGGTCTTGCCCGGCGAGTAGAATTCTGTCATGAAGGTTTTCATCAAGGACTCCCAATTTTGCACCGTATGCAGCGGTAGAGAATGAAACCACTGTAGCGCTCTCCCAAGTAGAGAGAATGGAAAGAGCCTCGCTCTCATTTGATATTGATTCATCCCTTGCATGTCAAAGGTGCGGCAAAGTTGAATGAATGCTTGAAGGTCGAGGTTGTCATCTTCTTTTCCGGTGAAGGGTGAGCTTTGCACCATACAGACGGTCGAAGTCTTGATCTCGAATGGCATTCTGATGTCATCGAGATCTTGGATAGGCAAATCTCTGATATCTGGGATGCATAGCTCTTCGATCGTACGTTTCGGTTTTGGTAGCGCCATCTCGTGTTGCGGTGGCGCCTCCTTTGGACTTGGTGGTAGAGTTTCTTGAGGTGTAGACGATGAACCCTCGGTCTCGCCTTTTGGATCTACTAATTCCAACTTCTTAGATTAATTTGATTTTTTTGTGGATTAGATCTATTTTTGATAAAAATAAAAATAAGAGATCTAAAAAGAGAAATCAAAAGAAAATCAAGAGAAAAAGAAATATTTATGAATGCAAGTCAAATCGGATCTTAGTCGATAGTTCCCCGGCAACGGCGCTAGAAAAGCTTGTTGACGGCTCTTAGACGCGTCAATTGTCAATCGCAAGCGCATGGATCAGTTGTAGCTCTTCCCTTAGAGTATTCCCCCAAGGTTTATCAATTCGTGGAACGAAAGATGTAAGAAACAATCTAACTAGCATAGAAATCTTTATCTTGAGGTGGGTGAAAACGAATCTAATCTAATAAACACCAAACACCATAGGTAGCAAGAGAGAGTTAGAGATAACCGATCTAGATCACCTAGACAATGCATATGTTGTAGCTCTGAGCGAAGAAGAGTGAAGCAAGATAGATGTGAATCTCAATAAGAAGCATCTTTAAATCATGACCTCCGGTCAAACTTCCGAAAGCCCCACCTTACACGGGATCACACCCTGTCACAGTACTCCCTATCGGCGTGGGTAACTTAAGGGCACATTTACGAAGAACGTGTTGAACCACTTGGTAGATCCGGTATGAACCCTTAGCCATCATGGCTACAAGAACACCCTGGGCAATCTATCTCGAGAATACATTGAGGAAGAAGCAAAACTAAGGAAGAACAAAATCATAGAAAGAGGCATTTGATCGCTAAAGATTCAGAAACACAAATGACTTCACCATGAATGATTATACATCACAAGATCACCACCGGGATCCTACCTTGATCTTGATGATCCTAGCTCCAGAACTCCGACGTGGTCTTCCTCGCAGGGTTCCCATGTCAGCTAGGGTGGAACCCTATACAACTAGCACGACCCTCAGCTCTCCGAAAGGTGCCCCTCTAGCTTCTCTGCTCCTCGACATCGAATGGCGAATGAGTTGATACATGTTGAATGGCATCGGGATTATTTATAGCCCTAAGAAATCCTAGGTCAAAGGGGAGGCTGAGGCGCCCCCGGAATGGGCTAGGTTGGCCGGCCCAGTGGGCCCTAGGCCGATCGGCCGGCCTGGCTTGTTCCCTGGCCGCCTCGCGCTCAACTTTCTCCCCAAGCCTTCTGGAACCTTCAGTAGTCATCTTCTCTATGCATGTGGGCCTTGGACGTCGGTTGCTTCGGGATTACTTCATGATAAGAATGGAAAATTAGATATCCTTCCCAAATCTCCATTTGATTTGACTTGATCCCGAAGTCAATTGATCTTATCTTCTGGTACTTGCCCTTTAAACATTCTTGGAGGATGGTTCACCGAAGATGAGCATGAACAGGCCTCGAAACTCCATGGACCGTCCTGGACCCTGTGGGGCTGGCCGGCCTGGCCCTCTCCTTGGGCCTCTGGCCTTCATCTTTCTCTATGTTGTCCTTAGTCACGAGCCTCGTCCATTTATGCTCCAAAATAGCTCAAAAACCTGCGTAAACAGAAATCCTCCAAAAACATGCACATGCGAAAACGGTCCGGTTATAGAGTATGCTCAATAGTTTAGATGTCAAATTCATGCCATTATTGAAGATAAACAAGGGGAAAAAGGTGTCGCTAAGAAGCGCCAATAGCTCCCGGGCAATCCCACAATGCAACATGATGCAGGCTTTGTCGAGCTAGTAGTTCTCCTTCTCAGTTTCTTCCCGTTCGACCCAAATGGATTCGTCGCTGATCTAGGGGTTCTGGTTCATCAGGGACATCTTCAAAGCTTCAAGTCCTTGAATGCACCGCTGCCAGAGGACACGGTTGTGAGAGCAGTGAACCGAGCCACGAATGAGGCGCGAAAGAGGAAAAAGGATGCCGCCAAGGCGAAGAAGGATGTTGTTGGGGTGAGGAAGGAGGAGAGAGAGCGAGTGAAGCTGGACTAGAGAGGACGGTGGTAGGGCTCCGATGAGGAGGAGGAGGAAGGGGACGATGAGGACTACGAGGAGGAAGAAGTGGGCGAAGAAGAGGAGCAGCCCAATCCCTAGGACGTGTTGGTGTTGGAAGATGAGGAGCCGTCTTCAAAGCCGATGTGTCTCGACTTGTCTCCTGACGTCGCACCCGTCCCGCAGCCGAAGGTGGCCACCGCGCCCCCGAATTGACGGCAGCGGACCGCCTCGCTCTCCGTCTGGACCTCCCAAGCAAGGAGGCTCGAAGCAGCAGCGTGCCGACGCAACGCCCTCTAGCACGGGCAGACCGCTCCTGAAGCGTCATCTCCCAGTGGCATCAAGGTGGGGTCGGGAGCTTTCCCTTCCTTTCGTTTGGGCGAGTTTGTGATGTGCTAACTGTATATGTTTTCATAGCGTCGGTGGACGTGGAGGTTGCCTAACATTGGCTCCGTGGACGAGCGTCGCGCTCTAGCGGATGCAACAAGCACCGGCTGGGATCGCACCTAGAGTGAGCGAAGACGGCCTCGTAAGGGCCATGATGGTGCAGCCAGGGTTGACCGCGGCCCTATCGATGGGGACGATGCAGCCGAGGTCACTGACCGTACAAAAAGTGCCCATAACACCCTCGCTGGACGTGGCGACGGCTCCAACCCTCAAGTATCTTCCGTTTGTCCCTACCCATGATGGGAGATGCTATGGTTGGGATGTATTCGGTGATAGAGGTGATGGGTGTGGGACTTGAACACGGACTCTGCACCCTTCTCGTCGTGCTTGTCAAAGTGAGGGAGCGGAATCAGAGGGAGCCTCTGCAGCCGGGTTTGTGGATGACGTTGGTGAAGATGCCCTTCAGGTACCCATTGCACTCGCTGAGGAGCAGCGTGCCGTGGCTGGGGTCAAGGATGACTTCAATGACAATGCCCTTGAGGTACTCGTTGCACTCGCTGAGGAGCAGCGTGCATGGATAGGGTCATGGATGTCATCAGTGACGACGCCCTTGAGGTACCCGTTGCACCCGCTGAAGTTGAGGGAGCGGAACCGGATGGGGCCTCTGTGGTTGAAGCATCGACCGCGGCAACGGTTGCTAGTACCTCCACCGACGTGGGGCCGTCTTAGGCCCCGATACGTCTAGGTGACGCCCATCACACGTGGGGATGCTCTCGACTTTGCTGGGCTGAGAGGCAAAATCTTGAGGCCACGGTCTCCAGCCTAGACGACATGGAGAAAGGCAAGGAGTGGCGTAGGGTCCAGACGAGAGTCAGGGGCACAGTCAATGCCTTGACCGTCGTGCTAGAAGGGCTGCGTGACGTCATCATTTCGATTGGTTAGGTACACCAAGTTCATGACCTCGATCTCTTCCCTCCTTGATAGCGTTTTTGACCCCGGACCCTGTTTGTATTCTCTTATGGAGTGCTGCCAGGAGAAGTCTCTGTTCCTTCACTAGGAGAAGGGTGTTTGGGACCGCCTGGCCGAGGAGACCTGGTTGCGTAAGGAGCTAGCCAAGGAGTTGGCTGCGGCTCATCGGGAACTAGGCGATGTCAGGGTTAGGGAGGCGGCTGCCCAGGAAGACGCCTGCATTGCCAGGGGTGAGCTCGCGACCTTGACGGAGAGGCCACGCGTGGACGCCGTGGCGTTCGAGCTGCTATAGGAGGAGTGGAACCGGTTGTCTGGGACCGCAGAACTCCTCTGCGCGGAGCTTGGTGTGGTCCGTCGAGAGTGTGATGACGCCACGGACCGGGCGGCAGAGGAGATAAGGAAGGCACGGGCCGCCGGCAAGAAGCTCGCTGGTTTGGTTCTTTCTTCATTCTCTTACAGTTTGTTGACAACTTCCGGTTATGAGCAAGGAGCTTGAGCCTGTTTGTTTGTAGATGCTAAGGAGTTCGTCGCCACCCTCCGGACAGCGGTCGCCACCTAGTAGGATTTGAAGGAGTACGCGGAGGCCATCTCTGCCGACCTTGCTGTGGAGGTTGGTCTGAGGAGAGCTGAGGTCCTCAAGCTTCGGGCTGAGGTGGAAGGTAAGGCTTCCTTCTGCCATTCTTCCTTCCCTCGACCCTTTGGTTTATACTCTAACTTAGCCAGCATGCATTTGGATAGTTCTTGATGGCAAGATCGCCGAGGAGTTGACCAAGAGCCGAGGCCTGGCGAAGGACCTCGATGCCATGAAGGCCGAGCTAAAGAGAGAGACCAATGACCACGACTCCCTACGCATCGCTGTCAGGGTGGTCTTCGATGATCTCGGCATGGCCTTGGAGGAGAGAACGAGTTTACTCACGACTCGGGCCCTTCAGATCATCGGCTGGGCCCTAGATGGTGAGGGAAGCGCTGCACTTTGGTGTACAATGGTGGTTTTCCATCTCGTGTTCTCATTATGAGAACATCAACCAGGAGGTGATGAGCCCACACTTCGCACCTAGCTATACCAAGGCTGAGCTAGATCAGATCGAGGAGGCGGTGGGTCCCCTTGCACCAGCTCTGGCTACAGCCACGGAGGAGGAGGCCTTGGTTGAAATCACGGAGAAGAAGGTTGTCCCTAGGGGGAATAATTAGCTAGAATTTTTTTAGATGATCTTTTTTGGGTTTGTAATTATGTGAAGTCATGGGTTGTTTTTGCCTTGAATATGAGGACTTTTTATTTGAAAAGAAGTTGACATTGTCCAACCCTACTACAGCGTCGAGGTAACGTAGTTTGAGTTTGCGGGTGAGAGAAATCCAATCGTGTTGGTGAGCAAGAACATCATAGCCACTGGGGCGTAGGTTTCTTGTAGTCCGACCAACTTGACTTGATTTATTTCATCACAACTAACTCCTTGACCTCACAGTTTTTAAAAGGGGTTGGACACGAATGGTTTTATGAGATATGTTTATACCTAGCAGTCCCCGAGTGAGGCCCGTCCTCTGCTGTTGCGGGGGTCGGGCATCACTAGTGAATGAGCAGACCTGTGCTTATAGAGGAAGCACTTTTTGTTGCCAGTAGTTTATTTACAATATGGAATAGCTAAGGATAGAAATAGTGTATTTGCTCGATGTACCAAGCCTCCAGACCGTGAACGACCACGTGATGGGGATCGTCTGGAGCGCTTGGGCTGGTAAGTGAATTTGCCGAGCGAAATACTAGCACCCTTCATAGGTGCGAACAATCTGGTTGGCATCAGCTACCTTGGGTACCCCCCATAGTAGGCTAGCCGGTATGAAAAACCGACAGCTGGCGCGCCAGTTAGGGGTGTGTTGACGCTCGTTAACGACACCATTTTAGTGCTAATTAAGTGGTGTTTTGGGACCAATTCATATACTAACCCGCCACCCCTTCGAGCTAGGGTTTCCTCGGACTATTTATAGCCCTGATGCCGGAGGCACGCACATCCGTCCACCAGAAGTCGGCAAAACCTAGGGCATACACCAAAAGGAGATGACGGCCGCTGTAAGTCCTCGAAGTTGTCTATGGATGGCATAGGCCAACCCTAGCCACCATGGCCTCCCTGCGTGGTTGTGCCATGGCGGAGTTCATGAGCAAGTTGGAATCACCAATGGTATGTATTTGGTGGTGATGATCCAAACACATCTATTATATGAGTAATGTTCTTCATGTCATCCAATCTCTTAGTGACTCAACAACTCCTTCTATGATTTCTACCTATCATGAATATAATTGTTCCTTAGTCTAATACATGGTTAGACTATATAGCATGCTTTATGTAATCATGGCGATTAGATCTAGTGTGTTGACCCTTCATGACATCTAGACACGTTCACTTGTGGACGTGCCCTTGTAACTAACCATGATGATAAGGAGCATCATGACAGGGTGTGATCCCGTGTAAGGTGGCGTTCTTGGGAGGTTGACCGGAGGTAAAGAGTTTAAAGATAGCTTCGAATGAGATACGTGATGCGCTACTCTTATTTGCTAGAACTACAACTAGAAGACGATTGGCCCATTTATCCTTTGGTTGCTCCTTACCTTTGCCCATGTTTATGGATGAGATCAACCCAACACTTCACGTCATATCTATTTGGTTTACCCTTATATGCAATCTATGCCTAACATTGGGATTAGATCCGTTTAGCTAGGTATAAAACCCTAGGTAGTTCATTGTCGATCCACGGATTGATAACCTTGGACGGAATACTCTAAGAGAAAAGCTACGATGATCTGTGCGCTTGCGGTTCACAATTGGTGCGTATATGGACCGTCAATAGGGTGATCGTCGAGATCATTGGGCGAGCTTGAAGGACCTTTTCATCAACTTCGATCTATCCAGTGTGAGGCAGCAGCACGTTGTCTCGGCGGGCATTGGTCCCCAATCCACGGTGGATTCCTATTCGACGACTGGCGGGTGGATTTTCCTAGTCGAGTTCAAGGCGCAGATTGCACCGTTGCTGAGTCCGAAGCAAAGTCAATCTATAGCACCCTTGTGGATCGATTGGCAAATTGTTGTCCGTCAACTACATCCGACTACTCGCCGCTGGCTACTCTGAATACTCGTCGACAATATCCGGCAACATCAACTCGTCACCAACTACTTCGACTACTCGCCGACGATTACTTCGACTACCCATCGACATCTCGACTACTCATCTCGACTAAGAAACTAGTCAGGAGCAGACACTATTGTGCCAACAACTAGTCGGAATATACTCCGACTAGTAGGCTTCAACAACAACCATCGCGGCTCCATCAACGACCATGAACGGCTTCGTTGACAATTGCACGAATCAAGCTAAGTTACTTGTTTTGATTATTTTTTAACTACTTTATCTTTTTTCCATAAGATTGGCCATGCGCCGACTACTTTGGTATGCTCTTCAATGGGAATTACCCTCGGGAGCTACTCCATGATTGACTACTTCTGGGGTCGGCTGACGAACAGCCCATGGACTTGGTAGATCGAGTGTGTAGGGCATTGCCCACGCGCTTGGTAGATCAAGTTCATAGGGCGCCGCCCACATGCTTGGTAGATCGAGTTCGAAGGGCTCCGCCTGTGGCTTGTTACCGAGTTGTGTAGGGCTCACGGAGGCTACACCCTATGGATGCATTCGCCGACTACTCCCAAGCAATCGCGCTCTCTTTTGTCGCAATACCGACTACTTATTTTGTCTGTCTCTTAAGGTCACTCGGGTAGCACACGCCTTAATGCGTGAAACCTCAGCTCTTTCTGTCACGCCTAACATTTCTACATGCGTAAACGAGTCTGTCTCATATGCGCTACGAGCAATGGCTAATGCAGGGACCAGGTGCTTAAACGTAATAGGCTAACTACTCGAGAGAAATACAACCGAAGCAAGAGCATGACGCAGCTTTTATGCTTATATTCATTATCAATACTTTCATTGTACTCTACAAAAATGCTACATAATGTACGCATCCTTTCTTTCAGGTCAAGCTTTGGCGACGATTCTCCAGGATGCTCAACGTACCTCCAACGGCATAACCAGCTCCTAAACTCGGAGGCTCAACGCCAATTACTACTCGGAAATACTTCCGGCGGCTCTGCTAGCTCTCAAGATCGGGGGCTAAGCACCCAATTACTACTCAACGTGGCTCCAGCAGCTCACCTGGCACATAAGCTCGAGGGACTGGATGCCGCAGTACTACTCGGATGATGACTTCCGTGAAGACAAAGACCCTTGGATTGATTATTCAATCATTCCAAGGCTCGGGGGCTGATAAGCTACACCCATCAATCGCTTTTTTCAAGACAGAAGAAGCAGATTCAAGATTTGTCCCTCAGCCTGATTCTTTGATTCAACCTAAGACTCATGGGCCACTCCATATGGAGTGCGACTTTTGCCGCTCTCCATATATCAAGATGATCAAGACTTTGAGCACACCATACCCTCATGGTAGCTTCACTAAACTTTGAAGATTTAGCCAGCAAAATACTCGAAAAGCACGAACTACTCAGCGAGGATCGAAAAAGTACTCGAAGACTGCTGCGTACAGCTATGAAGCACTCGGGGGACTTGTCGGGGATAGAATCCCTAGTACCAGCAAGGAAGGAAGAAGGCGGACTCCTATTAGAATTCCCCTGTAATCCTACTAGGACAAATACCATGTAATCCTACTAGGACTCCTACCTTGTAGCCGTCTAGTAACCCGCCCCCTGGACTATATAAAGGAGGGTCGGGTACCTAGATGGGCATCGAAGACAACATCAAGCGCAGGGCGCAATATACAATACTGCAAATAGGACGTAGGGTACACTCCCTTGGCGGCCTGAACCTGTCTAAATTGTGTCTTGTGTCTCACGTTTACCTTCAAGTTCCAGGTCTGGCGAGCCCCCACCACACAAATCACTACCTTGGTTACCCCCCATAGTAGGCTACCCGGTATAAAAAACCGACACTTACTTCTGTCACCTTAGCCAAAACTTAGAGAACACAAGTGAAACAAATGTCATTCAAGTGCTGAAACATCAAAAAGGTAGCAGCTTCTACTTCTGAATCTAAGATTTGATTAACTTCAAAGCTTGCTTTTCATCTTCCAGTGCTGATACTATCTTGCTTTTCAATATAGCAAAAGCTTGGAGGTTACAAGTAAGAAAAAAGAATAAGTGAGCATCAAAAAGGTATGTAACAACTACTTTTTTCCCACTGTTTCTTGCATTATTTTTGCTCTAAACTTGCTGCCGCAATACACCTGAGCCCTTTCTTGTTGGGTTATCTGTGCCCACTAACCAAACAGTTGCACCTGTCAAGGAAAATACCAAAAGAAAGAAGTAACAACTTGCTAAAAGGAAGACAAGCATTCCTATGAGACAAGCATTCCTATGCTGACACTTGATAGTTCTGCAATAGGCAAAAGAAGCAAAAGATGGATCCTGCAAGCCCTGCAATAAGCACAAGGAGCAAAATAAGGCTCAGCCTATGATCCTCATGTGGCTTCTCTTGTTGTCTTTTATTTGATGCACGTGAACTTGGATATGTGTACCTTATGTGTTCTATCATCCTAATGTATGACTTTGTGTGGACCTACTGTAGTTGTGAAACTCACTCATGTGCAAACCTTATCTATCCGTGTTAAGTTAAATTTGTGAACATCATGCTGATGTATGAGATCTCCTGATGTGTTGTGTTTATTTGGATTGGTATGATGCAGATCTTACTACCTGTTATATTTAAATATGTCTAAACACCATGATGTTGTTCTCACACGTGATTGATATGATTTTGTTGATGTGATTAAAAAATTTTAAATAAATTTGGACACCATGCTGCTGGTGTCAAAAAGTTCAATAAATTGTCGTTGATGTGATTGCTACACCATGCTTGGAATTGACGTTAGTGTCAATTTGGGAATGGAGGATGAAACAGAGGTCAAATAAGGAACAAAAATCTTATGAGAGCCAAAAAAAGGAATGGTTGGTTTTAGTGGAGTCAAATAAAGAATTATCTCCTCCTTTAATAACTTGCTTGCCATGCTGCCTTTTTAACGATGGTTCCTGACAATCTGGTCCCACTAGACAGCCCATCCACGTATACGTCCCTACCATAAGAGCAGAAAATTTTGACTCTACTTCATATCTCTCCTTGCATGTGTCACGTGGGACATGTGTGTGCTTTGTTTATTAATTTGCATGCCATATTTTCCCTAAATACATGCTGATGTTAAAATGGTGCAAAGCGGCGACCACTACTAGGCTCTACCTTATACACAATAACACGTGCACACCCCCTATTAGCAGCCACACCACCTAGCCATCACTACTCTTCTGGTAACAATGGCTGTCGTCCTCCTGCTTGCCACACTGCTGTGTACTGGGAACAAAATTTTCCTTTTCAAAACTAGGAAGGGGCAGCTGCCGCCCTGGCCAGATAACTACGGCTTTTCGATCAACAACTAGTTGAGTGTTCATGTGTTGCTATGGGAATTTTACAACAAAGAAATATTTAATTAGTTATAGAGGCATAAATCAAAATTATCATTAGAGAAGGCCGATAATGAAGAACGATAATACATACAGTGTATATGTCTACAAGCAAGAAGAATATCATCTCAAAGAAAAAAAACTACTTTAGTCTCCTATAGAATCTTCTAAATTAGATTTGCTCGAGAACAGCAGTTGAACACAATACTTTATACAGTAAGTAACTAAGGGCATGTACAAAGCACCGTCAACATTCAGCCCCCGAAGCAATTTCGTCTGACTCACCGGATGGGTTCCTAACTATCAATTTAATTGTTGCTGATTTAGAATACCTTACCTGCTTGAGCCAAAATAACTTGAAGGCTTCTATAAGCATTTAATCTGTCGAGGTTGTACTCGGCAGATATTTGTCCGGCAAACACCCCGCTTCGTGCTAAGATTGATCACGGTGGATGAACAGAAAGACACGGGATTTTATATTGGTTCGGGCCCTCGAGATCGAGTAATAACCCTACGTCCAGTTGCTGCTTATATTATTTCGGCGAGTACAGATTACAATGGCGTAACAAGTACCCTCTGGTGTATTGGCTAAGATTGGAGATACCCTCTACGTGCAGGACCCCCCACTATTTATATCCAGGGAGATGTGCCTTACAAGACAAAACAGACCTAAACCTAGTAGGACTCTAACCATCTTCGGGCCTTCCTTCTGTGATCCGGTCGCCGTGTCTTGTTCGGAGTCTTTTTCGTTCGGAGTCGATAGTCAGTAATCCACGTGATCGGGCACCCTGGTATTATGGCTTCAACAGTAGCCCCCGAGCTTATCTTGTTCAAAAAAGTTGATCTTTAAGTAGTCTTCGGGTCTTTTTGCTCTTCGGGTGCTTTTATGATATGTGAATATCTCGATAATCACTTGAAAATGAGAGCCAGAAAGGATCCTGAACTCTTGAATAGTGAAACCTGCATCTGAATGATAAGGTTAGAGAAAATATCAGCCATAATAATAGTAAATAAAAATATTCCATCTTGGAATCTAGAACACCAAGGGTTGATGCAACGGCTGTCCTGCGCATTAAAAACCCACTCCGCACGTCTCCCGAAACTCTAGCAGCGCACGCGGCATAAATTACGGCTCTGCTCAGGTTCCTCGATTTTCACGCAAAGCGTCGTCTCAGAGTCCTTAAATATTTGGATCGATCTGTACTTGATCCTTCCTTTCTAAGCCTTCTCCCTCCCCACACCATGGGAAAGAAAAAGCTCAGCCGCAAGTTCAAATTTCCTCGCCTCCTTTTCGGAGACTTTCCCCGACAAGCCGGAGGAGCCGCCGGCATCGACACCACCTCCTGCTCGTCCTCAGGCTCCTCTCCTTGCCCTCACCTGGCATGGGGATGAAGGAATCGAGGTCGAGCCACCAAAGAAAACTCCGACAATGGCGTCTTCAGCTCCCGACGCCGCTCTGTCGAGCATCGCCGCCGGGAAGCGCCCTGCACCATCTTCTCCAGCCCCGGCGTCTCCCATCTCCCTCTCCTCCGATGATGAACTGGTTCAAGGAGGAAGCGGAGTTCGGCTGAAGCCGGAACCCTCGCGCGCAGGCGCATCTTTGTCTTCTGCTCCGGTGGACACCAGCGGCGACGAGGAGTTCGCCCGGCGCCTCTTCGTCTCCTTGAACCGCGACCTGATCGGGATCCCTGGAGACGGAGCGCTCGTGGATCTCGTCAGCGACTCTGAAGAAGAGAACGTGGTAGATGATCCGCCGGCCGGCGCCGCACCGCCTTGATCCTCGTCGATGACATTAGTCAGGTGAAGATCATTATTTTGATCTTTTTAGTTTCAGGATACTTATTGATCCCTTGTGAAATGTACTCCTTTTGGACTTAATGAAGAAATTTCACTTGAGAGATGCAACAATAATCCCTCTTTCTGTGTTCGGAAACTTTTGTGTTAATCTGTTTGTGAAACTGCCTGCCTAGAGAATGAAATCTCCCAATCAAGAGTTTCTTCCGAACAGACCAACTAAAAACTTAGCATGTTTGGGAACTTTGACCCTAATCAGGCATGATCGGGGTATTTTCTCTATACACACCAAGCATTTGGTCATTTAAAACTCGTAGCTTCTCAGGTAAGCTAGCAATCCTAAATGCATTGAATTAGATCTGCACAGCTTTCGAAACGATGTGTGCCGCAGAAAAAGGAAAGAATCTTTTTGACCCAACAGTGACTGCGGATTGCACGGCTCGAGGCCGGTTTTCTCAGGGTTCGTGCTCCCTCGCAAAACCATAAAGCCCCTGGACTCCATTTGGGCCTTCGTCTTCCTCGCTTGTATCTGCAAACACTCACCATTCCTTATCCGCTTTCTACCCTTCATCCTTTTGCTCCTCCAGTCCCTTGAGCCAGCTTCTCACCGCCATGGCATCCTCACACCAATCCTCATCCGGGGGTGAATCATCTGGTGACCAGAGCAGCGCCGCCACCAGTCGGGAACTTCGCAGCGGAAACACAATCTGCACCACAAACAAGTATTGGGACAAATCCAACACCACAGCCAAGCAGCTGCAACAACTGGAGGACCTTGGATTGCTTCCAGACACCGCCATTTTTCCTCGCCGGTATGCCAAAGGTCAAGTCTATCCGACCCCCAACACCCTCGAGCTAGTAGCCTTCCTGGAATTCTTCCATTGTGGTTTTGGGGTTTATCCGTCAGACTTCTTCCACAACATCTGTGACTTCTACCAGATTGAACTTGTGCACATCAAGCCTGGCGCCATAACAATGCTTAGCATCTTTGCTTTTCTGTGTGAAGCCTGGTTAGGAATTAAGCCTTCATTACTGTTGTGGAGATATTTTTACACCTTGTCATTTTACAAGAATCAACTCATAATCGGGTCGATTGGGTTCTCCTTGAGAGATCGGGAGACTTACATCCCCTTTTCCAGTGAAGGATTGCTGGAAAGGTTATGAATGTCACTGGTTTTACATCACTTTCCCTCAGGCCTCACTAGCCAAAGGGAAGTATTTGATGACCAATCTCAAGGAGGAAACAAAGGCCCTGCCCGAGGTCACCCCTGCTATGCAGAAACACCTTGATCGGATCCTTGAGCTCCGTCAGAAAGGACTGATGGCGATCCATGTGGCGAAGATTTTCATCAGATAGAGATTCATCCCACTCATGATACATGATCGGTATGCCTAGACCTTTACAGGTGATAATGACACGAACAGGATGAAGCCAGATGGTAAGCTCCTTTCTTTGACGTATTCGGTAATTTTTTCCTAGAACTTGGTCGATCATTTGAATTATCATGACTCTTAACCAACAGTTGTCCCAGAATCTGAAGTGGCCGCCCTTTTGAAGAAGATGCTAGGCGCAGAACTTCCGGACTGGGCTGGCGTCCCAGCTCCCTACAGCTGTGACAACCCTCCTCCAAAGGTAAATTGGTTCGTATGAAATGATTCTTTTTCTGTTAAGGCCCCTCCAATTACTGATGCTCCTGCCCGGAGCAGAGCCATCGATATTGAAGAGGGCGGGAAGCAGCCTGTTGACCAGGGCGCCAGGACCCCGATCGTCGAGCAGCCCGAACCACCACCTGTGGCAGAAAAAGATGTCCCAAGCAGCCCTAAGGAGAACATCCCCCGAACCCGCAAACGCTCCCGTGGAGCAAGCGTGGAACGGATGACCCCGAGTTCGGGAACCCCTGGTACACCCGGGTCTGGTGAGCTGCTGCCCAGTCGCAATCCCCCTCGCCCTATCGCCCAAGTACCAAGCATGATCGTATTCAGGCGTTTATTCACAGCATTTGATCGTATAACCGAAGCTAAACATGTTCTGGAGATTTCTCGCCAGGAAAATCGTCCGACCACACGGCCATCGAAGCCCGCATCTGGAGCTAAGAGATTCAAAGTCAGAATCCCGACATCCAAGTAAGGACTTTGACTTGCTTGGTTATGATGAAGCGCTTCTCACAGAGAGAGACTTTTATTTAACTATTTTTGATTATTCAGGAGTGTAGGTCTTCCCAGCCTGCCATTTCCCCTCCCGCCAGGACGTCCGAAAAGGAGAAAACTCCCAAACCAGTTTCGGTAGCTCATCCTGGTGGTACCGAGAAGTCCATCGAGGTGGCGAGACCTGCTCCGACACCCTTGGGCCCGGTCATTGCTTCGCTCTTGACAGCTGAGGATCAGTGGCGTTCGCTAGACGCTCGTGCCTCTGCTGCTGAAGCGTCTGTGACCAGACTGGAGGCCCAAGTCACCGTTCTCCAGTCCGAGAAGGAAGGTACTTGTTTAATGTTATCATGTCTGTTTTTGGTCCTAATCCGCAAACTTGCGCTTATACTCTGCCTTTGATTCTGTAGCCAACTCCAAGAGCATTGAGATGCTTGAGAAGAAAAGCTCGGATCTAGAGGGCAGGCTTGCAGTTCGGGACAAGGATGTTGCTGACCTCACCGCCAAGCTTGAAACTTCAGAGAAGCGCAACTCGTCCTTGGAGACCAGGCTAATGGAAGGCGCCTGCATTGCAGCCACTCATACTGTCGGGGCTTTGAAAAGCCACGTTCCTGATCTCGATGCCTCGTTGCTCTCTAAAGGCTTCAAGTGCTCGATGATAGAGGCGGAGGTATTGTTTGACAGTCTTACCCCGCTGGTGGAACCGTTCATTAAAAACCTTGATCTTCATTTGTGTGATTCAGAAGAATCACCTTGAACTTCTATGATTGGATCCTGTAATAGGGCAAAACTTGGATGTTTAGTATGCGACCTTACTTTGCGAAACATATGCTTGCATGTTTTTGCGTAAGTCTTAGAGCTGATCGGTATTTTTGTGGAGCTTTTTAACTGATAGCTTTGTCATAGCAAAAAGTCCCGTTACCATAAGCTATTTTAGAATTGTTTAGTGGCTGAGACACAGGCAGCCTGCTGAACTGTGTAATTCCTTGTAGTCATGGTGTTCAGTAATTTAGCATAGCCTAGCTTTCCTAATTTAAAAAAGCCTAATTCTTGTGTGGTAGTAGTACCATAGTAGCCCCCGGGCTCTTTTACAGTCATGCGGGCATGCTGAAAAAGAGTCTAGAAGTACTGACCACAAGAATTTCCCGATCATATGGGGAGCCCCCGAGCGTTGCGCTTGGGATGCATAGAATAGGTCTGAAAAGAAAATCTTTCAGCGTAGTAGTCCCCGGCTCTTTGTTAGTATATGCAGTATGGTAACAAAGAGTAGAAACAGAATTGAAAAATAGAACCCAGCCCCCGAGCGTAAAAGCGAGGGTGAGTAAAGTGTGTAGAACTTATCTTTTTTTTTTGTTGGCGCTGTAGGCGACGCGGATGACGTCTTTTATTTGCCAAACTTGATGGACAGGCTTGAGCTTACTTGATTTCCTTTGTTTAGGTGTAGAATCTGCGTAGTTGATCCATGTTCCACGTGTTTGGCAGTAAATCTCCATCTATCTCCGTGATCTTGTAGGCTCCTGGTCGGGCGATGTTTACTACGATGTATGACCCTTGCCATGGAGAGGACAATTTGTTTTTGTCCTTGGTGCGTTGATCTAACTTGAGCACCATGTCACCAATGCATAGGCTTCTCTTGCGAACATTAGCATCGTAGTATTGTCGCAGCTTTTGCTGATACTGGGCCACTCTAAAAGCGGCTGCATCACGAGCCTCCTCCAGGAGGATTAGCTCATCTGCGCGTCTGTCAGGCTCTTCAGTTTCTGAAAACAGTGCCACGCGTGGGGCTTGTAGTCGAATGTCGGATGGTAGAATCTCCTCTGCTCCATACACCAAGAAGAAGGGTGTCTCGCCTGTTGCTCGGTTCATGGTGGTCCTCATCGACCAAAGTACTGTTGAACTTCATGAATCCAACGCTTGTCGTAAGCTTGTAATCTGTTAAAGATTCTCTTCTTGATGCCTTGGAGCACGATGCCATTGGCACTACTTGCCTGTTCATCTTCAGGTGATTTACCGATGACCGATCATGCCTGATCCCATAGTCGTAGCAGAAATCAGAAAACTTTTTGCTTTTAAACTGTGTTCCATTATCAGAGATTATCCTGTTCGGGACACCGAATCGTACGACAATACTTAGGAATTTGACAGCTGCCTCTTTTGTGATTTTCTGAACTGGCTCGGCCTCAACCCATTTTGTGAATGTGTCGATGCCGACGAACAGAAACCTGTAACCCCCAACAGCCCCTGGAAAGGGCCCGAGGATGTCTATTCCCCATGTGGCAAAGGGCCATAACAAAGGAATAGTGTTTAGAACTTGTGCAGGTTTAGTTTGTTTCCGTGGAAGAATTAGCATGCCTCGCACTTCTTAACTAACTCGATTGTGTCTTGAAGAACTGTAGGCCAGTAGAAGCTCTGTCGGAATGCTTTCCCTGCTAGATATCGGGGAGAAGCATGTGATCCACAGATTCCTCCATGAATATCGTGGAGCAAACTAATGCCCTCAGTCCGTGTGATGCATTTGAGGAGCATTCCATTGCGGGTTAGCTTGTATAATCGTCCGTCAACCAATTGATAGTTCTTGGCTTTACGATGGATTTTCTCCAATGTAGCATCATCGTCCGGAATAGCTTGGTTTGTGAGGTACGCCCGGATTGGATCCATCCAGTTCTCCTCGTTTCCAACTAGAGTGGTGGCTCGGGCCGTACCGACCAATATAGACTCCTTAACGGATTCGTTGGTTGTAGAAACTGTGCCCTTGGCAGACGCAGTTTTTTTGGTTCGGTAATGAAACCGACACAGATGGTTTAGTAAGAACTTTAAGTAACACGTTACCTGGGAGCCGTGTGCGCTCGGCAGCTGCCTTTGCTAGCTTGTCTGCGTCGCCATTGAATTCCCTTTTAACGTGCCGTACTTCAAGCCCATCAAATTTGCTTTCCATCCTCCTGTATGCTTCCAAGTATTTGGCCAGGACCTTGCTCCGCGCGCTGTATTCTTTCATGACTTGCTTTGCAGCTAACTCGAAATCCCCTTTCACGAGCAGCCTCCTAACGCCTACAGATGCAGCTATGCGGAGTCCTGTCAAAAGTCCTTCATACTCGGCAACATTGTTAGTAGGGGTTGGATCAACAAAATTGATTTGTAATGCGTACCTGATAACGTCATTGTGTGGCGAGATCAGGACCACCCCAGCCCCCGTGCCTGCTCTGCAAAACGCTCCGTCGTAGAACATGGTCCAGTGTTCTGGATTTTGGGTAGCCTCTTCGGGTTCTGGGTTAGTCCACTTTGTGATGAAATCTGCCAGAGCCTGTGACTTGATGGCAGTTCTGGGTATGAATTCAACGTCGTAGGCCCCCAGCTCCACAGACCATTGTGCGATCCTACCCACGGCATCTCGATTATGTAAAATGTTGCCTAGAGGGTAAGTTGACACAACCTTGATCTTGTGGCTCAGAAAATAATGCTTGAGCTTCCTGGAAGTCATTAGTACAGCATATAGCAATTTCTGAATCTGAGGGTACCTTGTTTTGGCGTCATGTAACACCTCGCTTACGAAATAAACGGGGTGTTGTGTTGTTGACTTCTCTGTTGGTCTCTCAACCACCAGAACAGTGCTTACGACGGTTGGTGTCGCTGCCACGTATAACAGCATCTCCTCTTGTGGCTGCGGCGGGACCAGTACGGGCATTTTCCGTAGGTATTGCTTGAACGCTTGGAACGCCTCTTCTGCTTCTGCCAACCACTCAAAAGGATCAGTTTTACATAGCAATTTATAGAATGGCATACCTCGTTCGCCTGACTTGGATATGAATCGACTCAGGGACGCCATCATTCCTGCCAACTTCTGGACCTCGTGGCGGCTGCGTGGAGACTTCATGTCATCGAGTGCCTTGATCTTGTGTGGATTTGCCTCTATACCTCATTGGGAAACAAGGTAACCGAGGAGCTTACCCGATGATACACCAAAGGTGCATTTGGCGGGGTTGAGCATCATCCTATTTGCACGCAAGTTGTTGAATGTTTCGGTTAAATCAGCAATCAGGTCGCCCTTTAACTTACTTTTTACAACAATGTCATCTATGTATGCTTCCACATTACGGCCGATTTGGCCCTCGAGAACAATGTGAACACATTTTTGATAAGTGCAACCTGCGTTTTTCAGATCAAAAGGCATCTTTATATAGCAATAAACACCGAAGGGAGTTACAAATGTAGTTTTTTGCTCATCGTCAATGCACATGCTGATTTGGTGATACCCTGAATAGGCATCTAGAAAACAAAGCAGCTCGCATCCAGAGGTTGAATCTACAATTTGATCTATCCTAGGCAGTGGATACTCGTCCTTCGGGCAAGCTTTATTTAGATCGGTGTAGTCCACGCACATCCTCCACGTTCCGTTGGGCTTCTTCACCATGACTGGGTTTGCCAGCCACTCCGGGAAAGGGACCTCTCGAACGAAGCCGGCTTTGAGTAGTCGGTTGATTTCTTCGTTAATGGCGTCTCGCTTCTCCGGGGTATATCTCCTTTGCTTTTGCTTGACTGGTCGGACGCCAGTTCGTATGCCAAGCTTGTGCTCGATTACCTCCCTGGGGATCCCGGGCATGTCAGATGGTTCCCAAGCGAACACATCCGCATTAGCCCGGAGGAAAGCAATGAGCTCGAGTTCCTATTTGTCACCCAGACCAGAGCCCACCTGGGTGGTCTTGGTCGGGTCTGCCTCATCAAGGGCCACCGATTTGGTGCCCGGTTCGGTGCGCTTTGCTGGTGGTGCGCTTGGCGAGACGGCGGCTGGCGACTCGCCTGCTTGCTGTGATGGCGTCCCCTTGATCGGGGTCTGGTCCACCACAGTCTGCTTCTCGGCGGCGCTGTCATTGGTCTTCTTTTCTCCCGCAGGCATCGGTTCGGGAACTTTTTTCCCTTGGCCCTTGATCGGGTCTCCGCTGCTCGGGAGGTTTCTGCCACCGCTGCCTTTGCGGCAGCCTTTGGCAGGCTCTTGGTCTTTTTCCTGGTAGGTTCGGCAGCCTTGGCTGGCTCCTACTCGTCTCCCTTGATCATGTCCAGGGTCTTCATGTCGCACTGGACCGCGCCTTTGTGATCGCCGTAGACGGTGATCGGGCCCAATGGCCCTGGGACTTTTATCATGGAGTAGGCGAAGTGGGCGACCGCCATGAACTTTTTCAAGAACGGTCAACCCAAGATGCAGTTATAGGCCAACATGATGTCAGCTACCTCGAAGGTGAGGAACTCTGTTCGGATGTTTTTGCCCTCCATGAGGGTCACCTGCAGATCGATCCTCCCTAAGGGAAAGGCTTGGATGCCTGGTATGACCCCGTAGAAAGGCTTTTCCACCGAGGACAAGGACCTCCTCGGGATTCCGAGCTCATCAAAGGCATTAACGAACAGCAGATTGAGGGCACTTCCACTGTCGATCAAGGTTCGCCCGATCTTGCGGGGCCCGATCCAGGGTTTGATGCACAGTGGGAGTAGCGGCCCGTCGTACAGCGTCTCGGGGTGATCCCTCTGATCAAATGTGATCGGGATTTCGGACCACCTTAACGGATGCTTGCAGGGCTCGGTGCTTGCTATCTGCCTCTCGACCAGCTTTAGCTGGGACTTGGAGGTTCGGGTAGAATAGCCACCGAAAATTGTGGCGATCTCCAGATCCTCGGGAAGGTCTGGCTCATCGTCACAATCCATGTAGTTCGCTGTTCGAGGATTATGAGCGGCCTGGTCACGTGGAGCCCCCTACTGTTGGCTCTCCTCCTCCTGCTTTTGCTTCTTGTACACCATGCAGTCCACAAAGTGATGCTTTGTTGACCGGTGAATCGGGCAATACATCGGGAGATCGGTAGGCTTGCCTTGACGCCTGTACGGGGGTTTGTTGTCCACGGCCATGACTTCGTCACCCTCGGTCTTGCGCTTTTTGTTCTTGTGCTTATTCTTTTTCTTGCCTTCCCCAGTTGGCTGGCTTTGTTCGGGCTTTCCATGGACCCGTGCTCGGGCGTCCGCCATCTTGGCGGTCTCTTCCAGGATCCCGTAGAGCTCGGCCACCGTCTTCGGGTTCTTCTTGGCAAGCTCCTCCGCCGTTCGCTCGTCCTTGCAGCCCTGATTAAAGGCCACAATCACCCGATCATCCACCATATCGGGGATGGTGTTACGGGTGTCGCTGAAGCGACGGATATGTAGTCCCGGAGGGACTCTCCAGGTTTCTGCACACAATTGAGCAGATCTCCTTCGTGTCCGGGGCGTTTGTAGGTGCCTTGGAAGTTGGCTTCAAACGTCTCCCGGAGATGGCTCCATGACTTGATGCTGGCCTCGGGCAGGTTCATGAGCCATGTTCGGGCTGATCCCTGCAGGGCAGTCGGCAAGTAATTGGCCTTGACGTAGTCGTCACCCCCGGTGGCGTCGATGATCGTGGAATAGATCTGAATCCACTCGCGGGGGTTGGTCCTTCCGTCATACTTCTCGATGTTATTAGTACGAAACTTTTCCGGCCACCTGACCTTGCTCAGGCCTGGGGAGTATGCGAGACATCCTCCTGTGCCAGGTCGGGAGTCACGTGGCAGCGAATCTAGATGGGACCAGTAGTAGCCCTCACGTGCTCGGTAATCTCGATTGTAGTTGAGAGTTTCCCGAGCGTCGCGAGTGCGACGGTTGCGTTCGAGCTGCGGCCTCATGTCACGCCCTTCGTGCGGGCGATAGCGGGGTCGTCCGTTAACAGATCGGGAGCGAACCGGTTGAGGGTCACCAGGCCTATTTGACGGAGCCAGTGGTGCGGCAGCGGCGGCCTCAAGGACGTCCTTTGCCTTGTCCGCTGCTTCCCGAGCCTTCTTGGCGATGGTGGCCATCGGGGTTCCCTTGGCCATCGCCTCCATCGTCTCCAAGAGAGTTCGGATCTGCAGGTTGTCCTGCTCGACTGCCCAGAAATCATAGGTATCATTAATCTGAGAACTCAAAACAAGGCACTGATACCAAAGTTTCTTCATAAATTCTACAATTGTCTAGACATCCCCTGGGTGCAA
>CM014272.1:49710469-49784003 GCA_004135705.1 Alloteropsis semialata
CAAATATAGATAGCCATGTTCTCAAAATATTTTCAAGAGGAGAGAGATCATACAAAAAGGAGTAAATCATTCCATTGTTTCGCACACATGCACATCTTGATCAGATTGTATGAATAGTTTTTCTTCTTGGATCCACTCTTTGACTTTGCAATATATGTGATGCAAGTATGTGTAACACCCCGTCCTCCAACACCGCACAGCGCCGCCCTTCCGTAGGGGCTCGCCCGCTTACACATAGCACCCTACTTACACTTTCGTCCTCGCTTCGTGTAAAAGGGTTAACCCGAAGGTGCTATGGCTGGAGGACAAAGGCTTATAAGCTGGTTCCACCCTTGCTCAACTAGCAATGTGGTACTAAACATGTGCACCTGCACTCATGGGCCACAACTGGGCCATATCCAAATTGGGCCGGGTGTCACATACACCCCCCCTCAAAGAACCCGACGTCCTCGTCGGTCCAGCTCACCCACACTTGGGCAAATGTCCCAGCAGACCGCCCCCTCTTAGCGCACGACCGTACGTCCAGGGCCCGACATATGCCATGCCGTGTGTCCCATCAGGCCCACACGCGCCATGCGCCATACGCCTGCACACTGCGCCCGTACGCGCAACCGCGAGGGTCGGCTCTGATACCACTTGTAACACCCCGTCCTCCAACACCGCACAGCGCCGCCCTTCCGTAGGGGCTCGCCCGCTTACACATAGCACCCTACTTACACTTTCGTCCTCGCTTCGTGTAAAAGGGTTAACCCGAAGGTGCTATGGCTGGAGGACAAAGGCTTATAAGCTGGTTCCACCCTTGCTCAACTAGCAATGTGGTACTAAACATGTGCACCTGCACTCATGGGCCACAACTGGGCCATATCCAAATTGGGCCGGGTGTCACAGTATGCCTTTCCTTTACTCCTACCTTGAGCTCCACATAAGCCTTTTAGAAGTAGGGTGAAAGAAGGCAAAGAAATGCTTTGGTGAGGAATCATACACATTGAGCAATCTAGAGAATCATTTGAGGAGCTAAGTAAGGTCTTTTGAAAACATACCAAAAAAACCCAAGTTACTTAAAAGAAGAGTGATGATGACTTGAATCAAGGCCGTTCCTTTCCTCAACCATCCAAGATGACATGATAGACACTTCAAAATTCACAAGTACAGGTATGTTTTGGAATAACTTATATGCTTGCATCATATCATTTGGATTCATGTTTTCCGTCTTAGTCTTTAAGCTTTACTCAAGGACGAGCAAAGGCTAAGTGTGGGAGAGCTTGTTGACGGTTGTTAAGTACCAAATTTAACTATCAACTCTTGCAGAAAATATATGAAATATAAACACCAAACATAGTGATAGAGTTTATTACTAACTATTTCTACGAGTGTTGGTGTTTTACTTTGTCATGCAGAAAAGAGCACAATACGCTTAAGATGAGAAATAAATATTATTATCACAAAGTATCTCAGATGCTCATTAGGAGTATGTCATTGTGAAGATCTCGTCGAAACACTTCCAAATGTTATATTACTTGTATCATTTGGACCACGGATCAACAAGATACAAAGGGACAATATATAATGTTATGGACCCACCTAGGTGGGGCCCACTGGCTAGAGCAGGCCAGGCCACGTACAAGGGCATGCACCCTTCCCAGGGCACACGCCCGGCCCTCTGCACGGGAGCAGGGCGAGCAGCACAGGGGGCCGGCCACATGCAGGCCTAGCGGGACCCACGGGCCCATGGCCTATGACCGAATGGGAGAGCA
This sequence comes from Alloteropsis semialata, assembly GCA_004135705.1. Classification (NCBI taxonomy): domain Eukaryota; kingdom Viridiplantae; phylum Streptophyta; class Magnoliopsida; order Poales; family Poaceae; genus Alloteropsis; species Alloteropsis semialata. The sequence goes on from CM014272.1 coordinate 49,712,224, forward strand.
GCTAGAGCTGCTGCCCACGCCTAGAGCGACTCGGCCTGGCGCGGTCAGCGCCCTTGCGCTCTCGCGCGGGATGCAGATGGGGTACATGGCGCAGCTCGGTTCGTTAGGAAGTCCATCACGCGGATTAGTAGAGGTAGGCGGCAGGTGGTGACAGCCCTGTTCGTCCTTTGTAATCCTCTACGTTCAGGTACGGCGTAGAGCTGTTTGCCGCAATTTCCTAGAGGCCTAGGATACCCCAGTGCCCAAAGTAAGTAAACTATAGACGCTGAGCTTATTCTTCATCAAGATCCTTTGCCATTGGAATCCTCTCTACCCTCGCCATCATTTCTCTTGTTGTCCTTGGATGATCTAGTTAGAAGACTAGTACACACGTTCCCTGTGGATTCAATACCCTGAATACTTCCGGGTGAAAACTACAACGGTATCTGTGCGCTTGCGGATTTATCTGCGACCGTAAGAAATACCAACATATGCTATCATGGTAAGATAACATCCTGAGCCAAATTCTTCGGTGTCGGATGTTGCTTCACATAACCACCTATCAATCATCATGTAGGTGGGATCAATTGCTTGCTTCTGAACCAATGCGGTAGATAAGCAATTTAATTCTGCATCGGTAACTTTGGACTCTCTCATCGTCCTGAAGATTCTTTTGCACATCCAAGAATGAAATATTTAAAGTATCACATTGCTTATATTTCTTCTTCGATGGTTGTCATCTTTTGCTATCTTCCTCCAGAATCCATCGATCCCCTCCTCTTCTTCAACTTCGACCTTCTCCGATGCATCACTTTTAAAACCAAGCAAATTTCCAATATCTTCAAAAGTGATGAACCTTGCTTCATTTTTTAGTCTAAACTCAAGGCACGACACTTCTTGTTCATCATTATTTCTCTTCACTACCTTCATGGTCATCAACATCTCCTTAGCGATCTCTCTACGCACTTGCACTAGAACACCATAGGAAAATTGCCTCTACCTGAGGTTTTCCAATAGCCCGTAGATGTCACCATAAAATCTCAATCTTTGCAATGCATCATCATTGAAATTAGTGTTTGCCCTCAACCTTTCTTTGAGATTCTTGAGCCTTTCTTCTTCTTCCTCGGTCAAGATAACAAACCCATATTCTGAAATTTTTGCTTTGTATGGTGGTGGTGCGGCTGATCTTGTTGAACGTCGTGGTGGAAGAGGTGGTGCGCCAGCACGTCCATGTGGTTCGGTGAACCACATGGACGAACTTCTTGGGTCTTGCATCCCACCAAGGAGCAACACGTCACTCCTCGGTGCAGGGTAGTCTTCCTTCATGCTTCACGGTGACTCGAAAACCGAGTGCCTCCGCGAAGAGCTTCCCAATGGTGCATCGGACGCCGATGATCGCGTCCACCTACTAGAGAGAAGGTTTATAATACCTCTCTTGATAATGCCTTGCTTCACAAATACAAAGACCAACACACCGGGGGTTTCTTGTCGGTGGAAAAACAATATATCGAAGAAGAGAGCAAATTAGAAATTGTGGTGAATTTTTGGAAATTTTTGGGGCTGATTTGGATGCATGAATTTTTTGGAGTTCTTGGTGCTGTTCTAAGTGGAAGAACTGAAGAACAAGAACAAGGAAATGTATGAGTGGCTTACCTGTGAAAGGGGAGCACCAGGGAGCTTAAGAAGAGCCTAGGCCGGCCGGCCTAGGGTGCATGAGGCCAGCCGGCCTAGGGGATTCCCTGGCCTCCTTCACATGCCCTTCCTCCCACGTCATCCTGTGATGATTATTGACCTTTGTCCAGCAGCTCCAAGTGATTGCACCATCCAACACTCATGATCCGCACCTTCTTTTCCAAAGTTGTCCACTTGCACATTATTTTCTCCACTTTATGTCACACCTTTGTCCTTTGCTTCAACTCCACTCCAAATGACGCTTTCAATCCTGCACAAATTAGTGTACCACCATGCATGGCTGCCCCCTTTCTTGGATTCTCTTGCATGTGATCAATGATAGGGGTGCCAAATATCTTCCCGTGATCTCCAATTTGGTCATTATTTGATAATCATGCACATAAACCCTTCCAAATCGTGCTTAGGTGCTTAACCCTTCCTCTAATTTCAAAAATTAAGAACCAACTCAAAGAAAGCAAAGAAATTGAATAAATAATTAGAGGGTAATTAAGGCATCATAAACACTTGTAAGTCGAGAAATAGTTTCCGACTACATTTATTTTGGTCGCACCGATATCGCTCACTGTCATGAATTGATAGTGAACTATTCCGAATCAAACCCGTGGGTCATGGGTTTAGGTTCTAGTTTGGCCAAATGAGAGAGATATTTTGAATAAAATAAATCAAATGAGGCTTAGAAAAATTCTAATTCTAGAGATACAAAACTAAAAATTCTTGAGTTTACGCGAGTCTAGCATGCGTCAAAAATTTAAAGAGATTAACAACGCTTAGCTCTACTCGTGTCTTTGTATCACATAAATCAAGTTGGTCCGGCCATCATGGAAAGGATGGTCACCAAAATAGGTTCAGGAATTTGGTTTTGGGTTTCTCAAGAAAAAGCAAATAAATCATAGGATGGCTCATGTCATTGGTTTAGAATAGAAATTAAATCAAAACAACCGAGCGAATAAAACTGCAAATTGAATTGTTCGACCGAACGACCATTCTAACAAATGTTTACCAAGTCTTGCGTAGCAAAATCCATAATTAACTTACTCAAATGTCTTCAGGGTTGTCCTCCCGGTAGCTTATTCTTGACTCCACGAACTAGTTGCCTCTCGCATAGCGCTTTGTTCATAGTCTAAAGCTAGACTTCTTCCTTTTCTTCACTTCGGACCAATGCTCCGTGATGGCATTGCAGTCTTGGCTACCCACTTTTGCACAATCTTTGGCTTTGGTGTAGGCTTATTCTTCGGCTTAGTCATCTTTTTGGTCTTGACAGACGGGCTTTGAGCTTTTGTCCCGACGGATGCAACAACTTATTTTTCCTCCTTCGCTTCCTTCTTCTTCAGCTCCTCCTTGGTGACACGACAGTGAGGTGAAACATATCTAACATTGATCATATTGCATACCACAAAGCATGGACGAAACTCGAATGTGCTCATAGTGCCACTAATGTCGAACTTGATGCCCCCCTTGCCAACATCGATGTTTTCCCTTGCGGTCTTGAGGAACGGCCTCCCAAGGATGAGAGGTGACTTTGTCCCTTCTCCCATCTCGAGAATCACAAAGTCGATGGGGACTAGGTGTTCTTCAATCTTCACGGGTACATCTTCGGTGATGCCCAAAGGATAGCGAACGGAGTTGTCCGACGGTGGGTTCTGGCTCCAGTAGGCGTAGCTTCTCGTACAAGGCCTTCGGCATGACACTCACGCTTGCACTATGGTCACATAATGCCCTTTTGAACATAAGTGATCCGATGGAACACCGAATGGTTGGGCATCCCGGGTCCCTCTTCTTCTCGAGAGCTTGATCGGCGATAGCCGCACTACAATTTTTGGTCATCTTGATGGTGCTTTGTGGCGGCATCTCGCGCTTGTTTGTAAGGATGTCTTTCAAGTAGCAAGAGTATGTTGGAACTTGTAGAGCGTCCAAGAGCGGCATATTGATGTTCAACCTGTGCACCACTTCAACAAATTTTTCGAAATGTTCATCAATTTTACCTTTGTTGTATCATGGCCTCGAAGGAAGAATCTTGGTGTCTTTGTCAATTATCTCAAATTCCGGTTCTTTGGTGACTATTTCCGGTGCGGGAGTAGATGCCTTTTCTTTAGTTGTCATCTCTGCTTCAACACTTGGCTTAGGCTTCCTTGCTCCGGCAAAGTGATCGGGATATTCGGTCTCCTTTTCCGAGCAAGTTTGAATTGCTTTTGCCGTCTCCGGATTTTGAGGTTGCCTCGGCAGTCTTCCTTCATTATTAGGTAGGCATCTGGCTAGCTGGGTCACTTGTGTCTCTAGCATCTACATCATGTTGAGCACTTAATGGTTAGAGCTTTCGACCTCCGTCACCTTGCCATCAATGTTCTCCAATATCTTGTCCATAGTCTTGAACTTAGTGATGGTGTCCATGTTGATCTTGCCTTGCTCCTTCATGAACTCCTTCAATTGTATATGAAGAGGCACCGAGTTTTGAATGGACGAGCTTGCGTTGAATTGAGGTCTACCTTGCCCCTAGCGGAAGTTGGATGGTGGGAACCAATCCCCCTTCTTCATGAACTTGAGCACCTTAGCTTCCTCCGAACAATTCTTCTGGATATGGACGTACTCTCCACATTCTTCACATGTAGACCTTGCTTCGGTTGCCTTCATATCTATAGCATAGGCTTCCTTCTTGTCCACCTCCATCTTCTCCAACCTTCTCATGAGTGAGTCGATCTTCCCTTCTAGTATTTCTTCATGCTCCACTCGCAAAACACTCTTTGCAACGCCCGTGGGTTGTCGGGAGCAGCCGCCCCGATGTTGCCCACGCATCATTGTCCGCCACCTTTTTGAATAGCTTGAAAGCTTGAGTTGGGGTGAGCTCAATAATCGACCCTCCGGCCGATGCATTGATGATTGCCCTTGATGCCATCGAAAGGCCTTGATAGAACTTTTGGACTATATCCTCCCTTGAGAACTTGTGATGTGCAACAGCTCGGACGTAGTGATTGAAGCGCTCATGGGCATCCGCGAAGGTAGCGATCTTGTTGTGCAAAATCTGGGTCTTGCCCGGCGAGTAGAAATCTGTCATGAAGGCTTTCACCAAGGACTCCCAATTTTGCACCGTATGCAGCGGTAGAGAATGAAACCACTGTAGCGCTCTCCCAAGTAGAGAGAATGGAAAGAGCCTCGCTCTCATTTGATATTGATTCATCCCTTGCATGTCAAAGGTGCGGCAAAGTTGAATGAATGCTTGAAGGTCGAGGTTGTCATCTTCTTTTCCGGTGAAGGGCGAGCTTTGCACCATACAGACGGTCGAAGTCTTGATCTCGAATGGCGTTCTGATGTCGTCGAGATCTTGGATAGGCAAATCTCTGATATCTGGGATGCATAGCTCTTCGATCGTACGTTTCGGTTTTGGTAGCGCCATCTCGTGTTGCGGTGGCGCCTCCTTTGGACTTGGTGGTAGAGTTTCTTGAGGTGTAGACGATGAACCCTCGGTCTCGCCTTTTGGATCTACTAATTCTAAATTCTTAGCTTGTACAAGATCTAAAAGAAAAAGATAGAATAAATAAATATAAGACAACTAAATTAGATTAAATTGATTTTTTTGTGGATTAGATCTATTTTTGATAAAAATAAAAATAAGAGATCTAAAAAGAGAAATCAAAAGAAAATCAAGAGAAAAAGAAATATTTATGAATGCAAGTCAAATCGGATCTTAGTCGATAGTTCCCCGGCAACTGCGCTAGAAAAGCTTGTTGACGGCCCTTAGACGCGTCAATTGTCAATCGCAAGCGCATGGATTAGTTGTAGCTCTTTCCTTAGAGTATTCTCCCAAGGTTTATCAATTCATGGAACGAAAGATGTAAGAAACAACCTAACTAGCATAGAAATCCTTTATCTTGAGGTGGGTGAAAATGAATCTAATCTAATAAACACCAAACACTATAGGTAGCGAGAGAGAGTTAGAGATAACCGATCTAGATCACCTAGACAATGCATATGTTGTAGCTCCGAGCCAAGAAGAGTGAAGCAAGATAGATGTGAATCTCAATAAGAAGCATCTTTAAATCATGACCTCCGGTCAAACTTCCGAAAGCCCCACCTTACACGAGATCACACCCTGTCATGGTACTCCCTATCGGCGTGGGTAACTTAAGGGCACATTTACGAAGAACGTGTTGAACCACTTGGTAGATCCAATATGAACCCTTAGCCACCATGGCTACAAGAACACCCTGGGCAATCTATCTCGAGAATACATTGAGGAAGAAGCAAAACCAAGGAAGAACAAAATCATAGAAAGAGGCACTTGATCGCTAAAGATTCAGAAACACAAATAACTTCACCATGAATGATTATACATCACAAGATCACCACCGGGATCCTACCTTGATCTTGATGATCCTAGCTCTAGAACTCCGACGTGGTCTTCCTCGCAGGGTTCCCATGTCGGCTAGGGTGGAACCCTATACAACTAGCACGACCCTCAGCTCTCCGAAAGGTGTCCCTCTAGCTTCTCTACTCCTCGGCATCGAATGGCAAATGAGTTGATACATGATGAATGGCACCGGGATTATTTATAGCCCTGAGAAACCCTAGGTCAAAGGGGAGGCTGAGGCGCCCCTGGAATGGGCTAGGTTGGCTGGCCCAGTGGGCCCTAGGCCGGCCGGCCGGCCTGGCTTGTTCCCTGGCCGCCTCGCCCTCAACTTTCTCCCCAAGCCTTCTGGAACCTTCAGTAGTCGTCTTCTCTATGCATGTGAGCCTTGGACGTCGGTTGCTTCGTGATTACTTCGTGATAAGAATGGAAAATAGATATCCTTCCAAAATCTCCATTTGATTTGACTTGATCCCGAAGTCAATTGATCTTATCTTTAGGTACTTGCCCTTTAAACATTCTTGGAGGATGGTTCACCGAAGATGTGCATGAATAGGCCTCGAAACTCCATGGGCCGGCCTGGACCCTGTGGGGCTGGCCGGCCTGGCCCTCTACTTGGGCCTCTGGCCTTCATCTTTCTCTGTGTTGTCCTTAGTCACGAGCCTCGTCCATTTATGCTCCAAAATAGCTCAAAAACTTGCATAAACAGAAATCCTCCAAAAACATGCACATGCGAAAACGGTCCGGTTATAGAGTATGCTCAATAGTTTAGATATCAAATTCATGCCATTATTGAAGATAAACAAGGGTAAAAAGGTGTCGCTAAGGAGCGCCAATAGCTCCCGGGCAATCCCACAATGCAACATATGCGGGCTTTGTCGAGCTAGTAGTTCTCCTTCTCAGTTTCTTCCCGTTCGACCCAAATGGATTCGTCGCTGATCTAGGGGTTCTGGTTCATCAGGGACATCTTCAAAGCTTCAAGTCCTTGAATGCACCGCTGCCAGAGGACACGGTTGTGAGAGTGGTGAACCGAGCCACGAACGAGGTGCGGAAGAGGAAAAAGGATGCCGCCAAGGCGAAGAAGGATGTTGTTGGGGTGAGAAAGGAGGAGAGAGAGCGAGTGAAGCTGGACCAGAGAGGACGGTGGTAGGGCTCCGATGAGGAGGAGGAGGAGGAAGGGGACGATGAGGACTACGAGGAGGAAGAAGTGGGCGAAGAAGAGGAGCAGCCCATTCCCTAGGACGTGTTGGTGTTGGAAGATGAGGAGCCGTCTTCAAAGCCGATGTGTCTCGACTTGCCTACTGACGTCGCACCCGTCCCGCAGCCGGAGGTGGCCACCGCGCCCCCGAATTGGACGGCAGCGGACCGCCTCGTTCCGTCTGGACCTCCCAAGCAAGGAGGCTCGAAGCAGCAGCGTGCCGACGCAACGCCCTCTAGCACGGGCAGACCGCTCCCGAAGCGTCATCTCCCAGTGGCATCAAGGTGGGGTCGGGAGCTTTCCCTTCCTTTCGTTTGGGCGAGTTTGTGATGTGCTAACTGTATATGTTTTCATAGCGTCGGTGGACGTGCAGGTTGCCTAACATTGGCTCCGTGGACGAGCGTCGCGCTCTAGCAGATGCAACAAGCACCGGCTGGGATCGCACCTAGAGCGAGCGAAGACGGCCTCGTAAGGGCCATGACGGTGCAGCCAGGGTTGACCACGGCCCTATCGATGGGGACGATGCAGCCGAGGTCACTGACCGTACAAAAAGTGCCCATAACACCCTCGGCGGACGTGGCAACGGCTCCAACCCTCAAGCATCTTCTGTTTGTCCCTACCCATGATGGGAGATGATATGGTTGGGATGTATTCGGCGATAGAGGTGATGGGTGTGGGACTTGAACACTGACTCTGCACCCTTCTTGTCGTGCTTGTCAAAGTTAGGGAGCGGAATCAGAGGGAGCCTCTGCAGCCGGGTTTGTGGATGACGTTGGTGAAGATGCCCTTCAGGTACCCATTGCACTCGCTGAGGAGCAGCGTGCCGTGGCTGGGGTCATGGATGACTTCAATGATAATGCCCTTGAGGTACTCGTTGCACTCGCTGAGGAGCAGCGTGCATGGATAGGGTCATGGATGTCATCAGTGACGACGCCCTTGAGGTACCCGTTGCACCCGCTGAAGTTGAGGGAGCGGAACCGGATGGGGTCTCTGCGGTTGAAGCATCAACCGTGGCGACGGTTGCTAGTACCTCCACCGACGTGGGGCCGTCTTAGGCCCCGATACGTCTAGGTGACCCATCACATGTGGGGATGCCCTCGACTTTGCTGGGCTGAGAGGCAAAATCTTGAGGCCACGGTCTCCAGCCTAGACGACATGGAGAAAGGCAAGGAGTGGCGTAGGGTCCAGACGAGAGTCAGGGGCACAGTCAATGCCTTGACCGTCGTGCTAGAAGGGCTGCGCGACGTCATCATTTCGATCGGTCAGGTACACCAAGTTCATGACCTCGATCTCTTCCCTCCTCGACAACGTTTTTGACCCCGGACCCTGTTTGTATTCTCTTATGGAGTGCAGCCGGGAGAAGTCTCTGTTCCTTCACTAGGAGAGGGGTGTTTGGGACCGCCTGGCCGAGGAGACCTGGTTGCGTAAGGAGCTAGCCGAGGAGTTGGCTGCGGCTCATCGGGAACTAGGCGATGTCAGGGTTAGGGAGGCGGCTGCCCAGGAAGACGCCTGCATTGCCAGGGGTGAGCTCGCGACCTTGACGGAGAGGCCACGCGTGGACGCCGTGGCGTTCGAGCTGCCATAGGAGGAGCGGAACCGGTTGTCTAGGACCGCAGAACTCCTCTGCGCGGAGCTTGGTGTGGTCCTGTCGAGAGTGTGATGACGCCACGGACCGGGCGGCAGAGGAGATAAGGAAGGCACGGGCCGCCGGCAAGAAGCTCGCTGGTTTGGTTCTTTCTTCATTCTCTTACAGTTTGTTGACAACTTCCGGTTATGAGCAAGGAGCTTGAGCCTGTTTGTTTCTAGACGCTAAGGAGTTCGTGACCACCCTCCGGACAGCGGTCGCCACCGAGTAGGATTTGAAGGAATACGCGGAGGCCATCTCTGCCGACCTTGCTGTGGAGGTTGGTCTGAGGAGAGCTGAGGTCCTCAAGCTTCGGGCTGAGGTAGAAGGTAAGACCATGGTTCCTTCTGCCATTCTTCCTTCCCTCGACCCTTTGGTTTATACTCTAACTTAGCCAGCATGTATTTGGATAGTTCTTGATGGCAAGATTGTCGAGGAGTTGACCAAGAGCCGAGGCCTGGTGAAGGACCTCGATGCCATGAAGGCTGAGCTAAAGAGAGAGACCAATGATCACGACTCCCTACGCATCGCTGTCAGGGTGGTCTTTGATGATCTCGGCATGGCCTTGGAGGAGAGAACGAGTTCACTCATGACTCGGGCCCTTCAGATCGTCGGCTGGGCCCTAGATGGTGAGGGAAGCGCTGCACTTTGGTGTACAATGGTGGTTTGCCATCTCGTGTTCTCATTATGAGAACATCAACCAGGAGGTGATGAGCCCACGCTTCGTACCTAGCTATACCAAGGCTAAGCTAGATCAGATCAAGGAGGCGATGGGTCCCCTTGCACCAGCTCTGGCTACAGCCACGGAGGAGGAGGCCTTGGTTGAAATCACGGAGAAGAAGGTTGTCCCTAGGGGGAATAATTAGCTAGAATTTTTTTAGATGATCTTTTTTTGGGTTTGTAATTATGTGAAGTCATGGGTTGTTTTTGCCTTGAATATGAGGACTTTTTATTTGAAAAGAAGTTGACATTGTCCAACCCTACTCCAGCGTCGAGGTAACGTAGTTTGAGTTTGCGGGTGAGAGAAATCGAATCGTGTTGGTGAGCAAGAACATTGTAGCCACTGGGGCGTAGGTTTCTTGTAGTCCGACCAACTTGACTTGATTTATTTCATCACAACTAACTCCTTGACCTCGCTGTTTTTAAAAGGGGTCGGACACGAATGGTTTTATGAGATATGTTTATACCTAGCAGTCCCCGAGTGAGGCCTGTCCTCTGCTGTTGCGGGGGTCGGGCATCACTAGTGAATGAGCAGGCCTGTGCTTATAGAGGAAGCACTTTTTGTTGCCAGCAGTTTATTTACAATATGGAATAGCTAAGGATAGAAATGGTGTATTTGCTTGATGTACCAAGCCTCCAGACCGTGAACGACCACATGATGGGGATCGTCTGGAGCGCTTGGGCTGGTAAGTGAATTTGCCGAGCGAAATACTAGCACCTTTTGCAGGTGCGAACAATCTGGTTGGCATCAGCTACCGTGGTCGGTGAGTAGAAACCTTGTTGGAATGCTTTCCTGACCAAGGTCATTGGATCAGCATGCTGCCCGCAGACCCCCACCGTGAATGTCCTTTAGCAACAGCTTCCTGTGTTGGATTGGTATGCATCGCTGCAGGATCCTAGCGCTATTAGAGATTTTGGTGGGGCTTTGCTTGTAGAGCTCCCCTTCTATGATGCTCAAGGACTTGGCGCGGCGAGCCAAGCGTTGGGCCTCCATTTTATCAAAGGGGAGGACCTCACGGAGTAGGAAATCTTGGTACGGTGTTCTCCAATCAGACGGAGGGTCGGGCTCTCCCGTCGGCCCTTCATAGATCTCCATGACTTCGGGGTCAGAGGGAGCCAATGGCCAGCCAGCCCCTGAGTCTGGGCCTGGAGGCTCGCTGCCAACCTACTTAGGCTCATCGTATCCGACCAAGGGTTTATGCCGATCGTTGGCGAAGATGCCGGACGGAACCGGTTCCTAACCAGATGCCATCTTTGCTAATGTATCGGTCCATGTGGACTTGTACTGTGCTATGCCCAGAAATGTAATAAATACTTTGAATATGAGATGTAGTTTTTATTTATTGATGTATGGAAATAATGTACTTTGCTGAGATGAATGGATGAACGCGATAGCTCGAGTATCCTGGGACTATCGTAGATGTACGGAGGAACGACTTTTAGCAGCACAAAAGTCCATCTGTTTCAGCTATGATGCCTAGTTTGGATCCGGCACAGTTCCCTGCTGGGTAGTGTAACTAAAGTGTGCTGAACCCTCATGTAGGTATTATATATCCAGGAACTCGACAGTATTTGAACCTTCTCTGCTTTAATTTTCTGGCTCCCCAAAAGTCTTGTTTTCCTTGTTAAAATAATTTTTGAGCTGAGCTGTTAGCACTTGCACACCCTTCCATTGGTGATGTAGCAACCCCCAGTTTGTGTACAAATTGGAGAACTGGGTGAGACCCTGAGGGAGATCGATAGAGGTCTCAATCTTAGCAAATTGTGCGGAGAAATAAAGGACGAGTTGAAGCTTAAAAAGGAATGAAGCTAGAGGAGAAAGAAGAACAATACTATGAGAGATGGGTTTCATTGACCTGATCGAACATGGTTTCCTCCTTTAGTAACTTGCTTGTCACGCTGACTTTATTACGTTGTCTCCGCATATGCCTGACAATTTGGTCCCACTAGACAGCCCATCCATGTATACGTCTCTAACATATGATGATCTAGAAACAAGCAAAAATTTTTAACTCTATGCTTCGTCTCGGCTGAAGTATGCATGTTTCTCGTGGGACATGTGTGTGCTTTGTTTATTAATTCGCGTGCCATATTTTCCCTTAGTATGTTGAAGCCTCTGTTAAAATGGTGCAAAGTTGCAACCACTACATGGCTCTACCCATTTTTCGCCTACTCTGCCATTTAGCCCATTTACACGTCGTTTAAACGCTACACACTGACTAGTTGTATCCGTTTAATCAGCCGTTTAGCCCATTTAATGACTGTTTAACTCATTTAAATGTCCATTTAGCCCGAATAAAGAGCTAAATGGTAGGTGACCGACTGTTTAGCGTTTACCATTTAGGCTAACATGGTCTACCTTAAACGCAATAACACGTATATTGACAGTCCTTATAACAAAAATCCGACCATCAATAGGCTCAGAAAACTAAGAAAGAACAAGCATAACTTAGACATTTGTATTCAAATAATGTTGTAGCATGCATATATAGAATATATTTGAGTACAGGGACCTTGGTGCAAAAGATGGAGGAAAACGGGCACAGGCCCAAGTCGGCCGACCTGGCTAGGTCTGGCAACTTGGCCTGAACCCCGTTCGAGCCAATCTTCCATGCAGGTCAAGAAGCACACCAAGGGATGATCATGGACGCTGAATCAAGATCGATTGAAGTCAAGGGTGACGGATGAGCCATGTGTCACTCCCATGGATTGAAGGGCCCACACCCCAACTCAAATGCACCCAAAACAAGTGTACCCACCTGGAACCGTCATAAGGACCCACCTGGCAGGCAACCAAAGAAGAGTGGGGCCGAAAGGCGGTGGAGCCAGGTCGGTCGACTTGGCCCTGCAGCCGTTTCACCTCTCCCTTGACCAGTACATGTAACCACCATTAGGAGTACATCTGGACCGTGCAATGCTCAAGGCGATGCATCCAAGCGTCGGCCGACGCGCCCACTTCAGCCGACCTGGGCCCACCGCCAAACTGCCTCAACCGCCTATGGCTGACTCCAAACCGCCTATGGATGCTATAAATACCTGCAAGGGGTGCCATACTCAACACACACCTGAAGAAGAGCTCTCCTTTGCTACAAGCTTAGTCTTAGTCTTAGTAGTGATAGTTCTAGTAGTTGAGCTTCTGAAGGGCTTCCGGAGGAGTCTTGGTAAGTTCTAGAGTTTAGCTTTTGTATCTCTTTACTTACTTGTAATACTCTGAGCTTAATGGAAGTATCTTCATACTTATGTTGTATGCCTCAATTGTACTTTACTTACTTAGTATATATTACTTATGTCTTGCACCTTGTTCGAGTTGATGTATGCTATGACATTGGCTCAATGTGCTTTATGGTTGCTCTATTTGTTAACGTGATAGATAGGGTTGTATTTCATATTGCAAACATGGTCTTTGGAATACGGAATACTGTTGAGGGTATCGCTACCTCACGGATTAGTAGAGGTAGGCGGCAGGTGGTGACAGCCTGTCCGTCCTTTGTAATCCTCCACATTCGGGAGATGATATTAGGCCTTTATGATAAGACGTCCTCATGTCGTCCCTTGATGAGGGAACCACTTGACACCTCGATATGTCCTCTTGCATATGTCCCTTGTATAGGATAATGTTGTAAATCCAAGTTCTATTTGTATGATGCTAATGAACCCTCTGTCATCTTTGCTAATGTTCTGTTACTAACTAAGACTTCCTTAATGATGAGCAATGAACTTCTATGTGTCACATTACCCCTACACTTCCATATCATTTACCCCTTTCTAGACTATGGTATATTAATGATGTTGTAAGTAAATGCATTGGATGATATCTCTCTTTAACTAAACGCTTTCCTTGTGGATAAACAAATAACAATACTCTGGAATACTTCAGAGTGAAATGCTACAATTTACTTCTGTGCGCTTGCAGAATAATGTAAACGTTAAGAAATACCAACAATGCACACACCCCTTATTAGCAGCCATACCACCTGCACATGGAACAAGATGATGATACTTATCTTTGCAATCCATTGCTAAAGAATGAGCACGTAGGTGTTGATTAGGAGATAACGTACCTAGACAATACCCCTATTGAAGCTACGATGGAGGACAAAGACAAGGAATTTTTTCGTGAAGATGGGAGTGACGATGGCAATGAGTTGGACATTGAGTCAGGGACTCAAATAGAGACTGACCAAGAGTTGGTTGGTCATGAGGCAGATCATATCCCAAATATGGATTATCATTAGGGAGGATAGGTGAAGTGTTCCCAAGGCAGAACATAGAGAGTGCATGTTTCATTTGGTCTTCAATTTTACGAAAAAGTTTCATGGCATTGTTTTTTATGACCATCTTCAGGCAGCATCTTATTCTTGGAACCTATATCTGTTTGAGAAACATTGGTCTACAACCAATTATCTTAGGAAGTGGCACACAAGTTTGTGGACTAGGAGTCAATTCTCGACCATTTCCAAGGTGGACTATGTAACAAATAACTTGGCAGAGTGCTTCAATAATTGGAATAAACACGACAAATCCTTGACACATAGATGACTTTATGGACAAGAGAAGACAAATGCTTATGATCAAGTGGAACCAAAGGAGAAAAATAGCCAATAAGTTAGATGGCCTAATTTTGCCCCACATCATAAAGAGTCTAAATGAAAAGTAGAGAATTAAACTTGGAGGTGGTAGAATGTTCAGAAGAAGTTGCTGAATTAGGTGGCAGTGACTTTAGATTTGTGGTCAACTTGAATGAGAGAACATGTTATTATAGACAATGGCAAGTTTCTGGTATACCTTGCAAACATGAACTAGCTTTTATCACCTCAGTTAACAATGCCCCTATTGAGAATTATATAGACTTGTATTACTTTATTTCCAAATTTAGAGCAGCAGATGGCCCATTGATCCTTGCCATGACTGACAAAGACCAGTGGCCTAAATCTACCCATGGGGTTTTCATGCATCCACCTCTACTAATAGCACGACGCAGGGCATCAGAGACAACATCAAGCGTAATATACAATATCCAAATAGAACGTAGGGTACGCTGCCTTGGTGCCCCGAACCTATCTAAATCGTGTCTTGTGTCTCGCGTTTACCTTCAAGTTCCAGGTCTAGCGATCCCCCACTGCACCAATCACTACCTTGGGTACCCCCTATAGTAGGCTAGCCGATATGAAAAACCGACAGCTGGCGCGCCAGGTAGGGGTGTGTTGACACTCGTTAACGACACCTTTTTAGTGCTAATTAAGTGGTGTTTTAGGATCAATTCATATACTAACCCGCCACCCCTTCGAGCTAGGGTTTCCTCGGACTATTTATAGCCCCGATGCCCGGAGGCACGCACATCCATCCACCAAAAGTCGACGAAACCTAGGGCATACACCAAAAGAAGACGACGACCGCTGCAAGTCCTCGAAGTTGTCTATGGATGGCATAGGCCAACCCTAGCCACCATGGCCTCCCTGCGTAGTTGTGCCACGGCGGAGTTCATGAGCAAGTTGGAATCACCAATGGTATGTATTTGGTGGTGATGATCCAAACACATCTATTATATGAGTAATGTTCTTCATGTCATCCGATCTCTTAGTGACTCAACAACTCCTTCTATGATTTCTACCTATCATGAATATGATTGTTCCTTAGTCTAATACATGGTTAGACTATATAGTATGCTTTATGTAATCATGGCGATTAGATCTAGTGTGTTGACCCTTCATGACATCTAGACACGTTCACTTGTGGACGTGCCCTTGTAACTAACCATGCTGATAAGGAGCATCGTGACAGGATGTGATCCCGTGTAAAGTGGCGTTCTTGGGAGGTTGACCGGAGGTAAAGAGTTTAAAGATAGCTTCGAATGAGATACATGATGCGCTACTCTTATTTGCTAGAACTACAACTAGAAGACGATTGGCCCGTTTATCCTTTGGTTGCTCTTTACCTTTGCCCATGTTTATGGATGAGATCAACCCAACACTTCACGTCATATCTATTTGGTTTACCCTTATATGCAATCTATGCCTAACGTTGGGATTAGATCCGTTTAGCTAGGTATAAAACCCTAGGTAGTTCATTGTCGATCCACGGATTGATAACCTTGGACAGAATACTCTAAGGGAAAAGCTACGATGATCTGTGCGCTTGCGGTTCACAATTGGTGTGTCTATGGACCGTCAACAGGGTGATCGTCGAGGTCATCGGGCGAGCTTGAAGGACCTTTTCATCAACTTCGATCTATCCAGTGTGAGGCAGCAGCACGTTGTCTCGGCGGGCATTGGTCCCCAATCCACGGTGGATTCCTATTCGACGACTGGCGGGTGGATTTTCCTATTTGAGTTCAAGGCGCAGATTGCACCGTTGCCGAGTCCGAAGCAAAGTCGATCTATAGCACCCTTGTGGATCGATCGGCAAATTGTTGTCCGTCGACTACATCCGACTACTCGCCGCTGGCTACTCTGAATACTCGTCGACAATATCCGGCAACATCAACTCGTCACCAACTACTTCGACTACTCGCCGACGATTACTTCGACTACCCATCGACATCTCGACTACTCATCTCGACTAAGAAACTAGTCGGGAGCAGACACTATTGTGCCAACAACTAGTCGGAATATACTCCGACTAGTAGGCTTCATCAACAACCATCGCGGCTCCATCAACGACCGCGAACGGCTTCGTCGACAATTGCACGAATCAAGCTAAGTTACTTGTTTTGATTATTTTTTAACTACTTTATCTTTTTTCCATAAGATTGGCCATGCGCCGACTACTTTGGTATGCTCTTCAATGGGAATTACCCTCGGGAGCTACTCCATGATTGACTACTTCTGGGGTCGGCTGACGAACAGCCCACGGACTTGGTAGATCGATTGTGTAGGGCGTTGCCCACGCGCTTGGTAGATCGAGTTCGTAGGGCGCCGCCCACACGCTTGGTAGATTGAGTTCGAAGGGCTCCGCCTGTGGCTTGTTACCGAGTTGTGTAGGGCTCACAGAGGCTACACCCTATGGATGCATTCACCGACTACTCCCAAGCAATCGCGCTCTCTTTTGTCGCAATACCGACTACTTATTTTGTCTGTCTCTTAAGGTCACTCGGGTAGCACACGCCTTAATGCGTGAAACCTCAGCTCTTTCTGTCACGCCTAACGTCTCTACATGCGTAAACGAGTCTGTCTCATATGCGCTACGAGCAATGGCTAATGCAGGGACCAGGTGCTTAAACGTAATAGGCTAACTACTCGAGAGAAATACAACCGAAGCAAGAGCATGACGCAGCTTTTATGCTTATATTCATTATCAATACTTTCATTGTACTCTACAAAAATGCTACATAATGTACGCATCCTTTCTTTCAGGTCAAGCTTTGGCGACGATTCTCCAGGATGCTCAACGTACCTCCAACGGCATAACCAGCTCCTAAACTCGGAGGCTCAACGCCAATTACTACTCGGAAATACTTCCGGCGGCTCTGCTAGCTCTCAAGATCGGGGGCTAAGCACCCAATTACTATCGACGTGGCTCCAGCAGCTCACCTGGCACATAAGCTCGAGGGACTGGATGCCGCAGGACTACTCGAATGATGACTTCCGTGAAGACAAAGACCCTTGGATTGATTATTCAATCATTCCAAGGCTCGGGGGCTGATAAGCTACACCCATCAATCGCTTTTTTCAAGACAGAAGAAGCAGATTCAAGATTTGTCCCTCAGCCTGATTCTTTGATTCAACCTAAGACTCATGGGCTACTCCATATGGAGTGCGACTTTTGCCGCTCTCCATATATCAAGATGATCAAGACTTTGAGCACACCATACCCTCATGGCAGCTTCACTAAACTTTGAAGATTCAGCCAGCAAAATACTCGAAAAGCACAAACTACTCAGTGGGGATCAAAAAAGTACTCGAAGACTGCTGCATACGGCTATGAAGCGCTCGGGGGCTTGTCGGGGATAGAATCCCTAGTACCAGCAAGGAGGGAAGAAGGCGGATTCCTATTAGAATTCTCCTGTAATCCTATTAGGACTAATACCATGTAATCCTACTAGGACTCCTACCTTGTAGCCGACTAGTAACCCGTCCCCTGGACTATATAAAGGAGGGTCGGGGTACCTAGATGGGCATCGAAGACAACATCAAGCGCAGGGCGCAATATACAATACTGCAAATAGGACGTAGGGTACACTCCCTTGGCGGCCTGAACCTGTCTAAATTGTGTCTTGTGTCTCACGTTTACCTTCAAGTTCCAGGTTTGGCAAGCCCCCACCGCACAAATCACTACCTTGGTTACCCCCCATAGTAGGCTAGCCGGTATAAAAAACTGACACTTACTTCCCATAGTAGGCTACCCGGTATAAAAAACTGACACTTACTTCTGTCACCTTAGCCAAAACTTAGAGAACACAAGTGAAAAAAATGTCATTCCAGTGCTGAAACATCAAAAAGGTAGCAGCTTCTACTTCTGAATCTAAGATTTGATTAACTTCAAAGCTTGCTTTTCATCTTCCAGTGCTGATACTATCTTGCTTTTCAATATAGCAAAAGCTTGGAGGTTACAAGTAAGAAAAAAGAATAAGTGTGCCAAATCTGGTTTGGGAGCATCAAAAAGGTACGTAACAACTACTTTTTTCCCACTGTTTCTTGCATTATTTTTGCTCTAAACTTGCTGCCGCAATACACCTGAGCCCTTTCTTGTTGGGTTATCTGTGCCCACTAACCAAACAGTCGCACCTGTCAAGGAAAAATACCAAAAGAAAGAAGTAACAACTTGCTAAAAGGAAGACAAGCATTCCTATGCTGACACTTGATAGTTCTGCAATAGGCAAAAGAAGCAAAAGATGGATCCTGCAAGCCCTGCAATAAGCACAAGGAGCAAAATAAGGCTCAGCCTATGATCCTCATGTGGCTTCTCTTGTTGTCTTTTATTTGATGCACGTGAACTTGGATATGTGTACCTTATGTGTTCTGTCATTCTAATGTATGACTTTGTGTGGACCTACTGTAGTTGTGAAACTCACTCATGTGCAAACCTTATCTATCCGTGTTAAGTTAAATTTGTGAACATCATGCTGATGTATGAGATCTCCTGATGTGTTGTGTTTATTTGGATTGGTATGATGCAGATCTTACTACCTGTTATATTTAAATATGTCTAAACACCATGATGTTGTTCTCTAATTCTCCACACGCGATTGATATGATTTTGTTGATGTATTAAAAAATTTTAAATAAATTTGGACACCATGCTGCTGGTGTCAAAAAGTTCAATAAATTGTCGTTGATGTGATTGCTACACCATGCTTGGAATTGACGTTAGTGTCAATTTAGGAATGGAGGATGAAACAGAGGTCAAATAAGGAACAAAAATCTTATGAGAGCCAAAAAAAGGAATGGTTGGTTTTAGTGGTGTCAAATAAAGAATTATCTCCTCCTTTAATAACTTGCTTGCCATGCTGCCTTTTTTACGATGGTTCCTGACAATCTGGTCCCACTAGACAGCCCATCCACGTATACGTCCCTACCATAAGAGATGATCTAGAAACAAGCAGAAAATTTTGACTCTACTTCATATCTCTCCTTGCATGTGTCACGTGGGACATTTGTGTGCTTTGTTTATTAATTTGCATGCCATATTTTCCCTAAATACATGCTGATGAAGCCTCTGTTAAAATGGTGCAAAGCGGCGACCACTACTAGGCTCTACCTTATACACAATAACACGCGCACACCCCCTATTAGCAGCCACACCACCTAGCCATCACTACTCTTCTGGAAACAATGGCTGTCGTCCTCCTGCTTGCCACACTGCTGTGTACTGGGAACAAAATTTTCCTTTTCAAAACTAGGAAGGGGCAGCTGCCGCCCTGGCCACATAACTACGGCTTTTCGATCAACAACTAGTTGAGTGTTCATGTGTTGCTATGGGAATTTTATAACAAAGAAATATTTAATTAGTTATAGAGGCATAAATCAAAATTATCATTAGAGAAGGCCGATAATGAAGAACGATAATACATACAGTGTATATGTCTACAAGCAAGAAGAATATCATCTCAAAGAAAAAAAACTACTTTAGTCTCCTATAGAATCTTCTAAATTAGATTTGCTCGAGAACAGCAGTTGAACACAATACTTTATACTGTAAGTAACTAAGGGCATGTACAAAGCACCGTCAACATTCAGCCCCCGATGCAATTTCGTCTGACTCACCGGATGGGTTCCTAACTATCAATTTAATCGTTGCTGATTTAGAATACCTTACCTGCTTGAGCCAAAATAACTTGAAGGCTTCTATAAGCATTTAATCTGTCAAGGTTGTACTCGGCAGATATTTGTCTGGCAAATACCCTGCTTCGTGCTAAGATTGATCACGGTGGATGAACAGAAAGACACGGGATTTTATACTGGTTCGGGCCCTCGAGATCGAGTAATAACCCTACGTCCAGTTGCTGCTTGTATTATTTCGGCGAGTACAGATTACAATGGCGTAACAAGTACCCTCTGGTGTATTAGCTAAGATTGGAGATACCCTCTATATGCAGGACCCCCCACTATTTATATCCAGGGAGATATGCCTTACAAGACAAAACAGACCTAAACCTAGTAGGACTCTAACCATCTTCGGGCCTTCCTTCTGCGATCCGGTCGTCGTGTCTTGTTTGGAGTCTTTTTCGTTCGGAATCGGTAGTTGGTAATCCACGTGATCGGGCACCTTGGTATTATGGCTTCAACAGTAGCCCCCGAGCGTATCTTGTTCAGAAAAGGTTGATCTTTAAGTAGTCTTCGGGTCTTTTTGCTCTTCGGGTGATTTTAGGATATGTGAATATCTCGATAATCACTTGAAAATGAGAGCCAGAAAGGATCCTGAACTCTTGAATAGTGAAACCTGCATCTGAATGATAAGGTCAGAGAAAATATCAGCCATAATAATAGTAAATAAAAATATTCCATCTTGAAAACTGGAACACCAAGGGTTGATGCAACGGCTGCCCTGCGCATTAAAAACCCACTCCGCGTGTCTCCTGAAACTCTAGCAGCGCACGCGGCATAAATTACGGCTCTGCTCAGGTTCCTCGATTTTCGCGCAAAGCGTCGCCTCAGAGTCCTAAATATCAGATCCCTTGGATCGATCTGTACTTGATCCTTCCTTTCTAAGCCTTGTCCCTCCCCACACTATGGGAAAGAAAAAGCTCAGCCGCAAGTTTAAACTTCATCGCCTCCTTTTCGGAGACTCTCCTCGCAGCTCCACCGAACCGCCGTCCGACAAGCCGGAGGAGCCGCCGGCGTCGACACCACCTCCTGCTCGTCCTCAAGCTCCTCTCCTTGCCCTCCCCTGGCATGGGGATGAAGGAATTGAGGTCGAGCCACCAGAGAAAACTCCGGCAATGGCGTCTCCAGCTCCCGACGCCGCTCTGTCGAGCATCGCCACCGAGAAGTGCCCTGCACCGTCTTCTCCAGCCCCGGCGTCTCCCATCTCCCTCTCCTCCGATGATGAACTGGTTCAAGGAGGAAGCGGAGTTCGGCTGAAGCCGGAACCCTCGCGCGCAGGCGCATTTTTGTCTTCTACTCCGGTGGACACCAGCGGCGACGAGGAGTTCGCCCGGCGCCTCTTCGTCTCCTTGAACCGCGACCTGATCGGGATCCCTGGAGACGGAGCGCTCGTGGATCTCGTCAGCGACTCTGAAGAAGAGAACGCGGTAGATGATCCGCCGGCCGGCGCCGCACCGCCTTGATCCTCGTCGATGACATTAGTCAGGTGAAGATCATTATTTTGATCTTTTTAGTTTCAGGATACTTATTGATCCCTTGTGAAATGTACTCTCTTTTGGACTTAATGAAGAAATTTCACTTGAGAGATGCAACAATAATCCCTCTTTCTGTGTTTGGGAACTTTTGTGTTAATCTGTTTGTGAAACTGCCTGCCTAGAGAATGAAATCTCCCGATCAAGTGTTTCTTCCGAACAGACCAACTAAAAACTTAGCATGTTTGGGAAATTTGACCCCAATCAGGCACGATCGGGGTATTTTCTCTATACACACCAAGCATTTGGTCATTTAAAACTCGCAGCTTCTCAGGTAAGTTAGCAATCCTAAATGCATTGAATTTGATCTGCACAGCTTTCGAAACGACGCATGCCGCAGAAAAAGGAAAGAATCTTTTTGACCCAACAGTGACTGCGGATTGCACGGCTCGAGGCCGGTTTTCTCGGGGTTCGTGCTCCCTCGTCAAACCATAAAGCCCCCAGTCACAGCCGCCTGGACTCCATTTGGGCCTTCATCTTCCTCGCTTGCATCTGCAAACACTCACCATTCCTTATCCGCTTTCTACCCTTCATCCTTTTGCTCCTCCAGTCCCTTGAGCCAGCTTCTCGCCGCCATGGCATCCACGCACCAATCCTCATCCGGGGGTGAATCATCTGGTGATCAGAGCAGCGCCGCCACCAGATGAGAACTTCGCAGCGAAAACACAATCTGCACCACGGACAAGTATTGGGACAAATCCACCACCACAGCCAAGCAGCTGCAACAACTGGAGGACCTTGGATTGCTTCCAGACACTGCCATTTTTCCTCGCCGGCATGCCAAAGGTCAAGTCTATCCGACCCCCAACACCCTCGAGCTAGTAGCCTTCTTGGAATTCTTCCATTGTGGTTTTGGGGTTTATCCGTCTGACTTCTTCCATAACATCTGCGACTTCTACCAGATTGAACTTGTGCACATCAAGCCTGGCGCCATAACAATGCTTAGCGTCTTTGCTTTTCTGTGTGAAGCCTGGTTAGGAATTAAGCCTTTATTACTGTTGTGGAGATATTTTTACACCCTGTCTTTTTACAAGAATCAACTCATGATCGGGTCGATTGGGTTCTCCTTGAGAGATCGGGAGACTTACATCCCTTTTCCAGTGAAGGATTGCTGGAAAGGTTATGAACGTCACTGGTTTTACATCACTTTCCCTCAGGCCTCACTAGCCAAAGGGAAGTATTTGATGACCTATCTCAAGGAGGAAACAATGGCCCTGCCCGAGGTCACCCCTACTATGCAGAAACACCTTGATCGGATCCTTGAGCTCCGTCAGAAAGGACTGGCGGTGATCCATGTGGCGGAGATTTTCATCAGATGGAGATTCATCCCACTCATGATACATGATCGGTATGCCTAGACCTTTACAGGTGATAATGACCCGAACAGGATGAAGCTAGATGGTAAGCTCCTTTCTTTCATGTATTCGATAAATTTTTCCTAGAACTTGGTCGATCATTTGAATTATCATGACTCTTAACAATAGTTGTCCTAGAATCTGAAGTGGCCGCCAGTCTGAAGAAGATGCTAGGCGCAGAACTTCCAGACTGGGCCGACGTCCCAGCTCCCTACAGCTGTGACAACCTCCTCCAAAGGTAAACTGGTTCTTTAGAAAATCTCCCGTCTTGCTTAAGATTCGTATGAAATGATTCTTTTTCTGTTAAGGCCCCTCCAATTACTGATGCTCCCGCCCGGAGCAGAGCCATCGATATTGAAGAGGGCGGGAAGCAGCCTGTTGACCAGGGCGCCAGGACCCCGATTGTCGAGCAGCCCGAACCACCACCTGTGGCAGAAAAAGATGTCCCAAGCAGCCCTAAGGAGAACATCCCCCGAACCCACAAATGCTCCCATGGAGCAAGCACGGAACGGATGACCCCGGGTTCGGGCACCCCGGGTACACCCGAGTCTGGTGAGCTGCTGCCCAGTCGCGATCCGCCTCGCCCTATAGCCCAAGTACCAAGCATGATCGTATTCAGGCGTTTATTCGCGGCATTTGATCATATAACCGAAGCTAAACATGTTCTGGAGATTTCTCGCTAGGAAATTCATCCGACCACACGGCCATCAAAGCCCGCATCTGGAGCTAAGAGATTCAAAGTCAGAATCCCGACATCCAAGTAAGGACTTTGACTTGCTTGGTTATGCTCAAGCACTTCTCACAGAGAGAGACTTTTATTTAACTGTTTTTGATTATTCAGGAGTGTAGGTCTTCCCAGCTTGCCATTTCCCCTCCCGCCAGGACGTCCGAAAAGGAGAAAACTCCCGAACCAGTTTCGGTAGCTCATCCTGGTGGTACCGAGAAGTCCATCGAGGTGGCGAGACCTGCTGCGACACCCTTGGGCCCGGTCATTGCTTCGCTCTTGACAGCTGAGGATCAGTGGCGTTCGCTAGATGTTCGTGCCTCTGCTGCTGAAGCGTCTGTGACCAGACTGGAGGCCTAAGTCACCGTTCTCCAGTCCGAGAAGGAAGGTACTTGTTTAATGTTATCATGTCTGTTTTTTGGTCCTAATCTGCAAACTTGTGCTTATACTCTGCCTTTGATTCTGTAGCCAACTCCAAGAGCATTGAGATGCTTGAGAAGAAAAGCTCGGATCTAGAGGGCAGGCTTGCAGTTCGGGACAAGGATGTTGCTGACCTCACCGTCAAGCTTGAAACTTCAGAGAAGCGCAACTCGTCCTTGGAGACCAGGCTAATGGAAGGCGCCTATATTGCAGCCACTCATACTGTCGGGGCTTTGAAAAGCCACGTTCCTGATCTCGATGCCTCGTTGCTCTCTAAAGGCTTCAAGTGCTTGACGACAGAGGCGGAGGTATTGTTTGACAGTCTTACCCCGCTGGTGGAACTGTTCGTTAAAAACCTTGATCTTCATTTGTGTGATTCAGAAGAATCACCTTGAACTTCTATGATTGGATCCTGTAATAGGGCAAAACTTGGATGTTTAGTATGCGACCTTACTTTGCGAAACATATGCTTGCATGTTTTTGCGTAAGTCTTAGAGCTGATCGGTATTTTTGTGGAACTTTTTAATAGATAGCTTTGTCATAGCTAAAAGTCCCATTACCATAAGCTATTTTAGAATTGTTTAGTGGCTGAGACACGGGCGGCCTGCTGAACTGCGTAATTCCTTGTAGTTATGGTGTTCAATAATTTAGCGTAGCCTAGCTTTCCTGATTTAAAAAAGCCTGATTCTTGTGTGGTAGTAGTACCATAGTAGCCCCCAGGCTCTTTTACAGTCATGCGGGCATGCTGAAAAAGAGTCTAGAAGTACTGACCACAAGAATTTCCCGATCATATGGGGAGCCCCCGAGCGTTGCGCTTGGGATGCATAGAATAGGTCTGAAAAAGAAAATCTTTCAGCGTAGTAGGCCCCGGCTCTTTGTTAGTATATGCAGTATGGTAACAAAGAGTAGAAACAGAATTGAAAAATAGAACCCAGCCCCCGAGCGTAAAAGCGAGGGTGAGTAAAGTGTGTAGAACTTATCTTTTTTTTTGTTGGTGCTGTAGGCGACGCGGATGACGGCTTTTATCTGCCAAACTTGATGGACAGGTTTGAGCTTACTTGATTTCCTTTGTTTAGGTGTAGAATCTGCGTAGTTGATCCATGTTCCACGTGTTTGGCAGTATATCTCCATCTATCTTCGTGATCTTGTAGGCTCCTAGTCGGGCGATGTATACTACGATGTACGGCCCTTGCCATGGAGAGGACAATTTGTTTTTGTCCTTGGCGCGTTGATCTAATTTGAGCGCCATGTCACCAATGCATAGGCTTCTCTTGCGAACATTAGCATCGTAGTATTGTCGCAGCTTTTGCTGATACTGGGCCACTCTAAAAGCGTCTGCATCACGAGCCTCCTCCAGGAGGATTAGCTCATCTGCGCGTCTGTCAGGCTCTTCAGTTTCTGAAAACAGTGCCACATGTGGGGCTTGTAGTCGGATGTCGGATGGTAGAATCTCCTCTGCTCCATACACCAAGAAGAAGGGTGTCTCGCCTGTTGCTCGGTTCATGGTGGTCCTCATCGACCAAAGTACTGTTCGAACTTCATGAATCCAATGCTTGTTGTAAGCTTGTAATCTGTTAAAGATTCTCTTCTGGATGCCTTGGAGCACGATGCCATTGGCACGCTCTACTTGTCCGTTCATCTTCGGGTGATTTACCGATGACCGATCATGCCTGATCCCATAGTCGTAGCAGAAATCAGAAAACTTTTTGCTTTTAAACTGTGTTCCATTATCAGAGATTATCCTGTTCGGGACACCGAATCATACGACAATACTCCGTAGGAATTTGACAGTTTCCTCTTTTGTGATTTTCTGAACTGGCTCGTTCTCAACCCATTTTGTGAATGTGTCGATGCCGACGAACAAAAACCTGTAACCCCCAATAGCCCTTGGAAAGGGCCCGAAGATGTCTATTCCCCATGTGGCAAAGGGTCATGACAAAGGAATAGTGTTTAGAACTTGCGCATGTTTAGTTTGTTTCCGTGTGAAGAATTGGCATGCCTCGCACTTCTCAACTAACTCGATTGTGTCTTGAAGAGCTGTAGGCCAGTAGAAGTTTTGTCGGAATGCTTTCCCTGCTAGATATCGAGGAGAAGCATGTGATCCACAGATTCCTCCGTGAATATCGTGGAGCAAACTAATGCCCTCGGTCCTGTGATGCATTTGAGGAGCATTCCATTGCGGGTTAGCTTGTATAATCGCCCGTCAACCAATTGATAGTTCTTGGCTTTACGATGGATTTTCTCCAGTATAGCATTATCGTCCGGAATAGCTTGGTTTGTGAGGTACGCCCGGATTGGATCCATCCAGTTCTCCTCGTTTCCAATTAGAGCGGCGGCACGGGCCGTACCGACCAATATAGACTCCTTGACGGATTCATTGGTTGTAGAAACTGTGCCCTTGGCAGACGCAGTTTTTTGGTTCGGTAATGAAACCGACACAGATGGTTTAGTAAGAACTTCAAGTAACATATTTGTTGATGCAAAATATGGTCAACACATGAGACCGCTAGATCGCGTGGGTCGCAAATGGACCGAACGGCAGGGATGCTGCACAGACCGGTCAGACCAGTTCGGCAGACCGGTCAGACCGGTTAGCTAGGGTTTTGCCGGATCGATCGTTTCGAGAGGGTAACTATCACGTTTACATGGTGAAGAACGGCAAGGTTTATGAGCAAACCAGCAAAGAGATAACCAACGCACTTATGTAGCGAAGAACGACTAGTTTACGAGCAAACTAGCAAAGGCCGTCGAAGTTCTCACCTGGGTGGGACCCCGTCAGGGTGAGGACGTCGCCGGACGTGCCCTAGGTTGACCAGCAAGCATTAGGATGCCATCACGATCACGGAGATCAGTAGACGAACAGCATGGAGAGGTTGGAAAAGGGATCTAGGGTTTGGAGATAAAAAGTAAAGACATGTTTTGTTTAGATTCGATTGGGATACCCGCAATCGGCCGTGGCCCTTCATAAATATAGGGTGGGGAGGTCTGTACCCGTAGGAAAAGGTTTTACAACTCGTAATCTACACAAACTAAGAGTCCTAGTCGGATTACACAGACCAAAACCGGTCTAACAGGATTTGGAGACCGGTCTGATTGGTTTCCCCGGGTGTTGATCTTCTCGAAGCCATAACTCTCTCATCCGGACTCCAAACTGGACGTTCCATATATGCATTTCGATCATCTCGACGATAGGAACACAATTCTGAAGTCTAAATTGCATTTTGAGGACTTCACCCAGACCGGTCTGACCGGTTTAAGCAATCCAGTCAGACCGGTTTGCCTAGACTGGGATCAAACTCCAAGCGGTGCCAATTTTGGTTGTCAACATATGCCCCTCTGTTTCTTGGTAAAGCTTGCATACCAAGAAATACTTATCAGCACCAGAACTGCACAGGAACAATGTCTTGCTTATGCCAAAAATCTGATTTACTATTGAAGTCACCACCGCTGACCTTGGACACCTTGCTCCCTTTTTCTACCTTGCCTTTACATATAACTTTGTCTGAGAAAAACAAGCCAGAGCACATACTACTCGGCTATGGATTCTTGAAATATTAATTCAAAGTCATTCTCACACTTACAAACTATTGTGGATGCATAAAACGACCAAATTGCTATATTGTCAATTGGTCCTTGCAATACTCCTCAAGTTGAGAATGAGGAAAGGTAGAACAATTCAATATTGCATCCACAAGTTACTTTGACCATAAACCAAGTAAGGTGAGTAATCAGCCCAAAATATGAATATGACACAATTAACTTGGAATTGATGATGGCTGGATTACCCATAAACCCCCTTTCCTTGTCTTTTGATGCATCTCAGACTATGCAAATATTTAACAATAAGCCTTCCCTAACTACTACTCTAGCCTTAATAAGTCTTGAAGCTTTAGTAGCCAAAGTAGCAACCATACCGGTCAGACCGGTTCCAAAAAGCGGTTAGACCGGTTACTGACAGTCAAACCGGTCGTAGAGACGTTCAGACCGGTCCACTCAGAATGTGCCCTCTGAAATCTGCTAAACATCGGTTTCTCTCATGTGAATGTCCTTTTGGATATTATAACCTGATGTTTATCGTTCCAAAGTGTCAATTCTGAATTTTTATGTATCTAGCAATGAATAACCAAATGCCTCAGCAAGATTCACAACCATAGATCATAAAACTTCCTAGCCTGAATAGAAAACTTCATATTCGGCTTGTTCATAGAGGCTAAACACTCCAACCGGCCAAAGGTCTCAAAACAATACCATTTGGTGAAATAAGAACATCACAATGTTCTGAAACACTTTGCAAGCTGATTGTGTAAATATAAGGCCCTTGGTGATAAATCACTCATTTTGTTAATACCTTGCCCCCGAGTACTTAAAATGCCAATAAGGTCAAAAGTGATCTCTCGTCGGGAAGCTATCATTTTAGGACGATGATCAAAGAGATTCATCGGCCATATATGTTGCCAAACACGATAATGAAATATCATCCATAGGGAATTCATCCATAAGAGTATGTATAACCAAAATAAAAGAATATCGAGAGACATAATTTCAGAAATTAAACCATCTCAAAGAACTGAATATTTCGGCATTTGAAAATTAATAGCAACACTTATTGCAATTAATCAATATGCATAATAATTTGGTGGCAACCCCCCATGATATAAAGATCCATGTAGAACCTAAGGATCAAAATAAGAGTGTGAGGGACTTCCAAACATATCTAAGGATGAATTCCAAGACATAGGCATGTGTGGCATTTGTAAAGCAAATGAACGATGTAATGGCCAATAATTTTGATGATTCAATGCAAACCTCATATTTGAAGGTCGTTTCTCGGATTTTCTCCCTTTTTTCAAACCATCAGAATTCTCAGATGCAAACCAGTCAGACCGGTTAGGCAAACCAGTCAGACCGGTTCTGTCAGACCCGGCTTTTTGACTTTTATCTTGATCCCCAAGTGTTAAATTCTTACATGCAACTTCAGGGGTCTTCTTTCTCAGCCACATCTTCTTCAACTGTGTTGCACCTTTTTCTTGAACATCATCCTTGTGTTGAATTTGAATGCTTCTTTTAAGAACCCATGCCATGTTCTTCTCTTGCAGCTCTTGCTCACTCAACCTTTGTAGCTTTTTCCTCAACCAAAGTGGCAAACTAAATGAACACGTCGATTGAGCTTCAGTTCTGGACAGCAGCGCCTCCTTTTTGGTTTTTGACCTTTTCTGACTCCTTTTGTTCAGATTTGGCAATTGGAACGTCAATAGCTGATGTCTCCCTTTCTTTGCCATCACCAGCCGAAGTTTTAAACACATTAATCGGCTTTTGATCAACTGAATTCAGATCTGAACTTTTATCTTTGCGACCATCCCTTTTCACTCGATACACTTGTTTGACAACCTTTTTCTTGTCTTAACTCTAAACCGATCTTTTTGCTCAAAACGGTCATTTTCAACATATGGTTGTCTCGCATATGAAGGTTCTCTTGGAGCTACATACTCTACATGATATGGTTTAAAATATGAAGGAGTATGTGCCCAAGGATTATTCCACCCCCATAATGAGTAAGGATTAAAACAAATGGGATATGGAGTATATGGAACTTGCATTGATGATTCAAAAGGAGAATACGATGCTGCTGAATGAAAGTTTTTTCATTGCCAATTCCAATTCCGAAAACTATGTTTAGGAGGTGATCTTGATGATTTAGCATTATTTGTCCGATTAGCATGTTTGGCCTCATTTTCTTTTTGGTATTTAGCCAGAAGTTCATCAAAAGTGAGCTTCGGCTTTTTACCATTATGCTTGACACGGCCTTTACCTCCAGTAGCTACAGAACACTCAGGTTCCAGAGTTTTTGGATGCCTCTGACCAGGACCGGTCTGACCGGTCTTCTCAACCGGTTTGACCGGTCTGACCGGTTTGGTCAGCTCAGCAGGAGCAATCGGCTCTTGTTCTGATTCAGAAATATTCGTTTGCCCCCAGCAACTTCTAGGATTTTTGTAAGCTCATCGTTCTTAGGAATATGCAAATCATGAACGATATCCTCGTTATCACTTGAGAGCATTGAACTTTCCACTTTATCAACCTCTATTGGATCTTCGGATGAATCGGCTGATGCTACCCGATCTGATGATCCCTTGCCATCAAAACCAACTGGAGTCAACTAGTCATCTTCTGAAATTTCAGCAAATCTCAATCGTCCTGCATTAATGGCCGATTGAATGATTTGATGAAAAATATTGCAATGGCTAGTGCTATGACCAAATGAATTATGCCACTTACAATATTCTTGCTCTTTCAGTTCCAAAAATGATGGCATGACTTTGTGATCAAATAACTTAATAAAATTATGCTCAAGCAAGATATCAAATAAATCATCACACAAAGTCAAATCAAAAGTGTACTTTGTCTTCTTTAGTTGATTCTTTTGTGGAGAAGGTTTCAAAGCTAAGCAAACGAATGGTTCAGATTTATCATTAATCCATTCGGCTATACCTTTACTTGTGCTTCCCTTACTCGATGTTTTAGAATTAATCACTATATTATCATCGGGCTTCACAATATTTATCAACTTTGGTTTCTTGCTTTTAAATCCAGAATGACCACAAGCAAACCATGAAGACAAAAAC
The DNA here is from genome assembly GCA_004135705.1 of Alloteropsis semialata. Lineage (NCBI taxonomy): Eukaryota > Viridiplantae > Streptophyta > Magnoliopsida > Poales > Poaceae > Alloteropsis > Alloteropsis semialata. The sequence continues at coordinate 49,742,689 of CM014272.1, forward strand.
TTTGGCAATGATGATGTGGAAAATTTAAATGCCAAAGTATTTTTATGATCAGCCTTTCTAATCTTCACAATACATTGGCTGTTAGAATTTAAAGGCATACTATTACTAGCAAGTAAATTACCATCCTCAATCGATCTTTTAGAATTATGCATGATAGAATCACTAATGGATGAATTAACTGAAAATACATGATCTGATTGGGAATTACTTACAAAGCATACCTTATCAAATATATTGGAGAGGCGAGGAACCTTGATGTGGATGATATCATGCTTCTCCTCTAGATGGCAGCCCACAGCCACACTCTGCATGGACCGGTCAGACCGGATTGAGGAACCGGTCAGACCGGTTCTTCCAGGAATGCTGGAAACCACCGACTTTTGACACGCCAACGCCTCCTTGCTTTCAGTAGCACTAACCGACAATTTAGCAATAGTCGGCTTCTTTTTCACACAAGAGTTTATACCTTGCTCATCATTCGGTGTTTCTGAATCAAGCAATTTCTTAATGATACCAGAATGATAAGAAGATAAAGTACCTAAAGCCTGTAATTCTTTTAGCACATCAATCGGCGATGGCAGTTCTTTTACTTCAACAATCCCTTGCTTTGTCACCTTAATGCATGACGAGATTAATGTTTTATGTACTCGCGAGATTTCTTCAAAAAGCTCTTTAGGTACCCCATGTGCAAAATCGGTTTCAGCAGCAACTCCTTTCAAACTGGATTGCCCCTGAGCTGAATTTGCTGCATGTTCGGCTTGCATTATGGGCTGCACATAACATGTATTGTGCTGAAACTTATTCGCATGAACTTTTGACAATGAGAGGTTAATAGTGCCAAAGCTCTGTGACTGAGTAGAGGGAAAATTACAGGCTCCAACAACATCTGAAGGTGCTGGTATGCTTGCTGAATTTTCATTAATTTGGCTAGAATTAAAAGTGACATATGGAACCGAATTATGGTAATTAGCATTTGCATATGGTGCTGAATTTGTAGATGCATAATCCACTCTAGTAACTTGTTGTGCAGCACATGGTAATTGAGAATAACTGGCCGGATAACTAAAATTAGTATGGACAATTTCCTCATTCACCGGCATGTATTGTGATGAAACCACATATTGTGAATTCGCTGTCGATGAATTAAAAGATGAAACACCTTGCTGAATATTACTAGAATCATTAAAACATGGTGCTTCATAAAAATTGGCCAAACTCACAATGTTAGTTTGGCCTTGATAATCATTAACTGGCATTTGAACTTGTTCCACTGCTGGTGTCTGAGAATAATGTTGCATGTTGCTAGTAACATTAAAATCTAAAGTATGCATATTATTTGACAATGACTTTTGCATGTAACATTCAGAATTATAATTTATATAATTGAAAGCATTATTTGAACAATGACTAGCCGATGCAATATGCCTACTAGTATCATATCTAGCAACATCAAAATGAGGATTTGTGGTACTTGCAAAATAATTATTAGAAAAATCTAACATATTTGCAACTTGTACCTCGGGCCCATTGTAATAGTACTGCTGTGGAGTATATGGCTAGCCCGCCATGTACGTCTTGATGCTTCAAGTCTTGTGATCAATAAATCCAATTGTTCTTGATATCTTGAGCAATCAATGACCAATAAAATCCTACTTTTCTTTTCTTTGATTTTCAGAATATGCAGCAGCAAGTAAGTGCAATGCAATTGGCTTGACCAGCCTGATGCAATATCACAAGTGTAGTTACAATCGGTCCCAAAAGACCAGATGCAACAATGGTGGCGAACCAAAGTAGTAGATCAATTAGGTAATTGGCTAGGTTAGAAAAATTCGGATGTTGAGATATCCAGAATATTCTTCCCCAGCGGAGTCGCCAAAAGTATGTTGACGCAAAATACGGTCAACACACGAGAGCGCTAGATCGCGCGGGTCGCAAACGGACCGAACGGCAGGGATGCTGCACAGACCGGTCAGACCGGTTAGCTAGGGTTTCGCCGAATCGATCATCTCGAGAGGGTAACTATCACGTTTACGTGGTGAAGAACGGCGAGGTTTACGAGCAAACCAGCAAAGAGATAACCAACGCACTTACGTAGCGAAGAACGACTAGTTTACGAGCAAACTAGCAAAGGCCATCGAAGTTCTCGCACGGGAGGGACCCCGTCAGGGTGAGGACGTCGCCGGACGTGCCCTAGGTTGACCAGCAAGCCTTAGGACGCCATCACGATCATGGAGATCAGTAGACGAATAGCATGGAGAGGTTGGAAAAGGGATCTAGGGTTTGGAGATAAAAAGTAAAGACATGTTTTGTTTAGATTCGATTGGGATACCCTCAGTCGGCCGTGGCCCTTCGTAAATATAGGGTAGGGAGGTCTGTACCCATAGGAAAAGGTTTTACAACTCGTAATCTACACAAACTAAGAGTCCTAGTCGGATTACACAGATCAAAACCGGTCTAACCGGATTTGTAAACCGGTCTGATTGGTTTCCCCGGGTGTTGATCTTCTCGAAGCCATAACTCTCTCATCCGGACTCCAAACTGGACGTTCCATATATGCATTTCGATTGACTCGACGATAGGAACACAATTCTGAAGTCCAAATTACATTTTGAGGACTTCACCCAGACCGATCTGACCAGTTTAGTCAATCCAGTCAGACCAGTTTGCCCAGACTGGCAGCAAACTCCAAGCGGTGCCAATTTTGGTTGTCAACAACGTTACCTGGGAGTCGAGTGTGCTCGGCAGCTGCCTTTGCTAGCTTGTCTGCGTGGCCATTGAATTCTCTTTTAACGTGCCGTACTTCAAGCCCATCAAATTTTCTTTCCATCCTCCTGTATGCTTCCAAGTATTTGGCCAGGACCTCGCTCTGTGCGCTGTATTCTTTCATGACTTGCTTTGCAGCTAACTCGAATCCCCTTTCACGAGCAGCCTCCTAACGCCTAGAGATGTAGCTATGCGGAGTCCTGTCAAAATTCCTTCATACTCGGCAACATTGTTAGTAGGGGTTGGATCAACAAAATTGATTTGTAATGCGTACCTGATGACGTCGTTGTGTGGCGAGATCAGGACCACCCCAGCCCCCGTGCCTGCTCTGCAAAACGCTCTGTCATAGAACATGGTCCAGTGTTCGGGATTTTGGGCAGCCTCTTCGGGTTCTGGGTTAGTCCACTCTGCGATGAAATCTGCCAGAGCCTGCGACTTGATGGCAGTTCTGGGTATGAATTCAACGTCGTAAGCCCCCAGCTCCACAGACCATTGTGCGATCCTACCCACGGCATCTCGATTATGTAAAATGTTGCCTAGGGGGTAAGTTGACACAACCTTGATCTTGTGGCTCAGAAAATAATGCTTGAGCTTCCTGGAAGTCATTAGCACAGCATATAGCAATTTCTGAATCTGAGGGTACCTTGTTTTGGCGTCATGTAACACCTCGCTTACGAAATAAACGGGGTGTTGTGTTGTTGACTTCTCTGTTGGTCTCTCAACCACCAGAACAGTGCTTACGACGGTTGGTGTCACTGCCACGTATAACAGCATCTCCTCTTGTGGCTGCGGCGGGACCAGTACGGGCATTTTCCATAGGTATTGCTTGAATGCCTGGAACGCCTCTTCTGCTTCTGCCGACCACTCAAAATGATCAGTTTTACGTAGCAATTTATAGAATGGCATACCTCGTTCGCCTGACTTGGACATGAATCAACTCAGGGACGCTATCATTCCTGCCAACTTCTGGACCTCGCGGCGGCTGCGTGGAGACTTCATGTCATCGAGTGCCTTGATCTTGTGTGGATTTGCCTCTATACAATGTTGGGAAACAAGGTAACCGAGGAGCTTACCCGATGATACACCGAAGGTGCATTTGGTGGGGTTGAGCATCATCCTATTTGCACGCAAGTTGTTGAATGTTTCGGTTAAATCAGCGATCAGGTCGCCCTTTAACTTACTTTTTACAACAATGTCATCTATGTATGCTTCCACATTACGGCCGATTTGGCCCTCGAGAACAATATGAACACATTTTTGATAAGTGTAACCTGCGTTTTTCAGACCAAAAGGCATCTTTATATAGCAATAAACACCGAATGGAGTTACAAATGCAGTTTTTTCCTCATCGTCAATGAACATGCTGATTTGGTGATACCCTGAGTAGGCATCTAGAAAACAAAGCAGCTCGCATCTAGAGGTTGAATCTACAATTTGATCTATCCTAGGCAGTGGATACTCGTCCTTCGGGCAAGCTTTATTTAGATCGGTGTAGTCCACGCACATCCTCCACGTTTCGTTGGGCTTCTTCACCATGACTGGGATTGCCAGCCACTCCGGGAAAGGGACCTCTCGAACGAAGCCGGTTTTGAGTAGTTGGTTGATTTCTTCGCTAATGGCGTCTCGCTTCTCTGGGGTATATCTCCTTTGCTTCTGCTTGACTGGTCGGACGCCAGTTCGTATGCCAAGCTTGTGCTCGATTACCTCCCTGGGGATCCCGGGCATGTCAGATGATTCCCAAGCGAACACATCCGCGTTAGCCTAGAGGAAAGCAATGAGCTCGAGTTCCTATTTGTCACCCAGACCAGAGCCCACCTGGGTTGTCTTGGTCGGGTCTGCCTCATCAAGGGCCACCAATTTGGTGCCCGGTTCGGTGCGCTTCGCTGGTGGTGCGCTTGGCGAGGCGGCGGCTAGCGACTCGCCTGCTTGCTGTGATGGCGTCCCCTTGATCGGGGTCTGGTCCACCACAGTCTGCTTCTCGGCGGCGCTGTCATTGGTCTTCTTTTCTCCCGCAGGCATCGGTTCGGGAACTTCTTTTCCCTTGGCCCTTGATCGGGTCTCCGTTGCTCGGGAGGTTTCTGCCACCGCTGCCTTTGCGGCAGCCTTTGGCAGGCTCTTGGTCTTTTTCCTGGTGGGTTCGGCAGCCTTGGCTGGCTCCTGCTTGTCTCCCTTGATCATGTCCAGGGTCTTCATGTCGCACTGGACCGCGCCTTTGCGATCGCCGTAGACGGTGATCGGGCCCAATGGCCCTGGGACTTTTATCATGGAGTAGGCGAAGTGGGTGACCGCCATGAACTTTTTCAGGAACGGTCGACCCAAGATGCAGTTATAGGCCAACATGATGTCAGCTACCTCGAAGGTGAGGAACTCTGTTCGGATGTTTTTGCCCTCCATGAGGGTCACCTGCAGATCGATCCTCCCTAAGAGAAAGGCTTGGATGCCTGGTATGACCCCGTAGAAAGGCTTTTCCACCAGGGACAAGGACTTCCTCGAGATTCCGAGCTCATCAAAGGCATTGACGAACAGCAGATTGAGGGCACTTCCACTGTCGATCAAGGTTCGCCTGATCTTGTGGGGCCCGATCCAGGGTTTGATGCACAGTGGGAGTAGCGGCCCGTCATACAACGTCTCGGGGTGATCCCTCTGATCAAATGTGATACGGATTTTGGACCACCTTAACAGATGCTTGCAGGGCTCGGTGCTTGCTATCTGCCTCTCGACCAGCTTTAGCTGGGACTTAGAGGTTCGGGTAGAATAGCCACCGAAACTTGTGGCGATCTCCAGATCCTCGGGAAGGTCTGGCTCATCGTCACAATCCATGTAGTTCGCTGTTCGAGGATTATGAGCAGCCTGGTCACGTGGAGCCCCCTACTGTTGGCTCTCCTCCTCCTGCTTTTGCTTCTTGTACACCATGCAGTCCACAAAGTGATGCTTTGTTGACCGGTGAATCGGACAGTACATCGGGAGATCAGTAGGCTTGCCTTGACGCCTGTACGGGGGTTTGTTGTCCACGGCCATGACTTTGTCACCCTCGATCTTGCACTTTTTGTTCTTATGTTTATTCTTCTTCTTGCCCTCCCCCGTTGGCTGGCTTTGTTTGGGCTTTCCATGGACCCGTGCTCGGGCGTTCGCCATCTTGGCAGTCTCTTCCAGGATCTCATAGAGCTCAGCCACCGTCTTCGGGTTCTTCTTGGCAAGCTCCTCCGCCGTTCGCTTGTCCTTGCAGCCCTGATTAAAGGCCACAATCACCCGATCATTCACCATGTCGGGGATGGTGTTACGGGTGTCGCTGAAGCGACGGATGTAGTCTCGGAAGGACTCTCTAGGTTTCTGCACATAATTGAGCAGATCTCCTTCGTGTCTGGGGCGTTTGTAGGTGCCTTGGAACTTGGCTTCAAACGTCACCTGGAGATGGCTCCATGACTTGATCCTGGCCTCGGGCAGGTTCATGAGCCATGTTCGGGCTGATCCCTGCAGGGCAGTCGGCAAGTAATTGGCCTTGACGTAGTCGTCACCCCCGGTGGCATCGATGATCGTGGAATAGATCTGAATCCACTCGCGGGGGTTGGTCCTTCCGTCATACTTCTCGATGTTATTAGGACGAAACTTTTTCGGCCACCTGACCTTGTGCAGGCCTGGAGAGTATGCGAGACATCCTCTTGTGCCAGGTCAGGAGTCATGTGGCGGCGAATCTGGATGGGACCGGTAGTACCCTCACGTGCTCGGTAATCTCGATTGTAGTTGAGAGTTTCCCAAGCGTCGCGAGTGCGACGGTTGCATTCGAGCTGCGGCCTCATGTCACGCCCTTCGTGCGGGCGATAGCAGGGTCGTCCGTTAAGAGATCGGGAGTGAACCACTTGAGGTTCACCAGGCCTGTTTGACGGAGCCGGTGGTGCGGCAGCGGCGGCCTCAAGGCAGTCCTTTGCCTTGTCCGCTGCTTCCCGAGCCTTCTTGGCGATGATGGCCATCGGGGTTCCCTTGGCCATCGCCTCCATCGTCTGCAAGAGAGTTCGGATCTGCAGGTTGTCCTGCTCAACTGCCTAGAAATCACTGTTGAGATTTTGGGGAGCCATTGAGGACGCGACCTGCTGTGTACGGGTTTTAGCCGTCTGAAGAGTTGGTGCGTTGCTGAGACGCGGAGGAGGTATGGATCTGCGCGAGTTGGAGGACTCGGCGGCACATGGATGCGGCGGTCTTCGGGCTGTTCCGACCCATCGCTAGATCCACTGTAGTCGAGATCCAACTGTGCAGCGCGATCGGCAATGCCTTCGGGAGTTGGCTCCATGAAGGTGGCGAAAACTTCCCGACCGACGCATGTGAGATCGGGATCATAGATCCCTGTCAGCTTGAGCTCGTAATCGCCTTGATGCTTGAACACGAGATCCCCGAAGTGGATCTCCCGTGTAGGCACTAGATGGCTGTGAGCGTAGAGATCGGAAGCGGAGGCAGAACTCCCGATGGCTTCCGACTTGACAGAACTAGGCATGTAGGGCATCGATGAACTCGACGCGTCGGTGATCCAGACTCCGTTGACGATCGGCATGATCTTTCTTCACGCAAGGGCCCCTACCTGGCGCGCCTCTGTCGAGGTTGTACTCGGCAGATATTTGTCCGGCAAGCACCCCGCTTTGTGCGAAGATTGATCACGGTGGATGAACAGAAAGACACGGGATTTTATACTGGTTCGGGCCCTCGAGATCGAGTAATAACCCTACGTCCAGTTGCTGCTTGTATTATTTCGGCGAGTACAGATTACAATGGCGTAACAAGTACCCTCTGGTGTATTGGCTAAGATTGGAGATACCCTCTACGTGTAGGACCCCCCACTATTTATATCCAGGGAGACGTGCCTTACAAGACAAAATAGACCTAAACCTAGTAGGACACTAACCATCTTTGGGCCTTCCTTCTGCGATCTGATCGTCGTGTCTTGTTCAGAGTCTTTTTTCGTTCAGAGTCGATAGTCGGTAATCCACGTGATCGGGCACCCTGGTATTATGGCTTCAACACAATCTCCATCATCAAAGTCTGAAGCATAAAGTGCTTCTCTTGTTCCTAATTTAGTGCTTTGGTTTGAATAACTAAAAGTGGCATTACATGCATGTTTCTCTAAGTAACAGACCTGTGAAGCTTGTCATCACAGTACCACACCATGTATGTTTTGATTGGAAGGAGAGAAGCTCTAGAACAATTCATATATAGTAGATATACTAGGAGAAATTTGTACGATGGCTCTGCATGTGCCTGACAATATGGCCCTATCTAATTGACCGTCCATCCATGTAACAGAGAGCCACAAGTTACACGTGTACGTGCTTTTGTTCCAGCTTAAGCTTTAGATATCACGTGGGATATGTGTGCATTGTTTATTAATTTACATGCCCTATATATTTGCTATAAAAGTCTGAAGCGGCAACCATTACTAATTAAGCTCTACCTTACAGACAATAACACGCCCACTAATTAGCTACTATGGCACCGTTGCTCACTCTTCTGATAACTATGGCCGCTATCCTCCTGGCAGCGGCACTGCTGTACCGGAAGAAAAATTTCCGTTTCAAACCTAGGCGGCTGCCGCCCGGGCCGGCCACCTTACCGGTCATCGGCAACATGCACCAAATGCTCGCGAACAAGCCGGCCGTGTTCAGGTGGATCCACCGCCTGCTCGCCGAGATGGACACGGACATCCTGTGCCTCCGCTTGGGGCCCGTCCACGTGATCGTCGTGGCGTCGCCGGAGATGGCGCGGGAGGTCCTGCGCAAGAACGACGCCGTGCTCGCCTCCCGGCCGGCGTCGTACGCGGCGAGGTCGGTCAGCCTCGGGTACAAGAGCACCATCTTTTCGCCTGCCGGCGACCAGTGGAGGAAGATGAAGCGGGTGCTCGCCTCGGCGATCCTCTCGCCGGAGATGGAGCACCGGCTGCTCGGCAGGCGCGCCGAGGAGGCCGACCACCTCGTCAGCTACGTCCACAGCCTCTGCAACAACAGGCCAGATGGCACTGTGGATGTGAGGTACATTGCCAGGCACTTTTGTGGGAACATCATCCGGAAGCTCCTGTTCGGCAAGAGGAACTTCTCTGAGCCCACGGCTGACCCTGCCGGCGGTCCTGGCCACGACGAAGAGGAACACGTCGACGCGCTGTTCATGGCCGTCGACTACCTCAGTGCCTTCTGCGTCTCCGACTACTTCCCGGCGTTGGTCGGCTTTGACCTTGACGGCCATGAGGAGGTCGTCAATGGCGTCATGAGAACGTTCAGAAGGTTGCATGATCCTCTCGTAGAGGATAGGGTGGAAGAATGGAGGGCTCTTAGAGAAACTAGTGGCAAGAAGAGAGAGGTGGAAGATTTTCTCGACGTCTTGGTCTCTCTTGAGGATGGACAAGGGCACCCCATGTTGACAGTTGAAGAGATCAAAGCAGAAACACTGGTAATTAAGCTCTACTACTCGCTTACTTTTAGTTTTGATACAATAAGTTGATAACAAGTACATTTCACTTAAAATGGCATCGTGAACTATTTAATACTACTGAGTCAGTACTTACATACTATTTCTTAGAAAATATGTTTTGGTCGAGCTGAACCTATATCTAGTTTTTTGGTCAATAAATTAAATTCTTGGTGAAAATAGGATAGCACATACATACGATATTAATATTCACTCAAATCATAATTTAACATCAGAGATGTGTGTTCTATTTCCACGTCCGTAATAATGTGTTCTATATTGCAGGGAATAGCACTAGCAACACTGGATAACCCATCAAATGCAGTCGAGTGGGCACTGGCCGAGATGGTAAACAATCCAAGTGTAATGAAGAAAGCAATCGATGAGATTGATTCGGTCATCGGAAGAGAAAGACTTGTTCAAGAATCTGACATTGGTCATCTCAGCTACCTCAAGGCATGCGTCCGAGAAACATTTCGCATGCACCCGTATCACTCTTTCAACCCTCCCCATGTAGCCATGGCCGACACCACCATCGCTGGTTACCTAGTCCCAAAGGGTAGCCAGGTCATCCTGAGCCGAATAGGGATCGGTCGGAATGCAAAGGTATGGGAAAATCCGCTAGAGTTTCAACCGGAGCGGCATCTAAGAAATACTACAAATGTAGTCCTTGCTGAGCCGGAGATGCGGTTCGTGTCGTTTGGTGCTGGGAGACGAGGTTGTCCTGGGGTTTCTCTTGGTACCTCCATTACAATGATGATGTTTGCGAGGCTTCTGCAAGGATTTACTTGGAGCATACCACCAGGAGTTGATAGGATTGAGCTCCAGGAGTCAGCGACCAGCCTCAAACTGTCTAAGCCACTAGTTTTGCAGGCAAAACCACGCTTGGCGCTGAACTTACATGAGCTGAAATAGCATGTGTGTTTTCAGACAGTTTTCTCTCTAAGGGGTATGGCATGATTTATGTTAGTTAAGCTAGATCTTTTCTTCTCGTTTTCTATTAGAGTCGTTTGTCAGGCTCAGGTTTGTTAGTGTCCTGCCTGGGTCATGTTGCGCATGCCCGCGCTGCGTCGTGAGGGCCGTGCGAGTCATGGGTGTGATCACCGCCGAGACCGGGTCTTGGGCGTACGTGGGATGGCACGTATTGCTTCTTCCGGATCGTGGCGAGATTGGTGCCAGGGTTGTTATTTGTTTAGCTATAACTATGCAAGAATAAACAGAAAATGCTGCAATGTCTTCCTTGCTGAGCTCATGTTCGTTCCAAGGCTCGCTAGCGCATCGCCGTCGTTAGTTCAGGCTGAAAATTGGATCAGAGTCATTTTAATTTATCATGACCCGTGTCTAATTTAACATCAGAGATGTGTTCTATTTCCATGTCTGTAATTGATGTTCTCTTTTTAATGTTTTGACATAGTGAGATGTCTTTTCAGTTGAAGTCGTATTGCAAACCTATATATAATGCAGAAAATAGCACTAGCAACACTGGATAATCCATCAAATGCATTTGAGTGGTCATTGGACGAGATGATAAACAATCCAAGTGTAATGAAGAAAGCAATCGACGAGATTGACTTGGTCATTGGAAGAGAAAGACTTGTTAAAGAATGTGACATTGGTCACCTTAGCTATCTCAAGACATGCATCCAAGAAGCCCTTCACACCCGTACCACCCTTTCAACCCACCTCATATGCACCTCACGTAATCAATGCCGACATAACCATCGCGGCGAATAGGGATCCCAAAGGGTAGCCAGGTCATGCTAAGCCGAATATGGATCGGTCGGAACATAAAGGTCTGGGACAACAATCGCTACAGTTTCAACCGGAGCGGCATCTAAGCAATACTACAAATGTAGTGCTTACTGAGTCGGAGATGCGGTTCGTGTCGCTCATTGCCGGGAGACAAGGTCGCCCCTACAGTTTCTCTTAGTACCTCCATTACAAAGGATGCTATTTGTCAGGCTTCTGCAAGGGTTCACTTGGAGCATACCACCGGCAGTGGGTAGGTGTTCCAGTAGTCAGCGATGAGCCTCAAACTGTGTAATAAGTCATTAGTTTTATAGGCAAAGTCACGCCTGGCGCTGCACTTATATGAGGCAAAATAGGATGTGTTTTTACGTAGGAAAGAAAAATTTCAGTAGTGCATAGATAGGGAAGTTTTGAACTTTGGGTGCTAAATAAGGAAGAGCAAGTTTTTCTGGTGCTACATGGGAATTTTCTCTTACATTTATGTCACCATATAGCAATGTAGTTATATCAACTAACGCGCAATTATTTTAATTCCTCCACTGTTGCAATTGAGACAAAGGCAGTTATAGTAGAAACGTGATGACTGATGACATTGTATATATTAGCCTATTCCCTTGTAATGGAAGAGAATATATAGAAGAATTTGTTGAATACAATAATCAACAAAATCAATGATACTTGTCTATATATTTTACTTCATTAATAAGATGAAAGACCTAACATTGCGCGCGTCCAAAAGTTAACAGTGATAAAAAAATATACTTATATAGTTTGGGCATAATCTGAGCCGGAGCCTATCATAGAATAGATCATGGAATTAATACAAGGTGTCGGCTAGTCCATTGACCTTTCCCCTATTTCTAGTTCCTTTTTTCTCCTCATCGTCATATGTTTCTTTATCATAAAAATGAACATTCCCTAGGAGATTCATCTCAGAAAATTTTTCCCCCCAAAATACCATGTTTGAAAGAAATATCGATGTATTTGTTAGCTGTTATATTGGAGAAATTATCAGTTATATGCCTGTTTGTTGTACAGTGTAGTCATCTTTAGTCGAACGTATTAGGTCATGGTTTGGTGTTCGCGGAGTCCAGCAAGGACATCGGAGATCCATGATCCCAGATCCACACCAGTGTAGCAGACAACATGCACTAGTTCCTCAGGAAAAACATCTGTACTGATCTTCCTAAGTTTCCATCAAGCATTGCATGCATCCCTATCAGCAGATTCCAGAGATTTCATCCACAACTGGTAGACGATCGTTTTCGTCGGAAATTTGTGGCCGGTTAATTAGTATCTCACTGAGTTCAAGATTCTCGTGTGGAAATCAAGAAGCGTGTATCTTAGGCCAATCCCAGTCAAGGTTTCATAGGAGTTTCATGTACATTAAATAAGCTGACACATCACCATAGATGATGACATGGCACAATAATAATAAAGAGAGAGATGGAAGGAGTTTCATCAGGATGAAACTATGTATGCACTGCTTAATTCGAAAACTATAAAACCTGTTGAAACTGCCATTGGGAACTATAGAGTTTCATTTCATTTCTCTATATCCAATTTATATGTGTCACAATTAATGATTTATCTTGCCTATGAAATCACAAAATGAAACTATGCATTGGGAGGACATGTTTCATCTATGAACTCAAGCCTAGTAGATGACGTGTCATTCTTGAAAATAGTGAGATGAAACTCTCTACTGGGAATGGCCTTACGCTAACTTGTGCCGGTCCATCTGTGGCTTCACAAAAGGAAAGATGCAAACAAGCGTGCTAGACAACTAAGGCTACTCCCAATGGGAATTTCATTTTCATCAAATGTGGTGCCACATAAGTACATTTGATGACATGGCAAAGTTTTAAGAGGAAAGAGATGGAAGGAGTTTCATCTAGATGAAACCCCATATACACTGTTTTCCAGGACACAATGTGCCTTAGAATTAAATTATATGAAACACAAAAATGAAACTATGTATTGTATGAGGGTGTTTCATCCATCAATTAATTATAGTTTGTTGACACGACACTCTTAAAAACATCAAAATGAAACTTGCCATAGGGATTAGCCTAAAAGTTGATTCTTAGACAACCTCCAATAATGGCTAGTTCCATGCTAGCTCTAATATCAATATGGCATCTCCACATTAATAAGAGATGACGCAAGAGATACCTCCTACAATGATCTAATTTTTAGGACACAATTCAAATTATAGAGGGGCCAGAAAAGGGAGGAAGATGTTCAGCATGTGGAGGATTTGGATGCTTGGCATTATGACAATAAGGGTGTTTACTCTGTAAAATCAGCTTATCATATGCTTTTGGAAGCGCACAAAACAAGAAGCATGAGATGCCAGGAAGGAGGCTCCTCATTGCTTTCATTAAAGCCTTCATGGGATTGGAGCAAAAATATGGAGTCTGAAATGCCCACAGAAGATAAAAATATTTTTTTCTGAAGGTTGGCACTACAGAATAATCTGCCTTTGTGCTTGAGCTGTGCATGTTCAGGAATGGATATTGATACTAGATGCTCGGTCCGATGGAGGATGTAAGCAGGTCCGGCCTTGGGTGGCGGGACGGGGTGGGGGTGGGGGGCGAGGGAGGGGGGTGGAGGAAGAGTGGGCGGCCGCCCCGGCCTCCCACACCCAAAGGCCCCATCGCAGGTTCACATATTTGTTGATTGGTTCCATAAATTACTCTTGCGCAGGACCGGCCAACACGCATGCACCGTCTGGATTCCTTCGTTCACCATTCGTGCAACTGCACGCACTAGAACAAGGTGAGGTCGGCCAGACGCCGGAGACGGGACACCGGCACACCACCATACTTCGCGTCCGCGTAGACTAAGCCCACAGGTGCTGATCACCGCTGCCGCAAATTCTTCTACCTACGATCGCGAGGCTCCAAATCGCTAATCAGATGAACATGTATCCGATACATACACTATAGCCTATATATCTGTATGTAAACATGGTGAATTGAGATCTTGGATTTACTAATGATGATCAATTTATTAAAACATGTGAGATTTCTGTTGAGGGTCCTTACACACCAAATCTGACCATCAATATACTCATAATAACAGGACAAACTAAACTCTTACTAATATGTCTTTATAAATAACTTAGTTCCACTTGTATTGTAGCAATAAGTGTTTTCAGAAACACAAGACTGTAAACAGGGGAAAACATGCTCGAACATAGGAGAAAGTGTCATGCAGACTCAACTTCACGAGCACAAGGACAAGAAGGCCCACAAACAAGTCATACGAGGTTAAGACTATAGAGGAATCTACCAACAATATGCTCTACACCCACCCGCTAGTGTACCAGGCAAAGGCGGTCGTGGGACGGCGTTACCCGAGTTCGCCCGAACCCCAGGGGAGCCCGCGCGCGCCAAGCCTTGGCGGCAAGTCTTCCCACGCGCCCCCTTCGCGCCAAGACAAGTTTCCATCTGAGGAGCACCGGGAATCACCCTCCCATAGTATAAATAGAGAGGTGGAGGAGCCTTCACAAAACATTCATTCATCAAGAGCCTCTCTCCCTCTCGAAGCTATTCTTGTAGTCCTTAGGCTAGTGAAGCTCAAGTTAGTGGTTTCTTAGTAGTTGTCGTCCTTGGGCCGTTGTGGGACGTAATCTTCGGCCTTCGGTACGGTCTTTGTATATATTATCGGTATTTACACAAGTATGGAGTTTGATCTAAATGCTATCTCTATAGTATATAAATCATATTCATGCCTTATAATTCGTTATATGATGTTCATGCCTTATCATTCGTTATACGATGTTCATGCATAGACTAGTCGATCTGAGCTACGGCATCGGTTCGTTGTACCTTCAGGTTTGTTCTAGTTCCATGTTCCCCGGGAGAGCTGGGGTAGTCCTCTCATGCACGAGCGTGGTGTTCAGGCATGACGAGAACCATCGAATATGACTGTGCCCTATGGTCTGATTGGTAGGCGGCAGGTGGTGACAGCCCTGTTCATCCCTTGTATTCCCCTACATTTGGGTATCAGTGTAGGAGGTATATAAAGCCTTACCGCTTGCTGGCAGACCAGTGCGATTTGTTCTCCCCGCTTGTGCCTGCTAGGTGCTTATAACTAAGTCCTATTCATGTCTTGTATAACCTGTGCTGATCTTATATAATGCCATAGGACCCTTTTATGTATGCCTTGCTCCTGCTAACCTTAGGATATTCTTTATTTTTGGGATTAGGATATTCTTTATTCTTGGATGATGTGTCGCATTACCTCAATTCTATAATGTTTACCCCAGTATGAATGATGTTCATAGCTTATTGGACAACGTCAACTTATGAAATTCGTGAACTCTTTGCCACCAAATGTAAATCCTTTGGGAAATATAAATAACGATACCCTTGAATACTCACAGGTGAAATACTACAATGGCAATTCTGATATCGTAAGAACTACCAAGGCATATCTAAGCGGCATCGTCAGTCTCACAAAACCTAGTGGAGATGCTAAGAAATTCTAACAAGCATTTATGGCGCCATTGCCAGAGATGGCAATGGTGAAAAAGAAATTTATAGATATTCATATTAGACTTGTGCATAAGAAATGATCTTTGGTGAAAACAGGGTAGTGCACAACCAGTTTCTCCCTACCGACAAACTTCGTTGAAAACCTAGAGACGCTTCTGAGAAGGAACCGGCCTCATGTCGTTCCTCCTCAATTCATTTTCTCGGCAGAAGAACAAGTCGCCTTCTCATCATCCACTATGGCACTCATGGCTAAGAAGATGCTCCGCAAGTTCTCCGCCTCTTCCACCAAGAATGTGTCCTAGGGACCCGCTATCGAGGTTGAGGACATCAACTTCAAGCTGAAAACTAGTCTCATAAACATGGTGCAGGCTAGCCCATTCTGTGGCAAGCCAAACGAGGACGCCAACACTCACCTGCAACACTTCCTGAACCTGTGTGATACTGTGACCATCCGTGATGTCACCAAAGATGCAATCATGCTCTGTTGGTTTCCCTTCTCCCTTCTGGGGAAGGCGAAGCAATGGTTCTACAAGGACAGGGAGGCTGTTAGCACTTGTGAAAAGTGCTCCGCTGCGTTCCTCGCCAAGTTCTTTCCGCTTGGCAAAACTAATATTCTTCGCGGGAAGATTACCAGTTTCTAGCAGTCAGACCTGGAATCCATCCCGAAGGCGTGGGATAGGCCACAAGAATACATCCATGTCTCCCCTCACCATGGGATGGAAGGATGACTCATTCTCCAAAGCTTCTACAATGAGTCAAACATGAAGTCACATGCTCATCTGAATGATGCTGCTGCTGGAGCCTTCCTCGACCTCACTGTCACTCGGGCCATGGCTCTGGTCGAGAAGATGGTCGCCAACCAGGTGTGGAGCAAAGATCGTCTCCAACCCTGTACCAGAGAATGCATATCGTCATGGAGGCGGATATGTTGGCCGTGAAGTTGGACCACCTAATGAAACGTTTGGATGACAATGTGAAGGCGAAGGAGCTGATGTACAAGCCCGTCCATATGACAGACGCACAATTTGGGAGCTGATGTACAAGCCCGTCCAAGACCAGTGAACAAGTGGCCTATATGAACAACAACAACAACAACAACAACAACAACGAGTACCGTCCTCAAGGAGGCCAAGGGTGGAATCAGTCAATCCCTCAGTATCAGGGAGGTAACAACTTCAATTGGAATTTTAATTCAACCCAACCTTCCACGAAAGATCTCATTTATGGCAAAGCTAAGATAAATGAATCCCTTTCTAAAAATCATGCTGCCAATGATAAACCCTAGAAAGCATTAACATAAAAATGGAAACTCTTTCAGAAAGCATTAACATAAAAATGGAAACTCTTTCTTCTGCCTTCAAATATCAATTGAGCTTCAGTAAAATGATTGAAACTCAATCGGCTCAAATTGCTGCCTTAGTACATGCTTCTGAATCTAGGAGGATCACGGGGCAACCCTAGACCACTTATGAGAAAGTAAATGCGATGACCACGAGGGGTGGTAAGACCACTCGTGATCCACCATATCCTAACCCTATAGGACAGGCCCCACGTCGAAAGCAAGTGGAGGGGCCCTCAGCCCCAGAAGAACCCAGGGAAGCTGAGAGGGAGGAGACACCGCGTGAGTTCATCGATATGAGCTTCTTGTAGTCCCCCACACGCAATAAGAAGCCAGCGGTGGACAAACAGTTCGCACGCTTCGTCGAGATGATTCTGGGAATGAGGTTAGGATGGGGTTGTCCATATGGGCTTGAGCTTTTTTGATGGGCCTTTTTTCCAATCCTAGGTCCACCGATGTCCTGTTTTTCTGTTCTTTTTAGATTTATGTACATGTATGGCACTGCCCAGAAAATGCCTAGGCCCGCCTAGGCTCTGGGTGGAGGGTCACCGCCTAGAGAGCGTCTAGTGTTTTTTGTAACCTTGGTTAATTATTCAATTGCTATTTTTTAAAAATGATCAAGACTATCATTATCATCTAGAAACTAATCATCTATCAATAAGAAAGGGAAAATGAAGGACCTAGATAGATGAGTTGAGAAAAATCATAGTGACTTCAACGTTTATTAAAGTAATAGGAGGCACTTCAAATTATTCAGATGAGTTGCCCTGAATTGATGTGGAGGAGGCTATTAAGTAGATAGGTGAATGTTTTTGTTGGATGAGATTGACATTGATGCCGTTATCACTAACTTCATATCTAGAGATGTTACAAGAAAATTTCAAGCCTATACATATAGGTACATATATGCACTCGTGGTGTGCAGTGGGCAGATGCCGGACACTATTTCTAAGAAAAGTTATATATGCACAAAATTTTATACCTAGTATTATTTTTTTACAAAGTATATTTTTATTAAAGGGTCTCTTATTTTAATTTCGTCCTGAGCCCCCAAAACCTCAGGACCGTCCCTAATTTCGTCCTGAGCTATGTGTCACCCATACGTCACTAGCTCTATCGTACCTGTATCCGATACTTCCATACACCGATACTCCTATACTTTCTTTGTATTACCACAGTGCTATTTTTTTCAAAGTCGCGTATCCCCATATCGCCGTACCCACATCCCGTACCATTGCTGCTGAGAACTTCGGAATATATTTTATTCCCTCTCATTTTTAAATTGGTTTTTAAATTGATGTCCCTATTGACTTTTAGACGAATATTTAGTCTTTTGTCGTATTATCTTTTACAAATATGCAAAAATATAAGTAGTACCTTTGTTTGGTAAAATAAGCTAGTAATTATAAAAAATAAATCAAATAATAACGGCATGATTTTAAATATCATCTCAAGAGTTAACGGTGACATATTTGAAAACGTATGTAGAATATGCCACCACCTGACTGTGCGACTAATAACTAAAATCTGAGACGACTAGATTCTTCATCATTACACCCACACAATAACACCTGTTGTACAAGTTGGTTGTACATTTCAGTAGTGTATGTAGCTATTTTCAAACTTCTGTTTCTTGTCAGGCCCGACCAAATTAATTAAAGACCAACAAATAAATCATAGTGGTTTCATGTGTGATGAGTGGGTGTGCACAGGTTGGACGTTGTGGTCGGACGTATAGCGACGTCTGCAGGTTAATTAATGAGAAATATATAGACTTGTGGTACAAATTAAAGCTTACATATGTGTAATACAACTCAATGGTAGAAGCATATATAAATTATTTAGTGGATACAATACGGGTGAAATCAGGCACACGTTCAAGGATAGACCTCGATGGTCGATCGGGAACCCAAAACTGGTGTTATCTTGAAGTCTCACTAAATCCAGCTTCAAAGAAGATTTTCTTGCACTCTTCCTCGTCTCTTTCCATACCATTGACCAGCAGCACATATATATCAAACAAGCCATGTATCTCTTTGTGTTTTGAGTTTGGGGGTCCAGCACCAACCACCATATCTGGGATTATCACCTTTCCTCCTGCATTTCTTGGAGGAATGGCCTTCGTGCAGTTCTTCAATATCCTAATACAATCATTGTCGCTCCAATCAAGCAGAACCCACTAAAACATAGCAAAAAGTAAGGGGTGTTAATTAAACAATGATATCATGCTTGCTTGGAAACTTAGTGAGTTTTTTATTTACAAAGTGCACCCATGATTTAGACACCATGTATTTTGAATTGTTTTTACATATTACTTTTGAACACAAATTAAGTGTCATTAGGGTAGTTCATTTAAAAAATTACTACTACATACATCCATCCATTCATCCAAGACATTATAAGTTTTTATTAAGTTAAACTAATTAAAATTTGATCAAATTTATATACAAGAATAAGAATATTCATGATATCAAATGAACATCTTAAGATCTATTATTATGAAATATATTTTTACGGTTAAACTTCCTGTTGTGGTAGATTTTAATAATAAACGACATACCTTTAAAAACACTGCATCTGCCGGTGGGATGCTCTCAAACATATCACCGGCGAAATACTGCACACCATTGTCACTAGCCTTGGCGACAACATGATCTAAATCCAAAACACTACATTTCATATCTGGGAATGCCTTTGAGATGGCGTCCGCCGCAGCGCCGAGACCACCGCCGACGTCCACCAAGGAGCTTATCCCCTGAAAGATAGGCGCACACTCCTTGATGGCAATGTCCATGATGAAGCAGCTATCCGAGACCATCCCGTCGTTGATGAGAGCGTCGAATTAAGGTCGCGTCACGGTCGGCTTGCTCCCAAAGCTTCTCCCCGTGGGTCTGCTTGAAGATGCACGGGTCCGGAAGCTCGGTCTTGAGCCATGTCCCGAGCTGCAGGAACGGGGAGACGAGGAACGGGTTGAGCATCATGGTGGTGATTGGAACAAGGTTCTGCGAGCCGACGAGCAGCCGGGACACCGGCGTCAGCGCGTACACGGTCTCGCCGCCGTCGCCGCCGCACGACGATGGGTGCTACGCAGCGAAGACTCCGCTGTTGATGAGCACGCGCATGAGGCGGCGCAGGCAGGGGACCTTGGACGGGTGGAGCGATGCCGCAGCGACTATCTGGGAGAGGGTGGCGCCGCCGCCGTGGTGTTCGATGGCGTCACTATGGGAAATCCCATCTTTACCGAGTGTCAAGGTTTTTGCCGAGCGTAATTTTTTGGACACTTGGCAAAGAATTTTTTGCCGAGTGTATTTCAAAAAACACTCGGCAAAAAAAATTTTTGCCGAGTGTCAAAAAAAATACACTCGGCAATCTTTGCCGAGTGTATTTTTTTGACACTTGGCAAAGATGGGATTCAAAGCATATTTTGAAGTAGTAAATCAATTCAAATTGAAAACTTTTGAACTACAAAGTTGTATAGCTTCTCAAGATATACAACTTATAGTTTGGTCATTTCTTCGTTCGACAAATTCATATGAACGTTGTTCACAAAATCTATATCTCTCATAGAGTTTTCTGAAACTAGAAGAGAGATCTATAAGATTTATGAACAATGTTACTCTCACTACGTCGGATGAACAAATGACATATATGAAAGTTGTAGATCTTCAAAAGTTATACAACATTGTAGTTGAACTCTTTTTAATTTAAATTTATTTTGCTAAGTAAAATGTATGTTTGTAGTTCTCAAAATTTGAAATTTGAGTTTTTTCAAACGACCTCAGATAAAGAAACAGTCAAAATGAGAATTGCAGATCACAATAAGTTATGAAACTTTGTAGTTGTCAACTTTTTTATTTAAAATCATCTTGTCAATGATAATTAAGTTTGAATGTTCTCAAATTTGAAATTCAAATTTTGTAAACGACATTGGATGGAGAAACTATCAAAATGAGACTTGTAGATTTCAAAAAGTTATAAAATTTTGTAGTTGATAACTTTTTAATTTGAAATCATTTAGGGCCTCAAACAAGCACTTTACACTCGATTTAGTATAATATGGTAGGAATCAGAATATCATCTAGTCATAGATGAGAGTGTAGTGCAGTGGTAAAGGAAGTCACGCGCAAGGGAGAGGTCGCGGGTTGTAGCGCGCGAATTTTCTGTGAAAAATGGCGCGTCTTCCCACATTTGAATAAATTATTTTTGCTATTATTTTTGGTTTTTTTGTGTGCAGAAAAAATAAACTTTGCCGCCTTTGCCGAGTGCCCGAGGATAGGCCCACGGCAAAGGCCCTCTTTGCCAGTCAAGTTTTGCCGTGTGACCTTTGCCGTGGACGGCTTTGCCGTGGGTCAAATCTCCTTGGTGCTGTTTCCCATAGTGCGTCGGTGATGCGGAGTTCCAGCGCGGACTTGAGCGCCATGGACTTGATGTAGGCGAGGATGTTATGCCAGAGGTCGAGCTCGGCGTCGAGCAAGGCCTGGTTTGTGGTGCTGCTAGTGAGTGCCATGGTGCCAGCAAGCTGCTACGCACTATATGCTGCCGTTTGGCGCCTTTGCGATGAGTGGATGTGGGGAGGACGATATCATATAAATGTCTCTTTATATAGAGAAGAGAGGTGGAGGGGCCACTTACCTAAGAAAAGATCTATCAATTAAATTAAGTACTCTTTTCATTTTTTAATACTTATTGTTGGAATTTTAGCACGAAATTTGCTCATTCATCTTATATTCAAAAATTAATGCAAATATATAAAAACATGAGTTGTGGTTAAAGTATCTCTGATGATTAAACAAGTCATAACAAAACAAATAATGATTTTATAATTTTTTGAATAAGATAAATGGTCAAGCATTATTTCTAAAATCAACGACGAAATGAAGGTAGTAATATT
The DNA here is from genome assembly GCA_004135705.1 of Alloteropsis semialata. Lineage (NCBI taxonomy): Eukaryota > Viridiplantae > Streptophyta > Magnoliopsida > Poales > Poaceae > Alloteropsis > Alloteropsis semialata. The sequence goes on from CM014272.1 coordinate 49,764,380, forward strand.
CTTAGTGCTGTACTCAACCATAGCTTGCTTAAGCTAGCTACCTACTACTACTACCAATAAAAAAACACTCAAGCACAAGTTAAACGATACTTGTGTGAAAATGTTAAAAGTTGAGAGCAGGAGAAACTCGAGAAGGAGACATGCACCCAGGCCCGGGCCCAGGGGGTGTGCAACCTGTGCACCTGCACAGGGCCGCCAAAACAAAGGGCCTCAAAATTAGTATGTGCACTAATGAGTACTACCACAGTACAACAAATTAATTAGTAATAAGTAATTAGAAATGAGAGGTCAAAAACTCAAGGTATTTTTTTATTCTTCAATTATACTTCTAGTCATGCCCTTATGAAGTAGAACTAAAATCTCTAATACCAATTCTAGTCTAGATTAGCTTGTCTCATTCTCTATTATTTCTAACTTTGATAGTTTAATTGTTAAATTTTGATGTTTCATCTCATGTCTAGTGTTAAGATCAAACTCATGTCTTCTACATACCGATACAGAAAAATGATTCCATCAGCGGTAAGTGTAAAAAAAATAGAGCGATTAACTCAGTCTAAAAGGGGATAATTAAAGATAAGAAAAACCATAAGAATGAAGTTGCTTAGTGATTACATTATATCATATCTATTATTTTATTGTTAATGTTAGCCTAAATGCTACATGCTGAACAGTTAGTCACCTACTGTTTAGCTCTTTATTCGGACTAACATTTGAACAAGTTAAACGGTCATTAAATAGGCTAAACGGGTGATTAAATGGATACAGTTAGCCAAAATTTATACGGTGTTTAAATAGGCTAACGGCCGTGTAGGCGAACACTACACGGCCAACACTATTTGTTCTATATCGCTAGCTTAGTAGGCCCCACTTTAAATCCTCGAACTGCTCAGATCATCACAGTAGCAGTGTTATGTCCGCGTTGCCAATAGTGGCCGAGCTTGCACAAATTTTTAGCTGGGGCCGAATTCATTCAGTGTTTCGGCCATTTGGATGGGCTAATTTGGTTCCAGTCCCGAGAAAGTTGCCTGGGCCAGACATCACTTCCAGACCATAAATTTTGTGGAGTTCAGATGCTTGCCTGGATAGACCTGTGTGGCTCAGCATCTCATTCAAACAAGCCTGGAGACAACCTTCATGCACAAACGCCTTCGCGTTGCCCAGGGGTAGCTGCCGCATCGCACAGCCACACAGGTCCATGGCCTCTGCACTGGTTGCAGCAGTAGCGCCACTGCGCTGGCGCGCTCTGTGATCCACCGACAAAGGAGCATCAGGACTGGTGGACAACAAGCCAGACAAATCTCGCTCTAGCCCCTTTGCCATATTTCTCTAATAAGAGAATGGGATAGTAGCTGTGAGAAGAAACCACACTCTCATGGATATGGTGTGCAGTCTGCTAAGTTATTCTTCACTGCCAGTGAGTTTGTGGATGGAAGCTTGTTGATGGTCCTGAAGTACCACTTTTTGTCATTAATTCCATGCATTTCACCGTAGTCATAGGGGTTATATCTAACCATTTCAACTATTTTTGGTGACTTTGCGTATGCCGGAGGCCACTCGTGAAATTTGAGGCAAAACGGGCTCAGTGGGCCATCGCCAGATCTGGCCCGGTCGGCCGACCCTGGCCCGGAACCCAATGAAGCCCATATTTGGCCACAGCAAAGAAGCACACTCCAGGATCATCCTAACCGCTGATACAATGTTCGTTTACACTAAGGGGGAGAGATGAGCCACATGTCATTCACATGGATCAAAGGGCCAACCTCGCAAACTAAACGTACTCAACTTTGTCTATATCACCTAGAACCGCCATGAGGGCCCACTCTATAGTCACCCAGACGAAGATAGGGCCCGAGAGGAGTCGGTGCTAGGGTCGGCCGAGGCCGTGGCATGGCCCGACCTGGTATTCCCACCAAATACACTCAACTTTAATGTGGTGTTTCCAACCACCTTCAGGAGTCCATCCCAGCCGTGCATCACTCAATTCGGTGGATCCTAGGGTCGGCCGACCTGGCCCCACTACCAAAGCCTCAACCGCCACGAGCCGCCTCTCCACCGTCTTGTGGCAGACCGTCCCAATTAATCCGGCTTAAATGCATGGGACCACTATCACAGAGGTGCTCCACACACTTAGACCGAGCTAATCGTGCAATCCGTCGGATACCTTCCCGATTAAACCACCAATTCTCATGACCGAAACGAAATAGCAGCAAGTCCCACTTGAAGATGGGCTCAGGCAGTACAACTCATCACATATTTTACAGCACAAGGTTCACAAGGATAATAATACAAATACAGGGCATACGTTTTAGTTATTACAAACCAGAGTTATAATACAGCGGAAGTCTAAACGTCGAAACAAAAGACATTATGCGGAGCCCTCGCACAACATCTAGCCACCGCGGCCCGAGTCGGACTCAGACGGCACCCGCTCCACAGTCCACCCATCAGGCAACACACACGGCCAAGTCAGAGCAGCAATAGGATCATAGCCATCACCATTATCTGAAAAATTAGCCACAAGCAAGGCTGAGTATAGTAATACTCAGCAAGACTTACCCGACAAGGTTAATTCTAGACATTCAAGGCTTTATGGCTGAGGGGTTTGTTTTGCCAAAATGCATCTACCAGTTGATCCCTATTTTCAATATTTTAGCCAAGTTAAAGTGAGACTAACCCTTACTAGATTTGCCAAACTATCCAACAACATTCAGTGTCAAAAAAAACAATTGATTAACAAATTATCATCATTTCTCAACTAACAACACTTCTAACCATGGCCCAAGCACACTGATGTGTGAAAAGAGATCAAGCAGCTTCACGTAACCGCGAAGGACGGACAACTCGAGTTGATTTTAACCATTCATGGAACAACTTAATCGTACGACCCGTGAGAGACACCCAGGACCTCACGAGGCAACCGTTCCCATCTCTCCCTGCCATCTGCCATCAGGGCCCACTCCACCCAAGTGCACGCCCCAACGGACCCCAGATGCCCTAGGCAAACCTGTGCCGCGGCCACAGCTACACTTGCCATCATCCCCCTCGCCCAATGGAGTAGGAAAGACCCGTCAGACGTCAGTTTGAATCAAGTACTAGGTTTACCAGTTTACTATATTTCCCGGTATACGATTAGTACCTTCAAAAGCTTGACCAACATCACCACACAATCAATGCCTTAGCCCACATCCATCTGTGCAAACGGGGTGTTCACCCAAACAGGAATATCGCACCAGCCCCGCTTGCCGAATATCATAAACTGATATAAAGTAAAACCTATATCTCGCGAGTGACAAGGCAATCACTCGACTTCTACCGGTCCTAATTAAGCATGGCATCCTATACGACCTACACATACTAGTATTGGGATATAGGTACCTAGGGATCATGCAACTAGGGTCTCATCCAACCCCTCAAAACTTAAATGCACAAAGTAAGGCATAAGTAAAGAGTGTTAGTTTTGACAGTGGGTTATGCTCCGGGGCTTGCCTTCCTGATCACCGGCCTTGGGCCCTTCTGGACTTGGCCCAGGTCTTCTGTGGCTTCAATTAGTTCTGGCTTCATGGTCGACGGCTCGCGGATCATTTCACGTACGGTACGCCAACAACTACCGGATGATCTACAAATAGTGATGTAGATGCATGAGCTAACAAAATGCAGCAATTTAAACATACAACATAATTATTCACCAAGAATTAAATAACACAAACAAATTACAAAGCTCGGCTCGGTTCAGCTATGCTGAATCTGAATTGAGTGATTCAGTTAAGCTACAGCTCAACCATCCCGATTTCGCGTCACTTGTTCTTAAAATTTCGTGTATAAACTTCGGACGTGTTCAATACGAAAGCTGTAGAGGACACATAGGGCTACCATTCCTACAAAGGAACATATATCATTTGCTCAATGATTTGGAAGTTGCAGGGCCCTAAATTTCATCAAAAACTTGAATTTCAATCAAATTTCAGAGTCCAGTTTCAGCTCACGGGCCCGACTTCAACTGACCTAAACTCCACTTTTCGTATATAAACTTTTGATTCATCCAATACAAAAGTTAGAGATGGTACATGAGGCTACAAATTCTACAAAGGGTGTTACTCCTTTTGAGCAGTGGTTTGAGAGTTACGGGGCCGAGAAAATGGGCAAAAATCACGTTTTCCAGACTTTGACCAAGAATTTGAGCAACCAAACAAAGTTTTCATGGATCCACATCACCACCATTGTAAAGAGGGTATTTTGTACTCCAACTTTTATATTGGTGGAATTTCAAGTGTTTAGGCAAAGTCTAAAGATATTAGCCTCTCGATAAGGGTAAAAAGTGAAACTTACAACACATGAAATGACGGTCAACTGAGTTCAAAATTGAATTTCGAATTTTTGTTTGAACCTTCCATGCTTATAAGAGTTCATAAACATGTAATGACATTATTTGTGACATTTTGGTATAATTTTTATATTTTTACTATTTTTGCTTAAATGGGTTGACTAGGTCAACACATACACACAAATGCACAAACAAACATGTTCATGAGATGATGCATTCCATGATTTGTGTAATTAGGCTTATTAGGGTTTCTAATTACTATAGTGACACCGGGGTGTCACACGCCTATGGAAGCTATAAAGAGTTGCCATGGCCTCTTCATTGACACACACCAGAAGAAAGAAATCCGATTACAAAGTGTTAGGCCTAGTCTAGTAGTGTAGTAGCTCTAGTCGTAGAGCTTTGAAGGGTTTCCGGTGAAATCTCGGTAAGCTTAGAGTTCAGTTGTAATTCTTATCTTACTTGTAAGACTTTGAGCTTCAATGGAAATACTTTCTCTCTTATGTTATATGCCTCAGCTTTGCCTTACTTCTTTAGTATATAAGTTATATGTCTTGCACCTAGTTCAACTGATGCATGTTATGGCATTGGCCCAATCTGCCGCAAGGTTGCTCTGTTTATCTGGACAGTAGATAGAGTTGTATTTCGTATTGCAAACATGGTGTTTGGGATACGGAATATAATTGGGGGTATCGCTACGCCACGGATTAGTAGAGGTAGGTGACAGGTGGTAACAGCCCTGTTCGTCCTTTGTAATCCTCCACGTTCGAGAGATGATGTTAGGCCCTTGTGATAAGATGTCTTGTGTCGTCCCTTGATGAGGGACCCACCTGACACCTCAATTTGCCCTCTATCATGTATCTCTTTACTAATCTTGTACAATGTATAAACTTGTATGCTTGAGACCTATAAGTGAGAAGTGTATAGAATCCCTTGCTCTCTTCTAAGATCTTTATGCTAGCTAAGTCTTATATATTCTGAGCAATGAATCTTTTGTGTGTCACACTACCCCCTTTATAAATGTTTACCCCTTGTTAGACTTTGGTATATTAATAGTGTTATGATTGAGTGCAATGGATAACTACTCTCTTCAACAACAGCTTTCCTTGTGGATTCGATACCCTGAAAACTTCTAGGTGAAAGCTACAATGGTATCCATGCGCTTGCGGATTTATCTACGATCGTAAGAAATACCAACAAGCTTTCTGGCGCCGTTGCCGGGGAAGGCAATAGTTGAATTGTGTTGTTGACCCATGTGCTCAATTAATAGCACGATTAATTACCACTGCTCTGGCAGGGTTACCTTTGTTCTGTTTCTCTTTGATGTGGAACAGGATAGTGTATGACTGGTCTTGAACTGCCAATGAACTTCATCGACAACCCAAGATTATCGGGAGGAGAATATGATCTTGCATCGTATCTATAATTTATCGGCAGCAACTCCAGTCATTCCCGCACCATCAACGTCAAGTGCTATGGCCAAAAGAATGATTCACGAGTTCTCGATTCCCTCTGGTGCCGAAAAATAGCCCAGAGCTGAACATGAGAGACTCCACGTTCGATCTCAGGTTAGCATGTGTCAAATTGGTACACGCTAGCCCATTACATGGGAAGACCAACAAAGCTTTAACGACTATAGCGCATATTAATAATCGTGTTCCTAGTAAATCAGTCCTTAAGACACCTTATGATTGTTAGACTGATAGGAAACCCAGCATAAATTACTTGCATACTTGGGGTTGTCTAGCTGAAGCTAAGTTATTTAATCCACAACTTGGAAAATTAGGTCCCAAGACTGAGAGTTGCTATTTAATTGCAAATCCAGAAAAATCAAAGGAATATCTCTTTTATTGTACTTGGTGTACCACTAAATTTGTTGAGAAAAGGCATGTTGTTTTCTTAGAGAACCATGGATGCACTGATGTTAGGAAAAATTGATCTTGAGGAAATGGGGACTTACTCATCCTGATATCGTTTTCGCATTGAATAAAATTTGCTAGTATCTTCACTCTCCTACAATGGTTCATTATACAACAGTCAAAAGGATCTTGTGCTATATTCATGGCAGTATTGATTATGGTTTTGTTATATCTACAAACAATCGAGTTAATGCTTTCTCTGATGCTGATTGGGCAGGTTGCTCCGTGTTGACGGTCCTTAGACGCGCCAATTGTGAATCGCAAGCGCACGGATCATCGTAGTTTTTCCCTTAGATTATTCCATCCAAGGTTATCAATCCGTGGATCGACAATGAACTTACTAGGGTTCCCCATCTAATCTAATGGATCTATTTCTAGCATTAAGCATTGATTCCATATAAAGGTAAACTTTTGAGTTATGAGTGAAGTGTAGATTGATCACACCCATGAACATAGGCAAGGTTAAAGCACAACCAAAGAGGTAAACGAGCCTATCGCCTTCTAGTTGTAGTTCTAGCCAAATAGAGCAAGCCCATCATACATCTCATCCAAAGCAATCTTTAAACCCTTACCTCCAGTCAACCTCCCAAGAACGCCACCGTACACGGGATCACACCCTGTCACGATGCTCCCTATCGGCGTGGTTAGTTACAAGGGCACGACCACAAGTGAACGTGTCTAGATATCATGAAGGGTCGACATGCAAGATCTAATCACCATGATTACATAAAACATGCTATGTAGTCTAAACATACGAAGTAGACTAGGGAACAATCATATTCATGATAGGTAGAAAGCATAGAAGGAGGCATTGAGTCGCTAAAAGATCGGATGACATGAAGAACATTACTCATATAATAGATGTGTTTGGATCATTACCACTGAGTACATACCATTGATGACTCCAACTAGCTCTTAAACTCCACCATGGCACAACCACACAGGGAGGCCATGGTGGCTAGGGTTGGCCTAAGCCATCCCCTAGACAACTTCGAGGACTTGCGGTGGCCATCGTCTCCCTTTAGTGTATGCCCTAGGTTTCGTCAACTTCTGGTGGATGGATAGCTGTGCCTTTGGATATCGAGGCTATAAATAGTCCGAGGATGCTTCACGTCGAAGGGAAGGCCGAGGCGGCGCAGCAAAACCCTAGGCCGGCCAGCCTAGGGGCATTGGTCAAGCCGGCCCATCCCCCTAGGGCCCCCAAATGCCCGAGCGCTTCATACGAAAGTTGTAGACCTTTTCGAGCCATGCAATTTTCTTATATAACTTGCCCCATCGGACTTAAGATGAAGAAGATATGGCCCATATATAAGCTCATCATCTCTTGCGGGCCTATAGTCCAAAGTTGGTGATTGTAGCTTCCATTATCTGAAGTCTGGGCCTTTGCACATTCTTGGAGGTTGGTTCACCATTGATGAGCATGAACAAGATCCAAGTCACATTAGGTTTGGCCTTCATATTCCTCCATGCTATGCACGATCTTGGTCTTCGTCCAAAAGTGCTCATTTATAGCTCAAAAACCTGCGTAAACCAAAATCCTCCAAAAATACATGCATATACGAAAACGGGGTTGTTTCACATGCCAAGTGGCGGGTTAGTATATGAATTAGTCTAAAACCACCACCTAAATAGCACTAAAAGTGTACCAATAATGAGCGTCAACAATCCCCCATGCTTAAATCTTGCTCGTCCTTGAGTAAATCCAATGTCTTTGCTTAACTAGGAAATCAATGTTATGCTTCAATGTCTTCCCTGCACTTCGTTACACACAACAAGATACACAACAAGACACATTGCTCTCAAGTGTTTAGCATTTAAAGTTCAAGTTGTGACCGGCTACTTTTCATTATGGAAGATAGACTAGCAATAAAGAACAAGCCACAATAATAATAAATGCAATGCTCTTGAACTTAAGCGAACTTTAGACTTTTACCTTGTTCCATCGTGAAGAGTTTTCAAAAAGATGCATATCCAACATAAGTGAGATTCTCTTGCAAAAGCTCATGGCAACACTCATCTCATCAAGTCGCTCAAGCCTACACTAGATTATTTTCAACCTATTCTACTCATATATGAAAGTGGAAGACTTATGTGGAGCTTGATAGGTAAAAACAATCCTAGCAAAACATTATATCTCAAATATTGTCAAACTAAGAGAGAGATCTATTGGAATTACCAGGACTAGTCAAAAAGACCATGAAAATAAATATTGGAGAGAGAGAGGGATGGAACACACACATTTAGATAGGTGGATATGTGCAAATGGTAAGTGGATGATCCCGAGGCACAAATGAAGTTCTCGTTATCGGATTGCACATGGTTGGATAATTGAGTATGGAATTGTTTTCAAAGCACTTGGAATTTGATGAAGCTAAAAGAACTAAGGAGCATTATTTCTCTTCTTTTTTTCTTTCTTTCTTTCATTTTTTCCTTTCATCTTTGTTTCTTTTCTTTCTTTTTTATTTTTCTTCTTTTTTGCTCCTAAGAACTTTTTGTAACATTAGTACTTACTCAGCATCCTCCCCCATGCTTAAACGATTGCTCGTCCTTGAGCATAGAAGTGAGGGTCGAAAATTGCTGAAGTAAGTACACAAAGTCCATCTTCATCTTCTAGAAAATCACTTTAATCTTCAGGGAGTTTCTTCTCGATGCCTCCCAAATTGATATTCTCTAAATTAAGCTCTCAATTCTTCTGGATTTTTATCGAGAAAATAATCCATACTCAATTGTGGGTTGTGGTCAAGGAGGTAATCACAAAAAAATATTTGGGTTTAGGGTGGATATCCAGCGAAGTTTCAGTGTAGAAACTCACAATGCATGGATAGAAAGGCTAGCAAAAGGAAGGTATGCAAAATGGAATGGCCAGCTTCTTAGTCTCGAACCATAGAAATCAATCTTAATCCAACTCATCAAAATATAAGTTTGCAAATATAAGGGTTTCATCATGATAGGCATGTATACGTAAAGGCTTTGGTAGGTAGAACTTTGCAAGAGATTCACAAATGTAGATAGCATAAGAATCAAGTTTTAAATAAAACAATACAAGGCATAAGGTCATCGGTAAACTTAAATCAAAGAGCAACATAAGGAATATGTGGGTCTAGAATTTAGTCATTTAACCTCCACAAATAAAAGAGCTGGTATTTAATCAATTTAAGATCATTTTATAGAGAGCAAATAGTCAGGTTATATACAACATCATGTAGGTAGAGCAAAGTGGCAACTTTCATCATTTTTCCATAAGCAAAAGCATTCAAATTATGTCATCGTGGTGAGCACAAAGTGGTGGTGATCATTATTTATTGAAAACAAAAACAAAACTAGGTTGTCCTCCTAGTAGTCGTGATATTAACAAGAGAGATATACAAAGGTTTTTAACCTAGGGTCGATGGCATATATATATACAAGCATTACGAAGTAGTGAAACAAAGAGAAGGTTGAGGAAGAGTTACCGTCCTTTTCGATGCTTGTAATGGAGTGTAGCATGGCCTCCCCCATGCTTAAATATTGTGCTTAGCATGGAAGAAGAATCTGGAGCATCTTATGGTGAACACGATCATTGTACTTCCTTTTCATCCAAGTCGTCCTCCCCCATGCTTAGCATGTTGCTAAGCATGGAAGAAGAAGATGGACCATCTTGTAATCATTCTTCGTACCGTTATCACCTCCTTACTTGTTGTCTTCATTGCCGCTTCATTTCCATGAATTTTTCCTTTATTTCCAGAACAGAACATGTACTAAACCATTGCTCCATTGCAAAGTGCACAAATTTCTCTTTCCAATGAGTCATCATTCGCCTAAAATGGATTCCGAACAAGAGAGTTATGGCTATTTTATTCCAGCTCTGCAATCTGTCCCGAGCTGATTTCAGAACGCGCATCGCCCAATGTTTTCGTCATATCTCCTTGTACGGGTCTTCAAGTTTATTGATCTTGGATGTGTTGGAAAGAATTTGACGGAGCCTCTGAATATCAACATTTTGTTCCTTGTACATCTTTGAACATGTGCAGATTTTTGATGAAAACAACAGTGTCCATTTCAATCTTGATCTTGGTTTCAACTTTGATCATGAATTCATAGGATTCCTTTGTCATGCCTGCAAAATAATTGAACAAACTACCCCGGGGTGACGGTCGGGAGTATAAGCAAATGCCAACAACCAATGACATCCCTAAGACCTTAACTTGTGGCATAATTAACCTAGTAAAAGAGAAAAATAAAATCCTAATGGGTGTGCGTGTGTGCAAAGTGAATGCATGAAGTTAGTAACATGAAAGATGGGGACCAAACTTAATAGAGATCGAACGAAGTTTTAAACACCATGTTTACTACTATGTTGCCAAAACTCTCGGATTAAACACCATGTTAAAGCCGAAGAATTCAAGCCCTCGAAAAAGTTTAGAAAACCTAATCATGCTGACGAAAGTGTGGGTGTTGAGTGGATGCAAAGTGAGTATGCAAATAGAAGGAAAGCATATAAACAAAGACAATGTTTACTCCTAGTTCTAAACACCATAATTACAACTAGATTGCCGAATCTCTCCATAGTCATAAAGATCTATTAGCCAAGGTTAAAACACATGTCTACCCCAAGGTCAATAATTCCTCATAGCACAAGAAAAATAAGGTGCATTGCAAAGCTTATAAACCGACCAATGCAATGTAAATGCTAACAAGGCTTACAAAACTAAATGATGATAGTCTGTGATCATGTCTAAACACCATGTTTACACAAGATTGCAAATGGAAAATGCCTCACATGAAGCATTATCATGGATAAGAAAGCATCCATCATTAAATTTCGTGAAAGAGCCAAGCTAACAAATGCATGATGGAATGATGGAATGGATGCAAAATACAAATGCAAAGAGTTAGCAAAAACAAGGGTTAGCAAGGTTTGAAAGGTCTTTCAATGATGTCATTCATCAAAAAGAACCGAACAACCTAGCTAACGAGGTTTAGGGGAATGCTCATGGTGTCGGTTTTTTATACCGGCTAGCCTACTATGGGGGGTCCCTAAGTAGTCGAGTTGTTCGTGAGGGCCTCACCGGAACCAGAAGCACGATGGTGAATGTTGGTATTTCTTACGTCGCAGATAAATCCGCAAGCGCACGGATACCGTTATAGCTTTCACCCGGAAGTATTCAGGGTATCGAATCCATAGGGAACGAGAGGGCGTTGTCTAATTACTAAAGTTGACCGGATCGATCTAGTGTATATAAAGGTTGGGTAGAGAGGATAACTTAGCACTAAGGCTAATTATAGTGAAGGGAATTCTCCTATGCTTGCTTTGGGCACCGGGGTATCCTAGGCCTCTAGGAAATTGCCGGCCAACAGCTCTACGCCGTACCCGAACGTGGAGGATTACAAAGGACGGACAGGGCTGTCACCACCTGCCGCCTACCTCTTCTAATCCGTGGGGCTACGAGGCAAACGAGGGCAGATATACACCTAAGCACCACGTTTAAGCCAATATCAGCTATCTTAACCTTGGCCAAAGATTAAGATACTTTATGAATAAAGCAACGAACCCACAAGCACAATAGAGAACTCAGCTTTTCTATAACTCAGACTTAAATACTAGTTGAATCCCAGATACTTACTGAGTAGCTCGCATCCGTCGAGGTACAGGTGGAGGGTCGCCGACACGTCGGGACTCCTCCAGACTCTCCTCACTCTCTCCCTACTTCTACTCTCATTTGAGGAGGGCTTCGCCTTGACTTGATGCTAGCTCGATGATGATGTTCAATGACTGGTATGCATCTATTTATAGCTTGTAGAGGCGGTTGGGAGTGGACACGTGGAAGATGAGGACGAACGGACTCAGTCACAGGTCGGCCGATGCGGGGAGGTCGGCCGACGTTGGATGCACCGCCTTGAGTGATGCACGGTGTAGATGGACACCTGGAGGCGGTGGGAACCCGAACCAGAAGGATGAGGCGGTTTGGCCTCCGGACCAGGTCGGGCGACCGGGCTAGGTCGGGCGACCGGCCACCGGCACCGATCGGGCCCATCTTCGGCTGAGTGACTGTTTAGTGGGTCCTCATGGCGGTTCCAGGTGGTATAGCTTGGATTGAGTACATTTAATTTGCGAGGTGGGCCCTTCAATCCATGTGAACTCCCTTTGGACCATTCCCATCTCTTGGATCCAACCGACATGGAATCAGTGGCTAGGATGGTCCTGGAGTGTGCTTCTTCGCTGTGGTCAAAGATGGGCTCCATTGGGCTCCGGGCCAGGTCGGCCGACGGGCCTTTTGTGCCCGATTGGCTTCATCTTTTACCAGCCTCTATCTTGTAGGCCGTGGAGTCTCATCCTAGGTGACACCACTCCATTTGAGTATGTGTACTTGTGGATGTGGCCCCTTTGTGCTTCTCTTGAGGTCTTTCTCCCATATGGGCTTGACCCAATCTGGGTGCATAGGCAAGGGTTGGTCTAGAGTGGCTTTCCTAGCACATATCCAAAGATAGGGTCATTTGGCCTCGGTTGGGCATCGGCCGATCTGGCAAGGTCGGGCGACGGCCCACCGAGCCCGTTTCGCCTCAAATTTCACCTGTTGCCTCCTGCATCCACATAGTCACCAAAACTAGTTGAACTTGTTAGATATAATCCCTATAGCTATGGTGAATGTGTATTTGTATATCAAAGTTGACGGTCTGAGATGTGCATTAATGAGCGTCAACAAGCTCCCCCACACTTAGCCTTTGCTTGTCCTCGAGTAAAGCTTTAGGACTAAGGTGGAAACCATGACTCCAATTGATATGATACTAGCATATAAATTATTCCAAGACAGGCCTGCACTTGTGAATTTTGAAGTGTCTATCATGCCATCTTGGGTGGTTGAGGAATGGAACGGCTCTTGATTCAAGTCATCTTAACTCTTCTGTTAAGTAACTTGGGTTTTTGAGAAATTTTCAAAAACATAACCTTACCTAGCTCCTCAGATGATTCTCTCAGATCGCTCATTGTGTATGATTCCTCACCAAGGCATTTTCTTGCCTTCTTTCACCCTACTTCTAAAAGGCTTATGTGGAGCTCAAGGTAGGAGTAAAGATAAGGCATACTTGCATCACATATTTTGCAAAGTCAAAGAGTGGATCCAAAAAGAAAACTATCAATACAATCTGATCAAGATGTGCATGTGTGTGGAACAATGGAATGATAACTCCTTTTTGTATGATCTCTCTCCTCTTGAATTTATTTTGAGAACATGGCTATAATATATATTTTTTTCATGATACTTGGGCCTTCATGTGCCCATATTTTTTTCTCTCTTTTTTTTATGCTTGGACCTTCATGTGTCCATTTTTTCTCTATAGCCCATGTCTCTTTTTTTTTGCAATAATACTTGGAGAGGAGATCAACACTTAAATGGAGTATTTATTTTGTGGGTGGATGAAATGTATGTTGCTAACTTCCAATGTAGAAGTTTAGCATGTGTATGTGGAGTGTACGTGATCTTGATCATGAAAGCGTGAAGAGAATCTTACAAGGGTCACAACAATTTGACAAAGCTCAATGCAATAGCAAGCAGCATATGTGTATAGGTTTTTGCAATGTTAACATCATATGGCTTTGGTAGGACTAAGGCATCACTGAGGAGCTCTGTAAGACTATTGATTTTAAGGTTTTGCAAGAAAAAAAACATCCCAAAAACTTTATACAGAAAGAGCAAGATTTCTTTCATCATACCATATCTCATTAATCAACCACTTAAATAAACATGTTTTCCTAAAGATATATACTCACAAGTAACAGGTGCTAGAATATACAAGCCAATCAAGGATAGACATGTAAACCAAAGGGACATCAAAGCTTATTTTATCATGAGTTTAATCTTAATGACCATATCAAGATAGGAACGAATTAACTCAAGAATCAGAGAGGATGCAGGATAGGGTGTGCAAACCATCGCTCAGGACGAAATTGGAGAAGAAAGGCACCAGTGGGCCGTCGGCCGACCTGGTGGCGTCGGCCGACCTCTTCTGGGCCTTTTCCACCTTGATCTTTCTTGTGTAGCTTTGTGCGATGTTGTGCAGCCTGTCTGTGGGTGGTCTCGAACATGTGTGCATCAAAAAGCTTGAGAGACCCCCACACTTGACCTTGTACCTGCATTTATTCATATATGGTGGAAACAAAACAATGGCCCTTTGGTTCTAAAGACCAAGAGCCTTTATTGGAACTCATATATATATATATATATATATATATATATATATATATATATATATATATATATATATATATATATATATATATATATATTATCAATGTGCAAGAACTAACACCAGCTCTGGACCAAAATAAGATTTGGCTTGAAAGGAAACTTACTTGGGATACTCACATACCTCCCCCACACTTGGAGTTTGCATCAACATAACTCAAGTGTGTGGAGTTCAAGCTTCTTTTGTAATCTTTCCCAAACCAAGACTTACCGAGGTTTTTGTTGCTGATGTAGCTCCATGCTCTTAGGCATCACCTGTCCATCGTTCTTCTTAATCTCTACCTGAAATGGTTAGTGACCAAAAATACCCGAAGGAAAGATTATACTAAAAACATGTTCTTGCTTTTATTAAAAAGGAAATAAATGATAATCCGGGCCATCTCCCGGCAGTGCTTTGTTTATGGTCTGAAGCTAGACCATGAGGGATCTTCACATTGCAGCTATTCTTGGTGATGTAGTTTCCAAGCTCATCACCAATTGTTGATGTGTCATTGAAGCTTTAGCTGCAAGGTTAGTGCCACAAATGCATCCACGAAATTTGCAATGTTTATGATGAGCAAATGCATCTACAACCAACCTTCTAAACATTTTATAATTGAGGACCTCAAGGTGGTTGTAGTCCTCGTAAGTGATTGTGGCACAAAGCATGGTAAACTCTGGAGATTTGTTAAATGAGCATAACTCTAGTGAGATTTCAAAAGAGAAAGTTTCATGCTCATTTATAGAATCTTTTTGCTCGGGCTCCAGAGCCAATGCTTTCGCTCAAGCGACGGTGATGGAAATCATTCGTGCTCATAGAGATGAGAATTCAGGGTGAATGGTAACACGAACATCACCTTCTCGAGTGAGCTATGCTTGGGAGGAGGCTTTGCCTTTGGAATTTCTGGGCAGGAGATAGGAGTGGCAAAGGCAGCCTTCCTAAGCATGTTATAAAGGCTCTCATGAGATACTTCTCCTTGGAGAAGCTTTTCTAGCGGATAGCCTAGGAGTAGATCAAAATCGAGGGTATCAAAGATGTGGAAATCTAAATTGACCTCGATTTTGTCTAGCGTGATTGTCACGGCACTAGTGATCCCCCGACATTGAATGATGTGTCCAAAAGGACAACTTTTGAAGAGCTTGTCGGATGGCCTTAGTGGAACATTTCCTAAGAGATTATGTGCACTGTGCCATGACATGATGTTGAACTCCATACTAGGGTTGAAATGGGCTTCTACGATAGTTCCCCTTATATACCATGGAAGGATTAAAGAAGGTGAACTATTCCAAATTGCTTCAAAAAAGTTCCACATTCCATCCAACCATTCCTCCTTTATGTTTTTCACGAGAAAAGCTTCGTGAGGAGGACAGGGAGGATGAGAAAGAGGGATGTCGTAGCCTTCTTGTGCCTTGAGTACTCCAAGGTGTTTCCATGATTTTCAAAGAGATAATTCTTGAAGTCAAAAGGTAATCTGAAAGGCTGAGTTTTCTCTACCTTAACGGATGGTGTCTCAGGAGTTGGATCTGGACTGGGCAAGTCTATGGGTAAGATAGAATCTAGTTGAAGGTCCTCTTGCTCAGTTCCATCCATAGCAGCGGGAGAGTGCTCTCAAATCTTCTCCAGGAGCTCTCTCGCTCTAGCTGGTGTTACATGTAAGAATGATCCTCCGGCGGCTATATCAACGAATCGGGCAGCCTTGAAATCCTAGAATCGTTCTTATGCTGCCACGATCGTTTCCTTCTCTTTTTGTTGGAAGTTAACAATTTCCTTCCGAAGGACACAGATCCGATGAACGGGGAAGTAATCTAGACAAAACTTTGTCTCCTAACTTTTCCTATTCACCATTCGTTAGCCCAACGGTATGATCATATCACTTCCTTGCCTTCTCTTTAAGAGAAAACAGGAAGAGCTTCCATCTATTCGTTGCTTGTGTTATGTCTGATATGATCAGACATGAACATAGCAACTCAAATTTGTGCAGGTGATGGTATGGATTTTCATCACGACCTGAGAAGGATGTCTCCTGGACCATAGCTATGAAAGCAGGGCGAAGCTCATAGCTATCTGTTTGCAAAGGATTTGACGAGGGGTGCAGCTCCAATAATTCATTCTTTGGAGCAGAGTACTCATGGATTTGGGTTGAGTCCATGGGTAACCGAAATAAAATAAAAGAAAATAAAAGATAAACGGGCAACCATAGTTCTTAGACAACACAGCTACTGCCAACGGCGCCAGAAAGCTTGTTGGTATTTCTTACGTCGCAGATAAATCCGCAAGCGCACGGATACCGTTGTAGCTTTCACCCGGAAGTATTCAGGGTATCGAATCCACAGGGAACGAGAGGGCATTGTCTAATTACTAAAGTTGACCGGATCGATCGAGTGTATATAAAGGCTGGGTAGAGAGGATAACTTAGCACTAAGGCTAATTATAGAGAAGGGAATTCTCCTATGCTTGCTTTGGGCACCGGGGTATCCTAGGCCTCTAGGAAATTGCCGGCCAACAGCTCTACGCCGTACCCGAACGTGGAGGATTACAAAGGACGGACAGGGCTGTCACCACCTGCCGCCTACCTCTTCTAATCCGTGGGGCTACGAGGCAAACGAGGGCAGATATACACCTAAGCACCACGCTTAAGCCAATATCAGCTATCCTAACCTTGGCCAAAGATTAAGATACTTTATGAATAAAGCAATGAACCCACAAGCACAATAGAGAACTCAGCTTTTCTATAACTCAGGCCAAAGATTAAGATACTTTATGAATAAAGCAATGAACCCACAAGCACAATAGAGAACTCAGCTTTTCTATAACTCAGACTTAAATACTAGTTGAATCCCAGATACTTACTGAGTAGCTCGCATCCGTCGAGGTACAGGTGGAGGGTCGCCGACACGCCGGGACTCCTCCAGACTCTCCCTCACTCTCTTCCTACTTCTACTCTCATTTGAGGAGGGCTTCGCCTTGACTTGATGCTCCAGCTCGATGATGATGTTCAATGACCGGATGCATCTATTTATAGCTTGTAGAGGCGGTTGGGAGTGGACACGTGGAAGATGAGGACGAACGGACTCAGTCACAGGTCGGCCGGTGCGGGGAGGTCGGCCGACGTTGGATGCACCGCCTTGAGTGATGCTCGGCGTAGATGGACTCCTAGAGGCGATGGGAACCCGAACAAGAAGGATGAGGCGGTTTGGCCTCCGGACCAGGTCGGGCGACCGGGCTAGGTCGGGCGACCGGCCACCGGCACCGATCGGGCCCATCTTCGGCTGAGTGACTGTTTAGTGGGTCCTCATGGCGGTTCCAGGTGGTATAGCTTGGATTGAGTACGTTTAATTTGCGAGGTGGGCCCTTCAATCCATGTGAACTCCCCTTGGACCATTCCCATCTCTTGGATCCAACCGACATGGAATCAGTGGCTAGGATGGTCCTGGAGTGTGCTTCTTTGCTGTGGTCAAAGATGGGCTCCATTGGGCTCTGGGCCAGGCTCGGCCGACCGGGCCAGGTCGGCCGACGGGCCTTTTGTGCCCGATTGGCTTCATCTTTTACCAGCCTCTATCTTGTAGGGCGTGGAGTCTCATCCTAGGTGACACCACTCCATTTGAGTATGTGTACTTGTGGATGTGGCCCCTTTGTGCTTCTCTTGAGTTCCTTCTCCCATATGGGCTTGACCCAACCTGGGTGCATAGGCAAGGGTTGGTCTAGAGTGGCTTTCCTAGCACATATCCAAAGACAGGGTCATTTGGCCTCGGTTGGGCATCGGCCGATCTGGCAAGGTCGGGCGACGGCCCACCGAGCCCGTTTCGCCTCAAATTTCACCTGTTGCCTCCTGTATCCACATAGTCACCAAAACTAGTTGAACTTGTTAGATATAATCCCTATAGCTATGGTGAATATGTATTTGTATATCAAAGTTGACGGTCTGAGATGTGCATTAATGAGCGTCAACAATGAACACGAGACAATTTAGACAGGTTCAGGCCGCCTCGAATAGAGAGCGTAATACCCTACGTCCTGTATGGTTGATCTTCTCATATTGATGGTTATGATTTTACAAGGGGTCCCTGCCTCACCTTATATACTCGGGAGACAGGGTCTACAAGGCAAGAAATACAAACTCCTAGTCGGATACAATACACAGAGTCCTAACATGAGTAGGCCGGGTTGTTTCTAGTACCCGACTAGTTTCCTTAAGCTGTACGCTTCTTCCTTGTATCTGTCAGAGTTGCCGGCCCAATTTCCTAGCGGGCCTATAGCCCATGAGGACTCCCATAGATCTTGGATCGTCAAGCCCCCGAGCGTCTTCATGTCTTCACGCCTGCCGGGTTGTTTCTCAATAGTTTCAGCATCAGCCGAGTTGTTTCCTCGTCGTCTTGCTTGTTGAAAACCTTCAGAAGTGAACATGATGTGCTCCTTTGCTGACTTCTTTTGCAGCCAGCCCCAGGGCCTTGGTTTATGAACCAAGGTTGATGCAAAAACTTTTCCATTTACTATAATGGTGTCCAGCTTTTGAAAAAAGATGGACCCATTATGGGTCTAGCCCCCGAGCCTAGAAATATTTTCAAGGATTAAAAACAATTCTAGGGTCTTTATTGAAAAAACTTTCCAAAAGAAATATACTATTTCCCCCCAGCCCCCAAGCTTAAAGCAGACGACAATAAGCTTAAAGACTTCTGTTGAAATAGGTATATTCTTTGATGTGGAAATAAATCCCATTAAGCATCAGCCCCCAAGAATGAAAATTCATCAGAAAAAATGACCTAGCTCATTAGGAAATGGCCGCACAAATATGCATCTAATTTGTAACCGCGAATACATAAGTGTTGGCGTATTTTGGAAAACGGGTTATGGGAAATACGCTTAGGGTTACCACTTCAATCTTATAAGACAGAGGGTGAACCGTTCGTATTCTCCTCCCCGCCGCCGTCGCTTTCACAATTGAAATCCTCAAATCCTTTTCGCCTCCGCGCGCAATCCCCAATCCACTCGAGCCCCGTCCGAGAGTCAATCCAAGACCTCGTCCGGCAAGATGGGTCGGAAGCCAGCATCCAGCAAGCCTGCCGAGAGCAAAGCCGCCGCGAACAAAAAGAAATCCAAGGTCCATATCACAGATATGCCGGTGTACAAGAACACCCCCGCGCCGGCTCTTGTCTGGAAGCCATCCAAGGCGACAGAAGAGATG
>CM014272.1:49793432-49819949 GCA_004135705.1 Alloteropsis semialata
GTGGCAATTGTTCTCGCAGATCCCTGTTGTTATCGTGGTTGCCGGGGCGTCCGTCCCTGTTCCGGTTGCCGTCACGCCCGTCGATGTGGCTTTGCTGAACATAGCGGTTGCTAGGTCCGGCGTCGTGGTTACGACCTCCGCCGCCGTGTACCATGCCTCCCGCGTTGTCGCGTTGGCGTTGGTCTCTGCTCGGGTGGTGGGACAGGTTGCCGCGGTTGCCAACTTTAGGGAGTCGGCTGCTTGCCTGGCGGCTTGGTGCTCGGGTAATGGTCTTCGCCGGGTTGATTGTGTCATGCTGGACGGCCGCTGTCTCGAGCATTGTCTTCATCCTGAGGATTTCAGGAGTTTGGGCCATCTGTCCCAACTCTGTGACAACAGCCATGATGTTGGCTGCGGCGCTGGCGTAGACATCTTGCCCGGCGATTTGCATGAACTTGGGGTTGAGGTCCTGTGGAGGTAGTCCTGCGACCGGCGCGGCGGCAACGATCTGCGTGAGCAGCGTTTCGCTCCCTTCGTCGGTTACGGTCAGCTTCAGCTTCGTTCTCCACGGTTGGCTCATCATTGGAGACTTCTTGCTCTTGGCCAATGATCACCATGGCTTGGCGCTCTGGTGAGTAGCTTCCTGTGCTTGAAGTTACTGGGACAGTCGATCCGCGGCTACCTGAAGAGTTCAGGGGCTGCCCGTGTTGAAACGGGAGTGGATCAATGCACGCAATGATGCGAGACATGTCCAAGTCCTCCTGTGGTGTTGCTCCAAGCTTTGGCTTGCGTCCTGCCAGTGAACAAATCGTCCAAGTCCTCCTGTGGTGATGACGAGTCCGACTTGTTTCCAGTTCAGGGGGAGTTCGTCGAATTCGACCAGGGATCGGAGTTGTTTTGAGGATGCCGCCTGGAAAGCGGAGGTGGGGCCCGTGAGTCCAAAGGGATATTGGCTCGGGGTGTCGGCCTCACGCTTGGCAGTGGCTGGACTCCTTTTCTTCTGGATTTTTGAATTGGTGGATTTTGGCGTGATCGATGGTTCAGAAACCGACTCGGATCGCCTGGTCCGCTTTGGAATCTTCCCAGCCCGAGTTGGAATCGAGCTAGGAGTAGTGGTTCCTTGAGTCCGAGTTGAGTTCGAACTCGAGGTTCCCCGAGCCCGAGTTGAACTCGGACCCGAGGGCGCGATCTCGTCGAGCTTGTCGGCGAGTTTCTCCAGAGTCGGTGACTTGAGGACGCGGTCGAAGTTGCCCGCGCCGTCCGCCGTGTAGACCCAGGAGCCGAAGATGAAGGTGGCGCCTTTCTCGAACGCCATGTCGCCGTCACAGTTGATGATGACTGGTGCCATCGAGCTTGCTGTACGATTCTCTATGAGAGCCCCTACCTGGCACGCCAGCTGTCGGTTTTTTATACCGGCTAGCCTACTATGGGGGGTCCCTAAGTAGTCGAGTTGTTCGTGAGGGCCTCGCCGGAACCAGAAACACGATGGTGAACACGAGACGATTTAGACAGGTTCAGGCCGCCTCGAATAGAGAGCATAATACCCTACGTCCTGTATGGTGGATCTTCTCGTATTGATGGTTATGATTTTACAAGGGGTCCCTGCCTCACCTTATATACTCGGGAGACAGGGTCAACAAGGCAAGAAATACAAACTCCTAGTCGGATACAATACACAGAGTCCTAACATGAGTAGGCCGGATTGTTTCCTAGTACCCGACTAGTTTCCTTAAGCTGTACGCTTCTTCCTTGTATCTGTCAGAGTTGCCGGCCCAATTTTCTAGCGGGCCTGTAGCCCTTGAGGACTCCTATGGATCTTGGACCGTCACATGGGTATCCTATATTTTTTGCTTAAAACAAGAATTTTGAAGAGAGAAGTGAAGCTTAGAAAATCTACCTAAGGTTGTTGAAAACAAAAAGAAAAACAAAGGTTGTTTCATTGGGTGGAAAACAAAACCTAAGGTTTTAGGATGGCTATAGGTATGAGAGGTTTTCCTAAGGGTTTAGGATCTCGTAGGGAGGCTAGTCAAAGTTTTCAGTTAGGACAAGGAATAGAGATAGACTTGGCTAAACCAAATGGTGCAGCAAGCCGATCAACACAAGTTGATCATATCCTTGTTGGCTCCGGATTTTGACGGGGTGATAGGAAGGCTTAGGTGGGTTTAACTAAAGGTTAGGTCAAAACAAAACATGCAATGCAATGCAAGGGTGAGAACAACATGGCATGAACAAAATGACATGAGATAATATGGTGGTCTAAAAACAAAACAAAAGTTAGTCAAGTTCAGGATCAAAGGGTGGTGTCATACCTCATATACCTCTCTAAAAATACTCAAAGAGAAGACTCTAAACACTAAGGCAATAGGCACACAAAACAAGTTTTCCAAGATCAAATAACAAAGTGCTCTCTCAATAATATTTAGATCATACAACATAAAGTTGTGGCATTTATTAGAGCAATGGTACAATGTTACTTGATGGTTATAGACCATCATTTTATATAGATAATAAACAAAAGATCGGGTTGCCTCCCGCAAAGCGCTTCATTTAAAGTCATAGAGCTAGATTTCTCACCTCGATTATTTTCATGCGAAGCCATGGTCTTTGTGCGAGAATCCAAAGTGTCCATGCAGCTCGATGTCTCCTTGTGTAATTCATCGTGATTTGCTTCTAACATCTTCATGAATCGAATGTCTCCGGCTTGTGTCTTCATATGCCAACATTCTTGGGGGTCTTTATTTTGTTCTAAACTTCTGAATTTGATCTTGTATGCTCGATAAAATCATCGCCCAAGCTCCTCTTCAATGTTGTCATCGTTATCTCATCTAACTTGTTCTCATCATGTTGCTTGTGACTCTTCTTCATGGATTTTCCCCTATGTCCAGAAAAGAAAATATAAAGTATAGATGTATTATCTATTGAAAAGTTTATGAAATTACCTTTCCAACGAGTGGTCATTCATCTTAAACGGAGTTCAAATGAGAGAGTTATGCCCATTTAACTTTAGCGCCGCGTGCTGTCCAGAAAATTTCAGAATGCACGACCTTCGATGTTTTGATCATAACTGCTTGTAGGAATCTCCAATTGACTTCGTTCTTGATTCGTTGGAACCAGAACTTCATGGTTTTAAATATCTAAAGATATTCTGTTGTTTTCTTCGGAGGTTACACAGAATTTTGATACAAATAGTACCTTTTTGTGAATTGATACTGAGATGTTAATGATCTTAGTCTTATGGTCTTTGGAGCGCTGTTTTGTGCATCCTTAGGCTTCAAGGTCATCACCATTGATTCACCAGTGAGTGGCATTCCAATGATGTGTCTTCTCCATAGTTGTTCTTGCTTTACCCATGGTGCCGGGATCATGGGTGGCTCTTGTGCTTTGTGTCGATGATCTGAGCGGTTTCCTTCGTTGGTAGCATCACTCAATTAGAAACTTCTTGAGCATCCTACTGGAGAAGATTGATAGTGTTGGTGCTTCTAATCTTGTTGCCACCAATCTTGATCAACTTCAAATCATCATCTTTTGTGCACAAAACCCTCCAATCATCCCTTGACATGATCATCACCTTCTCTGTTGTTTGCTGCTGCCTATTTTTCATTGAATTCCTCTTGACCCATTATAGAACATGTATCAAACTTCTACTCCATTGCAATGTGCATCAAATTCTGTTTCCAACAAGTGCTCATTCACTTCAAAAGGACTCCGGATGAAAGAGTTACGCTTGTTTTGTTCCGGCACTACGTTCTGTCCAGAGCAGATTTCAGAACGCGTAGTGTTGAAAGATTTTACCATAACTCCTTGCACCGATCTCCAAAATTTATGATTTTTGATGCGTTAGAAAGAAGATTTGATGTAGCTTCATATTCTTCTAATTTTCCTCCAAGGTACCTCTCTGATCATGGCAAAAAACTGGTCTCAACAGCAACCTTCCAGAGATGTTGATGATTGGATCTCACGACTTCTTCGGGGCATGATTCATCACCTAAAGCTTGGATAAGCAAATCTCTAAGAAACATTAGTCTTAAAAATTAATTGACACAGCAGCATACCTTTTTCATCTTTACTTGTTTTGGGAGTGGGCTCGATAGCAGATGATGGACCACTAACAAAAGTTAGCACCTACCACTACAGAGCGGATCTTAATGTAGCCATCAATCTTGTTTGAGCGAGATTGGACTTGCCAAAGTCCGGATGTTGAGAACTTCTCGATCACTTTGTGTCTAGGGTTTTACCTGCATTCATGGACACAAACAAAAACACAGGATATATGCAATAATAAAATTAGAGTTAGTCCAAAAAATTAGATAGATCACCCTAGGGTTCGAGTTGCCGATCCCCGGCAACGACGCCAGAAAAGCTTGTTGACAGTCCTTAGACGCGCCAATTGTGAACCGCAAGCGCAACGGATCATTGTAGCTTTTCCCTTAAAGTATTTCATCCAAGCTTATCAATCCGTGGATCGACAATGAACTTACTAGGGTTTCCCATCTAATCTAATGGATCTATTCCTAGCATTAAGCATGGATTGCATATAAAGGTAAACCTTTGAGTTATGGGTGAAGTGTAGATTGATCACACCCATGAACATAGGCAAGGTTAAAGCACAACCAAAGGGGTAAATGAGCCTATTGCCTTCTAGTTGTAGTTCTAGCCAAGTAGAGCAAGCCCATCATGCATTTCATCCAAAGCAATCTTTAAACCCTTATCTCCAGTCAACCTCCCAAGAACGCCACTGTACATGGGATCACACCCTGTCACGATGCTCCCTACCGGCGTGGTTAGTTACAAGGGCACGTCCACAAGTGAACGTGTCTAGATATCATGAAGGGTCGACATGCTAGATCTAATCACCATGATTACATAAAACATGCTATATAGTCTAAACATATGAAGTAGACTAGGGAACAATCATATTTATGATAGGTAGAAAGCATATAAGGAGGCATCGAGTTGCTAAAAGATTGGATGACATGAAGAACATTACTCATATAATAGATGTGTTTGGATCATCACCACCGAGTACATACCATTGATGACTCCAACTAGCTCTTGAACTCCACCATGGCACAACCACACAGGGAGGCCATGGTGGCTAGGGTTGGCCTAAGCCATTCCCTAGGCAACTTTGAGGACTTGCGGCGGCCGTCGTCTCCCTTTGGTGTATGCCCTAGGTTTCGCCGAGTTCTGGTGGACGGATAGCCGTGCCTTCAGTTATCAGGGCTATAAATAGTCTGAGGATGCTTCACATCGAAGGGAGGCCGAGGCGGCGTAGCAAAACCCTAGGCTGGCCCTTGGGTTGGCCGGCCCACCCCCTAGGGGCCCCAAATGCCTGAGCGCTTCATACGAAAGTTGTAGATCTTTCGAGCCATGCAATTTCCTTATATAACTTGCCCCCATCAGACTTAAGATGAAGAAGATATGGCCCATATAAGCTCAACATCTCTTACGGGCCTATAGTCCAAAGTTGGTGATTGTAGCTTCCATCATCCGAAGTCTGGGCCTTTGCACATTCTTCGAGGTTGGTTCACCATTGATGAGCATGAACAAGATCCAAGTCACACTAGGTTTGCCCTTCATATTCCTCCATGCTATGCACGATCTTGGTCTTCGTCCAAAAGTGCTCATTTATAGCTCAAAAACCTGAGTAAACCAAAATCCTCCAACAATACATGCATATGCGAAAACGGGGTTGTTTCATGTGCCAAGTGACGGGTTAGTATATGAATTAGTCCAGAACCACCACCTAAATAGCACTAAAAGTGTACCAATAATGAGCGTCAGCACTCCGATGATAGAAGATCTAGGAGGATTTGCCGTGTTTCTTGGTTCAAATCTCATATCATTAGGGATGGGAATGGGTCGGTCTGGCCCCGATCTTGGACCGGCCTCCATGGCCTCAAGGCCAATTTTAAGGGCCACAGGTCGACCCAATTTTAATGTTTAACTATGGCCTCGATGGCCCAACAGGCCGCATGGGTCAGCCCAATACATTTTTAGATAATATTTATATGATCATTGGGTCTGTAGGTTTTGGCTCTTATGGCCCCTTTCTACTTGAGTCCGACCCACATGACCCATTGGCCTTACTTGTTTGGGTCGGGCCAACTACCCAATGAGTCGACCCGGCCCATTCCCATCCCTACATATCATGGAGTGCTTGAAGGTAAGCAACAGTCTCTCGATCTAGAACAGAGGCAAAGTATAAGGCATTGGCTAATGCAACCATTGAGATTATTTGGGTATAGACACTTCTATCATTTTGTCAGAGAACGAGTTGCTTAGAAGCCGTTAGATATCGTAATCATCTCTTCTAATGACCAGGTAGCCGATGGGTTCACAAAACCTCAGTATGTATACAAGTTACAGGAATTTAGAAACTCAACTTGGGTAAGTTATGATTGAGGGGTTATAGAAATACTAGATGTATAGGCATTGGATTCTATGTAATCTTTGTATACATCTAGGAATAAAGTCCTAGTTCTGGTTGAACCTGATCCAACTAAGTCCTATATAGCCTTGTAAAATAGTTCAATATTATATAACAAGAGCACTCAACACCCTAAGGGGCAAGCCGTTCCATACAGTTTTTATATGATCCAACACTGATGACTCTGGGTTTTCATTTTTCTATGCCCCAGATAACAGTTGCACCTCAGGTGGTTGAACCCACAGAAGAGAATGTGGAGGTCACACCTACCATAAGTGAACATGAGGATGTACCAACAATTAATGAGCTCCCAATGAGCCACAAAATAAAAATATGAAAGCATATGTTGAATTGCATCATTAGTTTGTTGATGAGCCTGAGGTAGCTCAACAGAAGCTTGCTTAAGCAGTTGAGCCACAACCTCTAAGATGACAAACACGTGCGAGGAAGTCTACCCTATCCGATGATTAAATTATGACTATATGAGTTGACATGGATGTGATATTGGAAAGATGGATAATCCAAATTCATTTAAGGAAGCCATGATAAGTGTCTACTCAAATAAGTGGCGTGAAGCTATGTAATAAGAATTAAAGCTATGAGTGCCAATAAGGTATGGCATTTAGTTGAAATTCCTGAATGAGCCAAAACAGTGGGCTGTAAATGGGTCTACAAAACTAAATATGACTCTAAAGGGCAGACTTGTTGCTTAGGACTTCACACAAAGAGAACGAATTGATTCCAATGAGACCTTCTCGCTGTCTCTAAGAAAGATTCTTTCAGAATTGTTATGGCACTGGTGGCTCATTATGATCTTGAGTTATATCAGATGGATATTAAGATTGCATTCCATAATGGTGACTCACATGAGAATGTATACATGACATAACCAGAAGGTTTTGTTATGAAAGGCAAGAATCAAATAAGGTGTAAACTAAAGAAGTCCATTTATGGGGCTAAAACAAGCATCTTGATAGTGGTATTGTTGGTGGCATTTAGCGCGACTTAAATCGTGTACTGCAAGCGCACGGATCGTGTGTAGCTTTTTCCTTAGTCCCCCAAAGTTTATCAATTCGTGAAACTTATAATGCAGGATCCAATCTGATTAGCATAGAACACTTATCTTCTTACAAAGGTGATTTCAGATCTAATCTACTAAACAACAGAGGTAGCAAGAGATAACTGATCTAGAGCAACCTAGACCATGCAAACGTTGCAATTCATAGAGCAAAGAGCGAAGTGAGATAATATAAATCTCATTAAAAGCATCTCAAATTCACGACCTCGGGTCAAACCCTGTTACGATCCTCCCTATTGGCGCAGGTAACTTAAGGGCACGTTCACAAAGAACGTGTCATACCCCTTGGTAGATCCAGTATGAACCTCTAGCCACCATGCCTACAGGAACACCTTGAGCAATCTATCTCGATAATAGATTGAGAAATAAGCAAATCCAAGAAAGCACAAGATCATAAAATAGGCACTTGATCGCTAAACAGTCAGAAACACATATCAACTTCACCATGAATGATTATACATCATAAGATCTCCACCAGGATCCTACTCTGATCTTGATGATTCTAGCTCTAGGATTCCGATGTCGATCTTTCTTGCAGGGTTACCACATCGGCTAGGGCAAAACCTCGACTTTCTAAAAGGTGTCCCTCTAGCTTCTCTACTCCTCGGCGGCGTGTAGAAAATTTCTCTCTACGTGGGGGCTGGTGTGGGGGCTACTTATAGCCTGAGTACACCCTCAGTCAATTGAAGGGTCGAGATGGCGCAGGAAAGGGCTGGGCCGGCCGGCCTGGCCTATTTCCTAGCCGCCTCACGCCCAACTTTCTCGCTAAGCCTTCTTGCTTCTTCTAGAATCATCATCCCAACGCATGTGGGCCCAGGACGATGGTTGCTTTGAGATATAATTGAAACATGATGACTTTTCAAATCTTCAGTTGATTCACCTTGACCCAGAAGTCTTCCAACTTCATGTCATAGCCCTTACTCACTCTTGGAGGCTAGTTCACCATAGATGAGCATGAACAAAATCCGTATTGCACATGATCTTGGTCCTCATCCATAATTGATCCAAAGTAGCTCAAATACTTGCGTAAACACAAATCCTCCAAAAATACATGGATATGCAAAAATGACCCGGTTAGTGGGTATGGTTAATTGTTTAGATATCAAATTCAAGCAATTATTGAAGCTAAGCAAGGGTATAAAGGTGTCATTAACGAGTGCCAACAGGTACCTTAAATTTGATGAGGTATTTAAGAAATTCATATTTGTTGAAAATAGAGTGGACGATTGTATTTATGTTAAGAAGGTTAGCTCTTTTATCATCTTAGTACTTTTTGTGAAGATGACATCCTTTTAGTAAGCAACGATAAGAATTTTCTACATGAGACAAAAGATTTTCTCTCATCAAACTTTGATATGAAGGATCTTGGTGACACCTCTTATAGGGCATTGAGATTCATCGAGATAGGTCCAAGTATGTATTAGGACATTCCAAAGGCATATATAAAGAAAGTTCTGAAAATAGACAAATATGCACAAATATAGAGGTACAACTGCTCTAGTTGTTCAGGGCGATAAGTTTGAATTATTTTAAAGTCCAAGGAATAAAAAGAAACTGATTAGATGAAGATGGTTCCTTGTGCTTCAGCTATCAGAAGCATTATGTATACACAGGTGTGCACACACGCCTTGACATAACATTCATTGCTTAGATGCTTGGTGGATATCGGTCTAAGCCATGAATTGTCGGGGATAGACCCCCGGGGGTACCTAGAAGGCGGATTGGCCCAACCAGTAGGGGGCGGCCCAATCCGAGTGCTATCGGACCGGTTTGTCAGACTGGGTGGCCCACCACTCGGGAGGCCCACCAGTCGGGCGAACCGGATGACTACGACGGCGCGCGCGGCAAGGAAGAGATGGCGTATCACGCAAGAAGATCAGAGATCAAGATAAACTAGCCAGAATTCTAGGGAAAGATATCTGTAATCATTATAGGATCAGATCCTTGTATTTTGGGTAGGTTATGATCTCTAGCCGACTTGTAACTCAAGGCGACCAGACTATATAAGGTGCCTTGGGACCCCCTCCAAAACACAATCAGTAACCACAACATCCAATCATTCAACCTAGGACAGAACCCAACAACGGAGATCCTTCAGGAACTTCATACACAGCAATCCAAACACCCAACACAGGACGTAGGGTATTACGTCATCTTGACGGCCCGAACCTGTTCAATCCTTGCGTCTTGTGTTACCATCGTCTTGTGATCCTCGATCTGTCCCTCAACAAATCAACCACATAGGCTACCCTATGTGGACTGCCGGGTCCATAAATCCAACATGAATGGACCACTAGAAAGAGCTTAAGAAAGTCTTTCGTCATTTTCAAGCCACTAAAGGCCACATGCTCACATATAAGAGATCTAAAAGTCTACAAGTTATTGGCTATTCTGACGTTACTTTGCTGATTGTGCGGACACTAAGGGATCCGTATTAGGTTATGTCCTCACACTTGCAAAATGGAGCAATATTGTGGAAAAGCTCCAAACAGACACTCAGAGCAACATCTACTATGCAAGCTAAATTTGTGGCATGTTATGAAGCTGTGGAGGCAAGCTGTATGGCTTAAAGGTTTGTTGACACCAGCGGTGGCAAACAGAAAGTCCACAAGCGCACGGCTGCCGTAGTAGCTTTCACCCGTGAGTAAACCAGGTATCGAATCCACGGGGAACATGAAGGCACTATCTAATTACTAAAGTTGACTGGATCGATCGAGTTCTAATAAAGGCTGGGTAGAGAGGGTAACTTAGCATTAAGGCTATAAATATAGCGAAGGGGGTTCTCCTAAGCTTGCTTTGAGCACCGGGGTATCCTAGACCTCTAGGAAATTGCCGGCAAACAGCTCTATGCCGTACCTGTATGTGGAGGATTACAAAGGACGGACAGGGCTGTCACCACCTGCCGCCTACCTCTACTAATCCGTGGGGCTACGAGGAAAACGAGGGCAGATATACACCTAAGCACCACACCTAAGATAATATCAGCTATCCTAACCTTGATCAGAGATTAGAATACTTTACGAATAAAGCAACGAACCCACAAGCACAATAGAGAACTCAGCTTTCTATAACTCAGACTTAAGTACTAGTTGAATCCCGGATACTTACTGAGTAGCTTGCATCCGTCAAGGTACAGGTGGAGGGTCGCCGACACGCCGGGACTCCTCCAGACTCTCCCTCACTCTCTCCCTATTTCTACTCTAGATATGAGGAGGGCTTCGCCTTGACTTGATGCTCCAGCTCGATGATGCTTAGCCCTGCCCCGAGTCCATGTATTTATAGCTTGGAGAGGCGGTTGTGAGTCGGTACGAGGAGGTTGGGATGGTTCGGACCTGGGCCTAGGTCGGCTGACCTAGGGGGGTCGGCCTACCCTAGGATCCACCATCCTAGGTCATGCACAGTGCAGATCTTCTGCTGGAGGCGGTTTACAGGTATGCGTCAAAGGGTGACCGGTTCGGGCTCGCGCCCAGGTTGGCCGACCTAGGGGGGTCGGCCGACCTGGAGTTGCTGCCTCTCGGGCCCATCTTCCTCTGAGTGGCTGACATGTGGGCCCTGAAGTCGGTTCCAGGTGGGTACGCTTGACATGAGTGCATTTGGTTTCAGGTGTGGGCCCTTCAATCCATGGGTAGTTCATCTCATGCCTTTGGTGCAAACCGACGTTGATTCAACAGTTACGATGATCTCCAAGTGTGCTTCTCCTGCATGGGAAAGATTGGACTCAGTTGGGCCTGGGCCCAGGTCGGCCGACCTAGTGGGGTCGGGCGACCTGGCCCTGGGCCCACTTTGGTCCTTCTTTTGCCACTTTGTCCCTGTAAGCACAAATACACCAAAACTAGTGGAATTTATTAGTAAATAACCCTATGTCTATTTGTTTTATCATTCTTTTGTATCTATGTTGGCGGTAGGATTTTATCATTAAGAGCCGCCAACAAGCTCCCCCACACTTATCCTTTACTCGTCCTCGAGTAAAGACTAAGATTCATCACAGATAATTATAAACAAATAGGTTATTCCCAAACATTTAGGCTCAGTGGAATTGTACTGGATGGCTAACATGTCTTCTTGGGTTATTGCAGAAAGGAACAACCTCTTTTATGAAATGATACACCTTACTTCCAAGTACTTGGGTTTTTTAGAATTTTGCAAAGAAAAACCATTGCCTTGCTCCTCAAAGAGTTTCTCTTTGGATATTCATGGTAGTTGGACAACACACACATTCTCCAAGATGAACTTTGTATGTGGAGCTCTCAAGATACATACCTTATTTCACTTATGTTGTCATTCAAAGAGTTGGATCCAAACCAGAGACAAGTCATGTAATCAAGTCAAGATGTGCAAGTGTATGATATGAAGTGGAAATGCGGTTGTACCCCTTTTGGCTTCCTTCCCTTTTTCTCTTCTTTTGGATATGGGCTATTGCATTTTTTTTAGCTCTATGCTTTTTAGCATGAGTCTCTTTTTTTTCTATGCATATAGCCCATATCTCCTTTTCATCTTAGCTTTGGGAAGAATGCCAATTTAGGAGTATTTATTCATGAATACGAAACAAAGGCATGTTTTGCTCTACCCTCAGTGTAAGGGTTTAGCTTTGTATGATGGAGTGTACGTGATCTTGACTTTAAAAACATGAAGTATCTCTAACAAGGGTCACAAACCTTGAAACAACTCAAAGTTCAAAAGATATGCATGTCTATAATTATAGCTGGTTGTCACTCAAACTCATGAGGAGCATGGCAAGGTTAGCAAAATTTTTTAAAACCTTTCATAAATTCCAAGTACTTGAAGAAGTAAGAGCATCTTTCATATTAGAGCCATATCTCAAAATGCAATAACTTAGATGACATGAGTTCCTAAAAATATGAGGATATCCACAAGCCAAAAGGTACTAGGAATAAAATATATATAAGTTAATAACATTTTCGATGTGATGGGGAGATGTGAAGGGTTAGTTTTCTTTTAAGTTCTGAATTCCATTATCCAATTTTGCAGAGATTCAACTGAAACAGGGTATAGGAGGGTCAAACCAGCGTGCAGCGAAAAATAGAGGCCAGGAGGGACCTAGGCCAGGTCGGCCGACCTGGTGGGGTCAGGCGACCTGGGGGCAATCCTAGTCTAGCTCTTTTGCGTGCTGCTCTATTTCATTCTGTTCTGTACTATTTCACGTTGCATCGTTCTGTTTTCCATCGATCCTCTGGCGATGGATTCCCCCACACTTATTCCTTTATTCAAAAACAAAGTGGAAACAAGAAATACAACCCTAATACACTAAACATTTTATTTTATTCATCATAGCATAGGCACATTACAGAATAATCAAATAAAGGAATGAAATAAATGAAAGAATTAAAACTAATGTGCCTATCCTAATCTAAAGCCTAGGTGCCTAAGCAGTATTGTAGAGGTTTTCATTCCCTACAGCTTTAGCAAAGAGTTTGAGCTTGACGACTGTTGATCTACGCAATATATCAAAGTCATCCTGAAGGTTCAAACGCTCAAGTCGCTCTTCAGCAAACCTCTTCTCCAATTTGGCATAGTCGTGACCGAGTTGATTGATCAACTCTAGCAACTCTGCATTGGAGGGAGCCATGGGGGTCTTCTCTTCATCACTTTCATAGTGACCACCTGGCCTGCAAATTGGAGGAGGCTTGATATGCCTCTTGACATTGCCGGTGGGTAAAGACTCCATCGACTCCTCCAACTCCTTCCTCTCCTCAGGTGTGAGGGGAGGAAACAGCCCCTTTCCGTAGCCGCCTCCATGTTTCCTTTCCCAGAAGACCCGGAATCGTGGCTCCGGGGTCTAGCGGGAGAGTAGATGGACACGTCGGATGTATAGTGATACACCACAACATCCTCCCACTTGTTCTTGACAACCTCCTTCAGCTTCTCCCCTAGTTGAAGCATAGGGAGTCCATCGGAGTGGCCGCCGGCGTCTTCTTTGGAGTGAGTTGCCCCGTCGTTGGCCTTCTATATGGGCTTGACGCCCGTGCATCGCGCCTCTGGGATCTTCTCGGAGATTGAGACCGTGCCGTCGAGCGGGGCGCCGAGGGGCCACCAGGACTAGTTGCCCAACCTGAGGGGTCGATCGACCCCTGGTGTGGCCTCTCGCGTCCTCCTCTGGCGGGAGGCTGGCCAGTGGGGGTACCACCACGGCCATGGCCGACTCCAGGTTGATTGGCACTAGTTGATTCGCCGGAGTGGGTTCTTCCTCAAGATCAAAGGTTGATCGGGAGGTAGGGTGGCTCTTTCCGGCCATCTTTGGGGAAGGTGTGGCTCAGAGGTTTCAGTATGTGGGTGAGGAAGAATTCAGATGAGAAGGAAGAAGAGGATGGATGGAAATTTAAAGAAAGAACAACTATCTTCTCGGATCAATCAGAGGTTGAAATGCTCATCTACCATGGATCGGCCTCAGAGACGTTGGAGTGGAGCGTGTGCAAAAGATAGGGTTGATCGGGCTCAGTGGCCCGTCGGCCGACCTGGTGGGGTTGGCCGACCTGGCCTTGAGCCCGGTCACCTTCAAATTTTTCGTGCACTATGTGACAGGTCCAATATGCCCCAAAATGTGTGCAAATGGGTTTTAGGGGCTAAGGACATTACTGTGAAGGATATTTATAGATGGAAATTATCCATGACCAAATTGATCTCATCAAATTCCTCTTCTATCTTACTATTAGGTTAAAGGAAAACTTTTAAACGCTGACCATTTACCTTGAAGAGGTTATCTTCGTCATCTTGGAGTGTGATAGCCCTGTGCGACGAAGTCTCCACCAAAACGAATGGACCTTTCCATTTGCTTCAAAGTTTCCCATGCCCAAATAGCTTCACCCTGGAATTAAAGAGTAGTATCTTATCCCCATGGTGGAACTCCTTCACCTTGATCCTCTTGTCGTGCCATCTCTTGGTTCTTTCCTTATAGATTCTAGCACTGTGGTACGCTTTGTCTCTCCACTCTTCTAATTCAGATAGTTGCATTCTCCTCATCTACTGGGCTGCTGGAAGATCCATATTCTATTTTTTTATGGCCTAGTGTGCCCGATGCTCTAGCTCAATTGGTAAATGGCAAGTCTTATTTGATGTTTCTGCTTGACCGCTTGTCTGGGGGTGGTATGGTGTAGCTATATTGTGCCTTGCCTAGTTCTGCCAGAAACTTCCGGAAGGTCTTGTCGATGAAATGTGACCCTCTATCACTGATTACCATCCTGGGGGTTCCAAAATGAGAAAAGATGATCTCATGAAATATCTTTCGCGCCTGTTTGGAATCGGCGGCTCGACATGACATTGCTTCAACCCACTTCGAGATGTAATCCACTGCCACCAAGATGTACTCACTGTCATATGATTTGACAAAGGGTCCCATGAAATCAATGCCCCAGACATCAAACAACTCAACTTGTAAGTTGTTTGTGAGTGGCATTGCATCTCTTGCTGTGATCCCTCCGTGTTTCTGGCATTGCTGGCATCGTCGAATGAATTCTTTTGTATCCTCATACATTGTGGGCCAGTAGAATCCACTCAGCCAGATCTTCGACCTTGTCCTAAACATCCCGTAGTGACCTCCATATGGGGCTGCATGGCACTGGTCGATGACCTTTCTTGCTCATTTGTTGGTACACATCGCCTAAGCATGCCATATTGTTGGTATATTTTAACGATTACAGATGAATCCGCAAGCGTACAGATACCGTTGTAGCTTTCACCCGAGAGTATTCCAGGGTATCGAATCCACAGGGAATGTGTGTGTATTAGTTAAGAATTAAGAACGACCGAGGACAAAAGAAGGGATAATTATGTAGAAGGTAGAGAGTGTTATTTCTATGTATTCTGGATAATTAAGGATGAGCTCAAGTTGTTTACGATTTACTTGTTTTGGGACGCCCAACCGTCCTAGTCCGGAAAGGGATGCGAAGGGGACTAAGCAAGCCAAGCAATGGTCCTACTGAACTCTAGTGCTTCTCACGTGGTGGACTACGTAGGCCGTCAGGGCTGTCACCACCTGGGGCTACCACTACAAATCCGTGGCACTAGGCGCACTCCAAGGTATTCAAAAGACTATACACCACGTATACTCAATTAAATACTATCTTAGCTTTATAATTACTAAGACACTTATCACAGCAAGGAGCCCACAAGTATAAAGTAAAGCTTGAACTATATTAAATAAATATTAATCCAGAAATACAAGAGAAAATACCCGGATGTTACTCGAACCTGAGCCGCATCCGCCGAAGTACAAGAAGAGGGGAGGAAGCCGACAGCTCCGGCTTCTCCCCGGCTCGCACCTCAACTCTCACCTATTTCTACTAACTGGATAGAGCTTCGCTTGATCTTGTGCCTTTTCTGTGTGTTTTGGAGTGAAGGAGAGGGTCTCTATTTATAGGGGGAGCAAACTTGGGCATATGGAGATTCCCCACTAAAAACTAGGGGGTACCCCTCCTCTTCTTGCGACATCTGGCCTCCAACCGACATTCCCAGGGTCGGTAATCATGCCAGAATCGTTCCCACGGACGTTCTGGAGTCGGTGGGGGCAAAAACCGGAGAAAACCGTGCCAAAACAGTCAAAAACCAGAGGAGAACCGGATCTGCGCAGCATCTGTAAGTCGGCTGTAGCCAAAACCAGAGGAAAACCGCCAAAAACCGGCCTTCGGAGATTAAACCGGACAACCCGCCGTCTGAACCGCGCCGAACCGTGCCGCGGCCTCTCACGCGCTGCCACCTGTCCCTNGCGCCACGTGTCCCAGGGGTCGGCCCCTTCCCGCGCTGAGCCGCGCGCGGAGCGCTCTGCTCGCCCGGCCTGGGCCGCCACGCTCAGTGGGCCGTGACTGGGCCTGGCGGGTCGCGTGGGCCTCCCGGCCGTGCCTGACTGCTGGCCCGCCTGGCCGATGACGTCAGCGCTGCCTAATTTATTGGGACTTTTGCATTTTTCCCTGAGCTCCAAAAAATATGAAATATATATTCATTTTGATCGTCTCGACGAGCTCTACGCAGTGGTGCAATCCAACTTGCCATTTGAGATACTTTGAGATAATGATATAATTGGATCTTTCTTAGGCCTATAGTGTGAATTCCTGCATGACATGTTAAAACACCAAAACTTGTGGAAATAGTTAGTAATAAACCCTACCACTATGTTTGGTGATTATTTTTGACATATATTTGGCAGGAATTGACGGTCAAAAGTAGCACTTAAGGACCGTCAACACATATGAACATACCTTGTACAGGTATGATTCATCCCATGGATGGAGTCTACTTTCGTAGATAAGCCTTCTCTTGTTCTCCCTGGCGGTACATATCCTGCAACCATAAAGATCACAATATTTGCATACCAAGGGTCAGAGGCTATCACCTTGAGTAGGGTGTCGTCGCGCAGGAAGTCATTTATCGGTAAGTCCTGCATGTCAATAAACTACATACGCGACAAATGATCTGCTACTGAATTCTCTACTCCCTTTTTATCTTTAATTTCCAAGTCAAATTCTTGGAGTAAAAGAATCCAGCGGATAAGGCGTGGTTTAGCATCTTTCTTGGTAAGCAGATATTTTAAGGCTGCATGATCGATGTAGACAATCACCTTAGCTCCTACCAAGTAAGATCTAAACTTGTCTATAGCAAAAACTACGGCCAGGAGCTCTTTTTCAGTGGTAGCATAGTTAAGTTGAGCTCCTGTCAAAGTTTTACTAGCATACGAGATAGCATGATGGTTCTTGTTTTTGGTTTGTCCAAGGACAGCACCAACAGCATAATCACTAGCATCACACATTATCTCGAAAGGCAGCGTCCAGTCGGGGGTTGAATGACTGGCACTGAGATGAGAGCGTTCTTTAGGATTGTAAAATCATGTAAACACTCATCTTCGAAAAAGGGTACATCCTTAGCTAATAGGTTAGTGAGGGGCCTGGCTATCTGGGAAAAGTCTTTAATGAAACGCCAGTAAAACCCCGCATGTCCTAGAAAGCTACGGATTCCCTTGACATTGGTAGGAGGTGGAAGTCTTTCTATAACTTCAATTTTCACTCTATCCCCCTTTCGGACACCAAGTGTCCTAATACTATATCCTCTCGGACCATAAAATGGCATTTTTCCCAATTTAGCACCAAATCCTTGTCTCGGCATCTCTGTAGCACCCTATCTAGGTTCTGCAGACAATGACCAAAAGTCTTTCCATAAACTGAAAAATCACCCATGAAAACTTCCATGATCTCTTCTATCATGTCTGAGAAGATAGACATCATGCACCTTTGGAACGAAGCTGGCGCATTGCACAACTCGAATGACATTCTGCGGTACGCATATGTTCCATAAGGACATGTGAAGGTGGTCTTTTCTTGATCATCGGGGTGGATGGGAATCTGATGGTAGCTGGAATACCCATCAAGGAAACAGAAAAAGGAGTGGTTAACAAGTCTCTCCAACATCTCATCAATGAATGGGAGCGGGAAGTGATCCTTCTTCGTCGCCTTGTTGAGTCGGCGATAATCAATGCACATCCGCCACCCAGTAACGGTACGCTGAGGAATTAGCTCATTTTTCTCGTTGCTCACAACGGTCATACCTCCCTTCTTGGGTACTACTTGGACAGGGCTGACCCATTCACTATGAGGGACGGGATAGATGATCCCGGCATGCGGAGGTTTTAAGACTTCTTTCTTCATGACTTCCTTCATCGCATTGTTTAGCCTACGCTGAGGCTCCCTAGATGGTGTAGATGATGGGTCTATGGGAATGCGATGGGTACAGAGCGCGGGGCTTACTCCCTTCAAGTCTTCGAGGGAGTACCCAAATGCCGACGATGTTTCTCGAGCACCCTAATGAGTTTATCACTCTCGTCCTGCGTCAGCTTGTCACTAATGATAACAGGATTATCCCTGTCCTCATTTAGAAAAACATAGCGGAGACCAGCGGGCAAGGGCTTTAGCTCTATGTGTGGCTTAGGTGGCTCCTCATTTTCAAGTGGCTCAGATATGTCATCCTCTTCCTCAATAAAGTTGTGGACATGCTCTTCGAGAAATGACTTAAATGGGTCACTTGGTTGAAGGGATTTCACTTCCTCAGCTGGGTTAGGCTCTATCATAGGTTCGACTATAGAATTCTTGACCCTAGCCAAAGGAATGGTGAGGAGATTTCTTCCTACTTTGGCTAGGAGATTTCCTTCCGAGGTTACATCCTATAGGAGGCCCTCGATAGGATGTCCTATCATGAGGTCAAAATATGATGTCTCAAAGATGTAAAAGTCCAGAGCCATCTGAATCCCATTGTGCTTGAGGAGAAAGTCTCGCTCTAAGCCGAGGCTCTCGAGAATATGGCCTGAGGGTGTTCTAAGGATCTTTGATGTTGGGGCCAGCCTCTTACGGTGTCCAAGGATATGCGCGAAGGAACTGGACATGATATTAGCCCCAATGGTCGGGTTATAGAGGATGTCTATGGCCACCTTGCTTACAAAATCTCAAATGGTCTGTGAAGGTGAGTTAATCCGAATGACTTCAGAAGAAAACTCAGCTTCATTTGACCATTCCATATTTAGGATGTAAATAAGCTACCTCATGGTTTTGTTCAGAAATTATGTACCCAAATAAATAGAGGGGGTCTCTACCGTAGGTTTCTTTTGCGCTGTATAATTCGAGGTATTCCCAAAGTCTTCAATGAAGTCTTCCTCGAAATCAAAAGGTAATCTGAGAAGTTGAGTTTCCTCTTCCTCAACGGATGGGGTCTCAGGAGCTGGACTGGGAAAGTCTATGGATTCTACTTGGGAATCTTCTTGCTCAGTTTCGTCCATGTCTGCAGGAGTGTTTTCTCGGATTGCTGCTAGGACTTCTTTTGCTCTAGCCGGGGTTATGTGTAGGAATGATCCTCTGGCTGCTATGTCTATGTACCGGGCATCTTCACTATTCAACCCAGGCTGGAAATGCTGCACGAGCATGTAGTCTGGGAAGCCTAGATCCATTCTGGTTAGACATGAGTCCTGGAACTGGTCCCATGCTTTCGCGATCGTTTCCTTCTCTCGTTGTTGGAAGTAAATGATCTCCTTCCAAAGTGCATAGATCCGGTGAACAGGGAAGTATTCAAGACAAAACTTGTCCCGTAACTTTTTCCATTCACCGTTCGTTAGCCCAACAGTATGGTCATATCACTTCTTTGCTCTCTCTTTGAGAGAAAACGGGAAGAGCTTCCATCTTATCGTTGCCTGTGTCATGCCCAATATAACCAGACATGAACAGAGCAACTCAAATTCGTGCAAGTGACGGTATGGTTTTTCACCGTCACTTCCAGAGAAGGATTTGTCCTGGACCATAGCTATGAAGGAAGGGCGAAATTCATAGCTATCTGTTAAAATAGGATTTGACGAGGGGTGCGGCTTCAATAATTCACCCTTTAGAGCAGAGAACTCATGAATTAGGGTGGAATCCATGGTTGAAAACAAAAACAAAAGAAATAAAAATAAAATAAAAATGGGCAACCTTAGTTCTTAGACAACAGCTACCATTCCCCGGCAACGGCGCCAGAAAGCTTGTTGACACCAGCGGTGGCAAACAGAAAGTCCACAAGCGCACGGCTGTTGTAGTAGCATTCACCTGTGAGTAAACCAGGTATCGAATCCACGGGAAACGTGAAGTCACTATCTAATTACTAAAGTTGACCGGATCGATCGAGTTCTAATAAAGGCTGGGTAGGGAGGATAACATAGCACTAAGGCTGTGAATATAGCGAAGGGAGTTCTCCTATGCTTGCTTTGGGCACGGGGTATCCTAGACCTCTAGAAAATTGCCGGCAAACAGCTCTACGCCGTACCCGTACGTGGAGGATTACAAAGAACGGACAGTGTTGTTACCACTTGCCGCCACCTCTACTAATCCATGGGGCTACGAGGCAAACGAGGGCAGATATACACCTAAGCACCACGCCTAAGATAATATCAGCTATCCTAACCTTGATCAGAGATTAGAATACTTTACGAATAAAGCAACGAACCCACAAGCACAATAGAGAACTCAGCTTTCTATAACTCAGACTTAAGTACTAGTTGAATCCTGGATACTTACTAGGTAGCTTGCATCCGTCGAGGTACAGGTAGAGGGTCGCCGACACGCCGAGACGCCTCCAGACTCTCCCTCACTCTCTCCCTATTTCTACTCTTAGATATGAGGAGGGCTTCACTTTGACTTGTTGCTCCAGCTCGATGATGCTTAGCCCTGCCTCGAGTCCATGTATTGATAGATTGAAGAGGCGGTTGTGAGTCGGTATGAGGAGGTTGGGACAGTTCGGAGGTGGACCTACGTCGACCGACCTAGGGGGGTCGGCCAACCCTAGGATCCACCGTCCTAGGTCGTGCACGGCGTAGATCTTCTCCTGGAGGTGGTTTATAGGTACGCGTCAAAGGGTGACCGGTTCGGGCACGCGCCCAGGTCGGCTGACCTAGGGGGGTCGGCCGACCTGGAGTTGCCGCCTCTCGAGCCCATCTTCCTCTTAGTGGCTGACATGTGGGCCCTGAAGTCGGTTCCAGGTGGGTATGCTTGACATGAGTGCATTTGGTTTCAGATGTGGGCCTTTAATCCATGGGTAGTTAATCTCATGCCTTTGGTGCAAACCAACATTGATTCAATGGTTATGATGATCTCCAGGTGTGCTTCTCCTGCATGGGAAAGATTGGACTCAGTTGGGCCTGGGCCCAGGTCGGCCGACCTGGTGGGGTTGGGTGACCTGGCCCCGGGCCCACTTTGGTTCTTCTTTTGCCACTTTGTCCCTGTAAGTACATATACACCAAAACTAGTGGAATTTATTAGTAAATAACCCTATTTCTATTTGTTTTATCATTCTTTTGTATCTATGTTGGCGGTAGGATTTCTATCATTAAGAGCCGACCAACAAGGTTTCATCCTAGGATCAGTCATGTATGCCACATCCAAGCCTCAGTCATGTATGCCACATCCTGCGCCTTCATTGGAGGTGCAACCAACTCATGTTTGCAGCCCCAGATCGTGCAAAGCTATAAAAAAGGGGTGTGCCGGCTCGGGTTGAACTAACACACACATCCACCTTGCCCCACGCACCCCACAGAGCGTACATGATCTAGGCCGTGCTGGAGCGATTTGAAGGCTACTGCCACTCCGCAGTTGCCGTCCCAGGGCAGACAAGGTGGAGACTGGAGGGGAGATGGGAGTGTACGTCTACGGCCTACTCCGACAACAGGAACACCTGCACCGACAAACTCGTCGATTGAGATGGCCGGACAGCTGCCCGCGCTCTATGCCGGTCGATTTCTTTCACTCTCAGTTCATTTTCATGTACTTAGATGCATAAAGATCCTTTTCAGATTCATTCAACTTCTAAGTAATGCTAAGTCTTACATTATTTGCTACATCAGGCCAGCCAAAATTGCTCGCCGGTGTTGCCGTGCGAGGCGAGGCTAGCCTGCCGGGCAACCGAACCAAACAGGTCATTAATTGATGAACCAAGATCCATGGGAGTCCTTATGGGCTGCCAACTCTGTCAGATACAAGGAAGAGATGTACAGGTTAAGGGAACTAGT
Source organism: Alloteropsis semialata (assembly GCA_004135705.1). NCBI lineage: Eukaryota > Viridiplantae > Streptophyta > Magnoliopsida > Poales > Poaceae > Alloteropsis > Alloteropsis semialata. The sequence continues at coordinate 49,815,441 of CM014272.1, forward strand.
CAGCTACTAGGAAACAATCCGGTCTACTCATATTAGGACTCAGTGTATAGTATCCGACTAGGAATCTGTATTCCTTGCCTTGTAAGACCCTGTCTCCTGAGTACATAAGGTGAAGCAGAGTCCTGTTGTAAAAACAATATGAAGCGATCCACCATACATGACATAGGGTATTATGCTCTCTCTCGAGGTGGCCTGAACATGTCTAAATCGTCTCGTGTTCAACATCGTGCTTTTGGTTCCGGTGAGGCCCACAACTCGACTACTCAGGGACCCCCTATATTAGGCTAGCTAGTATAAAAAATGACAACTAGCGTGCTAGGTAGGGGCTCTCGTCGAGAATCGTCAGGCAAGCTCGATGGCACCAGTCATCATCAACTGCGATGGCGACATGGCATTCGAGAAGGGCGCCACCTTCGTCTTCGGCTCCTGGGTCTGCACGGCGGACGGCGTGGGCAACTTCGACCGCGTACTCAAGGCGACGACCTCGGAGCAACTCGCTGACAAGCTTAACGAGATTGCTCTTCTGGGTCCGACCCCGACGCGGGCTCAGGGAACCTCAAGTTTCAGTTCGAATACAATTCAGACTGGGAAAAATTCAATGTGGACTAGGCAGTTCGAGCCGGTTTCTGAACCATCGGTCGTGCTGAAATCCAACTCTTCAAAAACCCAGAAGAAGAAGGGCTTAGCCACTACTAGACATGAGGTCAACACCCCGAGACAGATCCCTTTTGGTCTCGCGGGAACCGCCTCCATTTACTAGGCACCATCATTAAAGCAGCTCCGATCTCTGGTCGAATTCGATGAACTCCCCCTGGGCGGGAAACAAGTCAGACTCGTCATCACCGTGACTCCTGAAGGGAGAATCGTCCACTGGCCTGGACGCAAGCCAAAGTTGGGAGCTACACCTCAAGAAGAATTGGACATGTCCCGCATTATTGCGTGCATTGATCCACTACCCTTCCAACACGGCGAAACCCTATGCTCTTCAGGAGAATGCGGCTCCACAATCCCGACAACCTCAAGCACAGGAAGCTTCTCACCAGGGCGTCAAGCCATGGTGATCATCGGCAACGAAGTACAAGTCTCCAATGATGAGCCAACTGTGGAGAACGAAGCCACGGACAATCGAGAAAGACGCATGCAACGTAACGTTGCTCGTGCAGAGCATCATCGCCGACTCAACTGTAGAATCTCAATGAACAATTCGTGCAAGTCGCTGGACAAGATGTCTACGCCAACGCTGCAGCCAATATCCTGACTGTCGCAGCAGAGCTTGGTAACATGGGCCAAACTTCGGAGATCCAAAGGATGAAGACGATGCTCGAGACAGCGGCAATCCAACATAACGCGGTATGCCCTGCCCGAACCATCACCAAGTCCAAGATAGCGAGTCGCCAAGCAAGCAATCGCCTTCCTGAGGCCGGAAACCATGGCAATCCATCTCATCACCCAATCAGAGACCGCCGAGAACACGACAATGCGGGCGGCATGGTACACGACAATTCTTTGCCCAACAAGCTCACGTCCTCGCAACGGTCCTCAACACCATACTACCCTCTTGGCCCTTCACATGCTAGGGGCTGGACATGGTCGAACCACTCAAGAAAGCTCCAGGGGGATTTGAATATCTCTACGTGGCAATCGACAAGTTTACGAAGTGGATTGAAGTCAAGCCACTAGTCAAAGCTACAGCACCAAAGGCGGCTGAGTTCTTCCAAGACATTGCCCACCTCTTTGGTATCCCGAATCGCATCATCACTGATCTTGGTTCCCAATTCACAGGGGACGAGTGCTTTGACTTTTGTAATAGTCTGGGAATCGAGGTCCGCTATGCATCGGTGGTGCACCCACGTGCCAATGGACATGTTGAGAGAGCTAACAGCCTCATACTCCAAGGACATAAACCAAGGCTCTACGGACCACTCAAAAAGTACGGCGGCTAATGGGTGCAAGAATTGCCAGCCATGGTATGGGGGGCTAAGAACCCAGCCTAATCACGCGACGGGGCAATCACCTTTCTTCTTGGTCTACGGCTCAGAGGCAGTACTTTCGGTAGACATCGAGTACAATGCTCCAAGAATTCAGAACTACTCGGAGGAGACAGCAGAGCAGAGCAAAGCAGAAGATGTGGACATGCTAGAAGAAGCAAGGGTAGTCGCATTGATCAGGACAACTAAGTACCAGCAAGATCTCAAGAGGTATCACGACCAAAATGTCCAGGCAAGATCGTTCAACATTGGTGACTTGGTCCTCCGAAGAATTCAGAGTACAAAAGATCAGTACAAGCTATCCTCGCCTTGCGAAGGCCCGTTCATAGTATCAAGGGTTATCGGCCCGGCTACTTATCAGCCACAACGGGAAGACAGAACAGAAGTGCCCAATGCTTGGAACATCGAGCACTTGCGGTGTTTTTATCCTTAAAAGTTTTTAGGAGTCATTAAGAGTGAATAAAAGTCAATCCTTTCAATGTACTGATGTCACTTTAAGCCAAACAATAATAAAGTGTCTATATTCCACTATCATCAAACCTGGAATTCGGACATGAATATTATGCTACGCTTGCTTGCCAAGTAACACATATAAAGGAGTTTTTGAATCAAGCCTAGTTGTTTAAACACAATTCAAACAGGCTACATTCATAAACTAATGCCATCTACTCTTTGTTTTAACATAGAGAGATCAGGTGCTTTAAAATACAGATACAAGTACTTTTGTTGACAAGACATTACTATTTACATCTAATCAAAAGTTCATTACAAAGGTTTCTTTTACATAACAAAAGAACCTAGAACTTAAGCTGGAAAACTATCTTCTCCACCGTGTCCTTCTCCTCCTCCAGATATGCATTGAACATGTCCCGGGTGCACGCTGGATTGACCTTACCCTGGGTAATGCTTAACTGCTGGGCGGGGAACCATGATCGGACTATGCCGAGTACTTGCCTAGTGCAAGACTGGGCTATCTGTTGGCAGTAGGCTCGCACCTACCCAGGAGTAGCTCGGAGACGATCAACCAGCGGAGGAACAGGACCACCTGTGGGTACTTTGGCATACACGTTGACTAGCGGAGCAGTAGCCTCCTTAAGGGATCCGAGTTCTGCACCAAGCTGGTTGACTTCTGCGTGAAGAACGTGGATTTGGTCTTCCTGGCTGTGGATCGTAGTCATACCCTGGACGAGCTGAGCATCGGCATCCTTGCGCATTTGCTTCTCCTCACAAGTTCTGCCATGCAATCCCACTCCCACTACTCGGCTCGTTTTGCGCGCACTTGTTGCCGATAGAAGAGATTCTTCATATCGGTGGCTTGAGCCCCAAGCGCCTCAATCTTCTTCTCTTGGTCTGCATATACAATCATATTGTTGATAAATTATGTGATTTATGCCAAATCCGCGAGAAGAAGTCGGTGATTTACCTCCAAGCTTCTGCTTAAGTGACTTTGTCTTCTCAAGGACATCGTCGTGCTGGTTCTGGTAAGAGTTCATCTTCTCATATGCTACGTCCAGATCCAGCAATAGCTTGGCCTGCTCTTCCTTCCACGAAGATCGAACTTGGCCCAAGTCCTTTTCTTCCTTTTCCGCTCATGTAAAATAGGCACTAGCCCTCCGGAGCATCTTCGACTTCTAGTGCGAGTGGTGAAGGATACTCTGTTTTAAAAAAAACTAGTTGGAAGAGCCATCCGCAAAACATCCAGTGGAGCTAAGTATACTTATAGTATTAATTTACTTTATACTGACTTCTGTGAGCTTGGTATGTTGCTTCTGTAGCTCTGCGGCTTTCTCAAGATCTTCCTGATCAACCTGTGAGTTGAACAGGAAGTCGTTGTCATCATCAGTACCTGCGCCTGGCGTTCCTGTATAGATCTGGAATGGTTCAGGTGATGGTGCTTGGGGTTTCTTCTCTCGGATGATCTCTTCAATGGCGGCGGCCTTCACAAGACTTGCGGCTGCATCAAGTTCCTCGGTACGTAGACCAGCCATCTGAGTACTTTCTGTAGCTTTTGCCCATGCGCCTTGTGCAGAAGTACATGGAACGGCTGGTTCTGGTACTTTGGAGACGATGCCTCGGTCCTTGCCTCTTGGGGTTGTGGCTGCGGCGCTATCCGGGGGCTTGGCTCTTGCTCCACCTCCGCCTCCTTGGTCTGAGTATCTCTTGATCGGTTGTGCTCCGGGATCTCAGGTGACTGAGCAGGCTGGGTAGTAGGCGGCCGGCTATACAAGATACAAGAACAGAAGTTCAGTATGACGGACATAATAGATGATCAAGTGCTGTGACCAATAAGACTGACTACTTACCTAGCAAAGTCCATGTCAAATTCAGGATCGTCCAAGTCAAAGGAGATCTCCACAGATGGAATGTCTTGAAGCTCGGGAGTTTTCTCCTTGGGGGAAGGTACTTTCTCTTGTGTTTCCTGCACGAACAGAACCCGGATCAGTTCAAGATGAAAGATTCCGAGTACTATTAACATGCAAGATTGGCATACCTTGGGAGGAGAGGCGTGGAGAGGAATGTC
>CM014272.1:49823331-49841123 GCA_004135705.1 Alloteropsis semialata
CGAACAGTTCGCCAGGTTCGTAGAGGTCATTCAAAAGTTAAACATACATGTGCCATTGCTGGATGCTATGCAGGTGCCGACCTACGCCAAGTACTTGAAGGACATACTGAACAACAAACGTCCACTCCTAAGCACCAAGGTCATAAAGTTGACTGAGGAGTGCAATGCAGCCATCTTGAACAAGGTCCCGGAAAAGAGGAAGGACCCAGGGTGTCCCACCATCACGTGCACAATTGGGATACAACATTTCGAGCACACACTCTGTGATTTGGGGGCAAGTGTCAGCGTCATGCCAAAGGTAGTCTTTGACCGCCTTAACTATACAACCTTATCCCCTACTCCCATGAGACTGCAGCTGGCCGATTCCACGGTCCGTTACTCGGAGGGGATAGCCGAGGACATTCTGGTGCGCATCTGGGATTGCTTAGTTTCTGTCGACTTCGTGGTACTGGACATGGATGTGAGCAACGACTCGTCGCTCATCCTTGGGTGACCCTTCTTGAGCACAGCAAACGCTCACATTAATGTGGGTGCTCGAGAGATCCAGCTCCACATTAATGGTAAGAAGAAGAAGTTTGAGTTCAGGCCGAAGGTGGAGCAATGCTCCATGATCAAGATCAAGTATGGGTGGAACAGTCAGAATGTCAAGGAGGTAGAGGTTACACCTCCAGAAAAAGACAGCCTGATAAAGTTCATGGAAAAGTTCTGAGAAAAAGAATTCCCTATCCGGTAGCATGCAAAGAACAAGAAGCCTATACGAGGTGCGAAAGCACAGGCGAAGAAAACACCAGAACAAGCTGTCGACCGCCACAAGAAGGTAAAACAGGTATGGCGGGTTAAATCATCTGTATCCTCATCTCCAGGGTCAGATGCTGCTTCATCAAGCTAATCCAACAATGGAGACGTCATCACTCGACGATGTAAAACACGAGTCCTGCGCCGACAGGTTTATCGGTGTCAACAAAATAGCTTGGGGGAGGACCCCCAATCAGGTAAGTTCAGGTAACTATTTATGAATAAAGTTAGTAAATGAGAGCTATTTAGGTTAGTCCCTTAATGTCATAAGTTTTTGCTGAAGTTTTTGTTTTGGATATGATGAATAGTTGCTTTTATTTCTTTATTGTATCTATGTTTCACCCTGCTATTCTCCTAAGCTTTGAGTTTGCTGGTTGAGCATGATCTTTTCTGTTATCTTGTCTATCTATGGGTAGCATATGCAAGCTCTAGTCTAGGTTGTTGTTGGCTATGATATGATAAGAGTTACCCTAAGCTCATACCAAGCAAGACTTATGGTGATTGAAATTCCTACCAAAGCTCATATTGTTTTAAACCCCTACAAAAGCTACTTGTCATTGCATTGAGTTTTGTCAAGGTCATTGTGATTTTTAGAGATTTACTTCATGCTTTTAAAACCAAGGTCACACACACGCCACCATATACATGTTACACTTTTACCCTGGAAGTAAGCATGACACCCATCCACAAAATAAAAGCTCTACATAAATAGGGTACTCTTCCCCAACTTTATTGCAAAAGGAGACATGGGCTGATAAAAAAATGAACACATGAAGGTCCAAGTATTTAAAAACAATAGAGCACATGAAGGCTTTTGGTTTAGGAAAAATAGCCATGTCTCTAAAAGCACCTTTATAAGGGGAAGAGGAACTTACAAAAAGGAGTTATCATACATTTTACCATCCACACACGTGCACATCTTGGTTTGAGAGTATGACTTACTTCTCTTTGAATCATGATCTTGTCTTTACAATATGTGCACTACAAGTATGTTATAAAGCTCTCCTAGCACAAACTCCACTCCAATGAGTGATATGAGAGTTGAGAGAGGAACTTGATAAGGAAATAAACCTTGAGTGACTTGAGAGTACCACCTAAGGAACTCTGCCTTTTGAAAAATCCCAAAACCTCCGGTTTGATTGTCAAGCAAGGTAGAAGGCAAGGTGCTTGGTCTAAATCGTTCTAGCTACCAACCGCCCAAGACAAGGAGAAGCTACAAGCCCAATAAAAGGTCAAGGTAATGAGGGAAGTTTATTTTACCAGCTTATTCAATTCTTGGTAGAATATCTTGTTGAACCACTGGTACTTTTCAGGAGTAATGGGGAAGTAACTCCTGATCCACTGAGCCTAAAAGTTTTAGTCTTTGCTCGGGACGAGCAAAGGGCTAAGCTTGGGGGAGTTGTTGACGGTCCTTGTAACGAAAATCTGGCCGTCAAAAGGCTCAGAAAACTAATAAAGACAAGACATAACTTAGGCATTTGTATTCAAATAATGTTGTAGCATGCATATCCAGAATATATTTGAGTACAGGGAATACGGTGCAAAAGATGGACGAAAATGGGCCCAGGCCCAGGTTGGCTGACCTGGCTAGGTTGGGCGACCTAGCCTGGACCCCATTTGAGCCCATCCTCCACACAGGTCAAGAAGCACACTAGGAGATGATCATGGACGTTGAGTTGAAGTCAAGGGTGAAAGATGAGCCACGTGTCAATCCCATGGATTGAAGGGCCCACAATCAGAGCTTCGTGCACCTAAACCGACGGTACCCACCTGGAACCGACCTCAGGACCCACCAGTCAGACTCCCAACGGAGGGTGGACCCAAGAGGCCGCAGTGCTGGGTCAGCCGACCTCTCCGTGCGGCCAATTCGGTCCCCCCTTGACTGGTGCATCAATACCGACTTCAGGACGACATCTGGACCGTGCATTGCTCGAGTCGGTTCATCGAAGGGTCGGCCAACCTGGGCCCACCTCCAAACTGCCATAGTCACCTTGCCGGCACCAATCGCCTATGTGGTGCTATAAATACCTGCAAGAGGTGCCGTACTCAACACATATCAGAAGAAGAGCTCTCCTTTGCTACAAGCTTAGTCTTAGTCTTAGTAGTGATAGTGCTAGTATTAGATCTTCTAAAGGCTTCCGGAGGAGTCTTGGTAAGTTCTAGAGTTCAGTTCTTGTATCTCTTTACTTACTTGTAATACTCTGAGCTTAATGGAAATACCTTCATACTTATGTTGTATGCCTCAACTTTACTTTACTTACTTAGTATATACTACTTATGTCTTGCACCTTGTTCAAGTGAATATATGCTATGACATTGGCTCAATGTGCCTCACGGTTGCTCTATTTATTAGCGTGATAGATAGAGTTGTATTTCATACTGCAAACATGGTGTTTGGATTATGGAATACTGTTGAGGGTATCGCTGCCCCACGGATTAGTAGAGGTAGGCGGCAGGTGGTGACAGCCCTGTCTGTCCTTTGTAATCCTCCATGTTTGGAAGTGGATATTAAGCCTTTATGATAAGACGACCTACTGTCGTCCCTTCATAAGGGAACCACTGGATACCTCGATATGTCCTCTTGCATATGTCCATTGTATGAGCTTGTATAGGGTATTGTAGTATATCCAAGTCCCATATGTATGATGCTAATGAACCCCTTTGTAATCTTTACTAATGTTCTATGACTAACTAAGACTACCATAATGATGAGCAATGAACTTCTGTGTGTCACATTACCCATTCACTTTCATATCCTTTACCCCTGTCTAGATTAAGGTATATTAGTAGTGTTGTAAATAAATGCATTAGAGGACACCTCTCTTTAACTAATCGCTTTTCTTGCGGATAAACAAATAACGATACTCTGAAATACTCCCCGGTGAAATGCTACAATTTACTTTTGTGCACTTGCAGAATATCTGTAACATTTAGATTTACGATAAGGCATCTCTAGTGCCACCACTACTCTGAATGGTGATGCTAAGAAATGCCAGCACCGGGTCGGGTCATTTAGACCAGCGTATTCATAGCTAGCGTGGGCCCTCTTCTGGCAGGGTTGCACGCGACGGTGAATGAAGGAGCTGGCAATCCCAATTCCTGTCAGGCCTTTCTTCTTCAACTCAGCGATGCTATTCAGAAGGCTAGCAACACCATCCGCTTCGTCTTTGCTCACAGCCTAGTTCCAATTGGCTTGGGGACGGGGCAGGTGGCCCGAGTGTTTCTTTAATCTTGGGGGCTGGTTCTCAACATAAAACCACTTGTCCGCTCAATCTTTGATGGAGTCATTCAATCTAAAATCAAAGTACACCTTTTTCACCCTTGGCGCAGTTGAAATCCTGCCCTGCCGACTACTTTGTCCGAGTTAGGTTTAATTCGGTAAAGGAGGCAGAAGAGGTTGAAGTGGGGATCGATGCCAAGGAAGGCTTCACAGAGGTGGATAAACATAGAAATTTAAAGAATGGAGTTGGGATGGAGATGGATAAGCTCTAATCCGTAATATCCAAGCAAGCCACGGAGGAAATCATGAACGGGAATAGCAAATCCACGTTCATAAAAGGAAGTGAAAACAACTACCTCATGGATTTCATCAAAAGGCCAGGGCTTACCGGCGTCCGTCCGCCAGCAAGAGATGGCCTTGTCCAGAAGGTAGCCTTGATTGACTAATTGCTATACCATTTCGTCGGTTGCTTTGGATTTCTTCCAAACCAAAGCAGGTGCTGGCGCGGTCTTGAACACCGGCATTTCCGTGAAGGGGATCTTGGGTTCCTTCTTGCTCGTTGCTGCTTTCTTGCCCATCTTGCTAGTCGAGGCTTGCTTCTATGGGAGCGGATTGCCAGGCGAGGCTTGAGTGGATTGGAAGGCGTGCGCAAGTATGGAGGATTTCAGATTTGGGAGTGGCGGCTTGGACAAATGTGAATGCGAAGCGGTTCTCCATTGTTTTTATTAAAGAAGTAGTAACCCTAAGCGTATTTTGCGAAAGCCGTTTTCACTAATACACCAACAGTTATGTATTCATGGTTTTTAACCAGATGCATATCTGTGCGGTTTTTTCCTTAGGGCTAAGTCATTTACCGAGGCATTGCCATGCTCGGGGGCAGATGCTTAATGGGATGAGTTTTTTCCAAATCAAAGAATATACTTATTTCTTGAAAAGTCTTTAAGCTTATTGTAATTGGCTTTGAGCTTGGGGGTTGGAGGGGGAAATAGTATTTTTTTTGAAAAGTTTTTCATTAAAGACCCTGAAATTGTTTTTTATCCTTGAAAACATTTCTAGGCTCGGGGGCTGACCCATAATGGGTCCATCTTTTTTCAAAAGCTGGACACCATTATATTAAATGGGGAAGTTTTTGCATCATCTTTGATTTAAAAATCAAAGCCCGGGGGCTGATTGCAAAAGAAGTCGGCAGAGAGCACATCATGTTCACTTCTGAAGGTTTAAACAAAGACACAACTCGGCTGATGCTCAAATTGTTGAGAAACAACTCGGCAGGCATGAAGACATGAAGACGCTCGGGGGCTTGATGGACCAAGATCCATGGGAGTCCTTATGGGCTGTAGGCCCGCGAGTAGGGCTGGACAAAAACCTCGTTAGGCTGGCTCGGTGACAGGTACAAAAGTGCTCCGATTAGATTTGTTTTTCTTTTAATATTAAAATGACTTCATTTAGAATGACTTTCAACTTCAGCTCGGCTCGTTAGGCTCGGCTCGTTAAGCTCGGCATGAAGTTGGGTCTCAAACAATTCAGGAGACTATGATAGATAAGATTATGCTAATTTCAAAAAAAGCTCGAAAAACTGCCTTCAACTCGATATCCAGCCCTACCCACGAGGAGATTGGGCTGCCAACTCTGACAGATACAAGAAAGAGACGTACAGGTTAAGGGAACTAGTCGGCTACTAGGAAACAACCCGGCCTACTCATGTTAGGACTCTATGTATAGTATTCGACTAGGAATCTGTATTCCTTGCCTGTAAGACCCTGTCTCCTGAGTATATAAGGTGAAGCAGGGATCCCTTGTAAAATCATAACCACCAATACAAAGCGATCCATCATATAGGACGTAGGGTATTACGCTCTCTCTCGAGGCGGTCTGAACCTGTCTAAATCGTCTCGTGTTCACCATCGTGCTTCTGGTTCCGGCGAGGCCATTGCGAACAACTCGACTACTTAGGGACCCCCTATAGTAGGCTAGCCGGTATAAAAAATCAACATTTATCTTTACCTATTTCTAAAGAGAGGATTGCTTCTTCCTTTTTTTGGTCCATCGTGACATGTGGGTCCACCAGATCCGTCGGACTCTGACCACGTTTCCGATTCACGATATTAGTTTTCTTATATCTTGTTAAAGTTCAAACTCAACTCGTCAAGTATTCGATATCCATTAAGGTGCTGTTACGTTACCACGGTGACCTAGTGTGGACCACGTCCCTGACATCGCAACTCGACACACCAGACACCTCGCCACTGAGATCATCGGCTGCTGAAGCAATGTCATCGGTATGCTCGGCTCCGGGCCACTGTGACAGCGTAGCTCTATAACGGTACCCCTCTCATCACCATCGCCCTCCCTTCACTGGGGCCTACGTGCCAGCCTTCGCTCTCACCACGTAGATGTTGGGGAGGAAGTGGTTGGTCTCATCACACATGGAAACCAACTAACGCTAATGTCTCATGGGATGCTAATCATGTTGGCTTTCATCCAGCACGAAAGTGGCTATATATACACAGATCCTAATCAATGTATAAATCATGGCGTATAGCATATTGCACACAAAGCCTAAACATTTGCATGAGCTGGATCGGAGGAGCCCGCCGGCGGGCTGCTGCTTCATGCCATTCTCGGCGCTTGCCTTGGCCCTCTTGCTTGCGAGCCATCCGAGCGCGGTGCCCACGGCATCGTTGCTGCCTCAGGCTAGCACGGCGCAATGGCCATGAGAGAGGGGACACGGAAGCGAAGGCGTCTCCAAAATTCAATTCGTCGTCGAGTGCGCACGGAAGAGCTTCTGTTCACCGTGGGCCTATATTGTCAGTGGAACACTACTAAAAAAACATTTGTAAGAGTCAGGGTTTTTTTAGGGGCGTACTAAAAGGCGACGCGCCCCTACAAATGCGCGCGCTACTGTAGCTAAGGACCACCCATATAGATGCATTTCTAGGGACGGGTCATGCCATGAGCCACCCCTACAAATGCTGCCCCTTCTAGGGGCGGCCCATGCTATGACCCGCCCCTAGAAATGTATTTTCAGGGGCGGCCCATGCCATGACCCGCCCCTAGAAATGCATTCTCAAATGTGAAATTCAAATTTTGTAAATGACCTCGGATGGAGAAACTACCAAAATGAAACTTGTAGATTTCACAAAGTTATGAAACTTTGTAGTTGATAACTTTTTTATTTGAAGTCATCTTGTCAACGAAAACTAAGTTTGAATGTTCTCAAATTTGAAATTCAAATTTCGTAAATGACCTCGGATGGAGAAACTACCAAAATGAAACTTGTAGATTCAAAAAGTTATGAAACTTTGTAGTTGACAACGTTTTAATTTGAAATCGTTTAGTGCCTCAAACAAGCAATTTACACTCAGTTTAGTATAATATGGTAGGAACCAAAACAGCATCTAGTCACAGGTGAGAGTGTGGTGCAATGGTAGAGGAGGCTACGCGCGAGGGAGAGGTCGTGAGTTCAAATCCCACCAGCCGCGAAGCACGTGAATTTTACGCGAAAAATGACGCGACTTACTTGAAATGGCAAAAAATATTTTTTTTGCTATTTTTTTGATTTATTTCTGGTCGGGTGCCGTGTGCCGTAGCATTTGTAGGGACGGGCTACTAACCCCCTTGCAAATGGCGACCCGCCCTTGGAAACTCATTTGCTGGGGCGGGCAACTCCGCCCCTACAAATGGTCATTTTTAGCAGCCCCCAGTAGGGGCGGATTTCGGCGCCGCCCCTAGAAACCCTCGCTAACCCGCCCCTACAAAAGTTTTTTGTAGTAGTGGAACAAACTTAACGACAACGGCAATGAAAAAAAGTAAATCGTAAATAGTGGCAATCAAGGGTACATGAGAATTTCAATGGCATCATATAATTTACAGTGGTTGAGGGAATTTAATCTCTTAAAGGCATGTGTCAACAAATTTACCTTAATGAAGCTCTATGTGCGCTTGCAAGGAGTTTGGCAATTGAACCATTGTAATAGTTATATGGGTTCCACGGAAGAGACGCCATTAGCTAGAGCTCGGACTCCCTGACTTGGCTACGATATGTTAGACCTAGAGTTAATTAGGAGGCCGATGGGTGATCCCACGATATGTTAGACCTAGAGTGTTACAGTGGTTTTATATTTTTTTACTTCTTTCTAGAGCGTTCTAAGGTTTTTGTCTCAATTTTTTGTTTGGTCCAACTTTTTCATTGACAGATGGTGCCAATTTAGTTAGGATTTCTGTCGATGAACTCATTTTTTTTAAAGTGATTCTACCTATTATCTAGCTGTCATTCCCTCCGTCCCAGGACCCACTACTACAGAAACCATTTTTCAAGTCACTATTTTCACAGTCGGTTTTTTGAAAGTGGCGCAGAAAATATTTTCACAGTCGGTTTTTTTAGTGCTGCGGCTGGGAAAGGAAAAACCGGCTGTGATAGGTGGCTTTCGCAGCCGGTTTTTTAGCCGAACCGGCTGTGAAAAGGGCTAGGTTTTCACAGCCGGTTCGGCTAAAAATCCGGCTGTGAAAACCACCTATCACAGCCGGTTTTATACCTGACAAAACCTGACATTTGCAGGCTTTTTTCACAGTCGGTTTTTAAGAAAAACCGGCTGTGATAATGCATTTTCACAACCGATTTTCTTTAGCCGACTGTGGAAATATGTTTTCACAGCCGGTTTTTCTTAAAAACCGACTGTGAAAATGGCGCACCCATATATCAGCTGCCTCCCCTCCCCTCCTTCTTCCCCAACCCGACACAAACACCATTTTCACCATTGTTACGGCCACTTTTTCGAATTCTTCTAAAAAAGACTCCATTTTTGAAGGATATACCTCACCAACTTACCAAAAGGTTGGTCTCTAGCTATACCTCATTTCCACCAATGCATTTGTGGGTTGATTTTCAATTTTTGGATGAATTTTATGGAGAGGGTGTTCATCAATTTAGAGGCCATTTCTCACCAATTTTTTCGTGTAGGAAGCCGAAGTTGGATGGTTTCACACCTCCACCATGGTTAAAGGTTGGTATGTGCACATAATTGTTTTAGGTTGTTATTGTGATTGGTTAGTTTTTGGCAAACTAGGGATGAGAATGAATAAGTGGTTGCTCTTTGATTATTATAGAGGCATTTCTCACCTATTGATTCATGGAGGAGATCGAGTTTTGAAGGTTGCACAAGTCCAGAGTGGTTATTTGATGGGTACGTACGCCCTATGTTTGATGGTTGATTTATTTGCTTGGTTAGATTTTATCAAATTTGAGTTGAATATGAATGGAAGATGGTCTTTTCGATTTTAGATCAATTTGTCGAATTGGCTTACATGCATGGTGCTGAATTCTAAAGGTTGAACATCAATCGCTTGTTTCAAGGTTAGTATCTATCCATACTTAATTTTACAAGCATTTTTTGTTACGTTTCATAAATTTGAAATTATGGGTATAGTCTGAAGTACTAGATTATTAGTGTATTTAACTAAACTAGCTATTTGTTTAGGGGCCAATAAATGTTTAAATGAATTTGGTTTAATTTGTTGAAGGCTACATTCATGAAACTTTTTAGGGCCTTTTAACTAAAGTACGAAAATTGTTCTATTCTAATTCACAGATGGATAGAGGATGGATGTATGATTCTTTGGGTAGAGGTGATAATTTTGTGAAAGGAGTTCAGTCTTTTATAGATGTTGCCAAGGCATTTATCATCAGTCATCCAAGGGAAGGGGGGTATGTTTCATGCCCATGTGTTGATTGCAAGAATCAGAAGCAGTTCACAAATATCGAGCAGATCCGATGCCATTTGCTAACTAGGGGTTTCAAGCCAGATTATATGATTTGGAATAAGCATGGGGAGGTTGGTATCAATGACACTGATGGAGCCTCTACAACCGTGCGGAAACGAAAAGCTCAAACAGTGCGGGAGACTGTGCAGGAAATAGAGCAGGAAACGGTGCAAGAAACCGTGCAGGAAACGGTGCAAGAATCGGTGCAAGAAACGGTGCATGAAACACAGCAGGAAACTTTCGGTGCAACCATGCATGAGACTTTAGCTTCAGATGCTATGTTGGATGGCCTAGACAGAATGATACATGATGGGGAGCCAGAATTCCTTGATGACAAAAATCTGAAAAAGTTGGAGAAGATGAGAAAGGATGCCAAGACACCATTGTACGAAGGGTGTACCATATCTAAATTGGAAGCGGACCTCAGGCTACTGGAGATGAAGTCAAGTAATGGGTTGTCGGACAAAGGTTTCAATGATTTGCTAGAAGTTTTGCAGACGATGCTTCCTAGCCCGAATGAATTGCCTAAGAACATATACGAGGCGAAGCAGATGATCTGTCCATTGGGTCTCGAAGTTCAAAAAAATCCATGCGTGCTCCAATGATTGCATCTTGTACCGTGGCAGATACGAAGATTTGGATGAGTGCCCAGTTTGCAATGCTTCAAGATACAAGTGTTCATCAACAACTTGCAATGGATTGCAAATGAAACATGAGGCCGCCCGCGAAGGTCGTTTGGTATTTCCCAATAATTCCCCGGTTGAAGCGGTTGTTCGCAAATGCAAAGACAGCAAAGCTTATGCGGTGGCATGCCGAAGATCGTCTTAGAGATGGGAAGCTCAGGCACCCAGCAGATGGTTCACAATGGAGGGCTCTTGATTTTAAATACAAGAGAAAATTAAGGAACGAGATTAGGAATGTAAGGTTCGGGCTGAGCACGGACGGGATGTGTCCTTTCAACATGGTTAGCAGCAAACACAGCACTTGGCCAGTGACTCTATGCATATACAACCTTCCACCTTGGTTGTGTAAGAAGCGGACGTACATAATGATGACTTTATTGATCCAAGGACCCAAGCAACCTAGCAATGATATAGATGTGTATCTAGAACCATTGGTGGATGATCTCGTGACATTGTGGACAAAAGGTGTCAAGGTGTGGGACGAGTACAAGCGAGAACACTTCAAATTGAGAGCACTGCTATTTGTAACTATCACCGACCTACCCGGCCTTGGTTGCCTGTCTGGTCAAGTTACAAAAGGATATAAGGGATGTGTGGTTTGCATGGAAAAGACAGATGCAAGATGGCTTAGCAATAGCAGGAAGATGGTCTACATGGGTCATCGAAGGTTGCTTCCAATTAACCACCCCTATCGCCGGAACAAGAAATCCTTTGATGGNACCGATCACCTCCGACATACCGGAATGGAGAGCAGATATTCAAGATGGTTAGCAAACTAAGAGTTGTCCTTGGAAAGGGGGCCGGAAGTGTACCCGCACCGGCTGATTCTCTGTTCAAAAAGATGTCTTTGTTCTGGAGGCTTCCTTATTGGAAGTTTCTCATAGTTCGTCACGCACTTGATGGGATGCACCTAACAAAGAATGTTACGGAGAGCACGCTTGGAACAGTGATGGCTGCGAAGGGTAAAGGAAAGGACTCATTGGAAACTAGACAGGACTTAGAAGAGATGAATGTCAGGCCTGAGCTACATCCAATTGTACAACCTGATGGCAAAAAGAAGCTTCCGGTTGCTTCGTGGACCTTGGACAGTCAGCGGCCAACCTTTGTGGCAGACCGCCCCAATCTAAGTACCATAGCCATACTCATGTACGCAGATCATGGGTCGATTCGACCGATTCACGTCTCGTCGAGCGAGACAGGCCGAGAATGAATTGCACAATGACGAAGGGGCTAGTGATGGTGCCCAAGGGAGCCCTTCCGCGTACCTCAACCTCGACCAAAATGACGTTGAACAAAATGATAGCTTATCAGAGAATGAGGTAATTCATGTCATTGTGTACATGAGTAACCTAATTATTAGGTGCATCGTTGGATATTAATAGTGTTTAGTATTGGCAGGAGCCAGTTCAGACTGAGGCAGAAATGTCGGAAGAACCGAAAGTCCGAGGCAAGAGAGGCCCGAACAAGATGCCAACAGGCCGAATGATAATCACCCGTGTAGATATCACCGGGGAGCCAGTCTCACCACAGAAGATTATAGGGCCTTACAAGACTGCCGCAGGGCGCATAGTGAAGGATTACGTTCCGATCATATATCATGGCTGGAATTCAAAGGAAACGGACATGCAACCTCCTAATCCGATAAAGGAACTATGTTGGAATAAGATGAAAGAACATTTCATTTTCCCTGATCCAAACTCAGAGGCACTTGCAAAGCGCAAAGTACTGCAAACGATGGGCAAGTCAGCAAATAATTTTAGGACGGTACTAAATAAGATGAGGAAGGAAGGTCGGGTGCCTAACTGGAAACACTATCCGAACCAGGAGCAGTATTGGGAACGTTTCTGTAAGTACTATGAGAGGCCTAAGGTACAAGAGACCTGCTCAAAAAATACAGTTAATTCCTCTAAGAATACCTGCCACCATCATTGTGGGTCTCGTGGGTACCTTGGGAAAATAAATGACTGGGAGGAGATGGCTGAAGCGGTGACAAGCTCTGGTGCAACGCTTGAGACAGATGGTTGGGATGAGCGTGCCGTGAGGTACCTGCTTGCTCGTGGTGCTTATTACAACCCTGATGGCTCCCTTAGTTACCGCACACAAGAATCCAGGGAAATAGCTAGTAAAATAAAGCAAGCCCAAAGTGAAGTTGAGGGCGGACTCTTTATTCCGAATAGAGAGAATGACGTGCTTACACGTGCTCTAGGAAACAAAGAGCACCCTGGACGCACAAGAGGCACCGGAGTTGTTCCCTGGGGCCTTGCCTTCATAGACGATGCAAGCACATACAGAAGCCATAAAAGGAGCAAGGCAGCACGAGAGTCCCAATGGAATTCTATGATACAAGCCGTTCGCCAGCAAGTTGCCGAACAAGTGACCGAACAAGTCCGCCAGCAAGTAACCGAACAAGTAACTCAACAAGTAACCCAGAAGCTTCGGAAGGAATTCAGCGAGCAGGCTCGGCACCAAGGTTCGCTTCCGGAACAAGGCGGTGAGATTCACACTAGCCCTGTCGTGCACCGTAGTAGTTGCGGAAGTGTCGGGCTTCCTGCGGAAGATGCAGGCCTGTCTTTCCCAGTGGATGCGATCACAGAACCAAGACAATGCAAGCTATATG
This sequence comes from Alloteropsis semialata, assembly GCA_004135705.1. Classification (NCBI taxonomy): domain Eukaryota; kingdom Viridiplantae; phylum Streptophyta; class Magnoliopsida; order Poales; family Poaceae; genus Alloteropsis; species Alloteropsis semialata. The sequence continues at coordinate 49,836,407 of CM014272.1, forward strand.
TCCAGGACAAATTCTGGAAGACCAAGGTTGCGGTTGGGCAGGCATGGCCTACGGGCGAAGGGGTTCAATTGCATTGCCGTCCATTGCCGGATGGATACGCCAAAGGTTGCGGTTGGGCAGGCATGGCCTACGGGCGAAGGGGTTCAATTGCATTGCCGTCCATTGCCGGATGGATACGCCAAAGTCACCATTGATGCCATTGTTAAGAAAAGGTTCCGTAGAGTGGAGCTAGATATCCCCGGGCAGGATGATAAGAAGAAAATTGGGGACAACATTGGTTGCTTCGTGGCTTGGCGTAAGCGCTATATCTCATTTGACGACGAGTCTGAAGAATCAGACTGTGAGTTGGATGAACGTCCATTGTCACCTGTTCTTGACAATGATGCACTCCCATAGCCAGAAGGATCTGAAAGTCGATCAGCAAGCCCCAAGCCCAAAAAACGTGTTTCTCAGGGCCAAGGTTCAAGGGTGAGCACGCCACCGAGCCAAAGGGAAAAGAGCATGCAGTCTGCTATGTTATGTTCTAAGAATCCAGTGTATGCTAATACACCATGTGGGCAAGAGGAAGAGCAAGAGCAAAGGCCAACCAAATCTAACCAAGACACTAGGAAAAAGCAAGTGAATGCGAGTATAACATCGCTAATGCCAGAAAAGGACCAAGCGCCACCACCCATTGAGGCGGTACTTCACTTCTACAAATTAGCAATGGTTCCACAGATAGGGAATAACTGGAAGCCTCCATCAGACTTCGGGCGCACTATATGTAAACAATCCAACCGAAAATTAAGCGATCAAAACTTCCTGAAAAATAAGAAGGCAAGGGAAGAGTTTTTAGAAGCAAACAACCTCACACAGGAAGACCTTATACAGTTGGAAGAGGATGGTAAGCTTACACCTCCGCCGCCTATATGGCCGTTCCAACCGGGCGGGGATCTTGTGGAACCCTGGCAAATACCTCATTTACCCACGCGAATGCGGAATTTGCATGAATGGTACAAAGGTCAGAGTGGTGAGGCGTTTGGGGCGAGATACAAGGAAGAACATTTTCATAAGCCAGCGTCCAAGTCAAAAGAGGCAATACTCTGGGTTTATTTCGAGTCGCTATATGAGTTGTACCAGCAGAATGCTGTAGATTGTTCAATCATGAGTTTATTTTCTCTGTAAGTGTCTAAACTATCTTTTTACTACAACTTATTCCATGAATAAACCTTGTCTAAAAAGTTTCTCATTTTGTAGCATGGTGGCACACAAGTTGAAGGAAGAAGGCACGACAGACGTAGGATTGTTAGACCCTCAAGCTATTAATGAGGTAGAGATTAAAAAGCCTCACTGCTTAACCTACTTGGTGAATGCAATGCTCAAGATGCAGGACAAGAAGCGCATACTTCTTTCATACAATTGCAAGTAAGTGTCTTCAAATCACTACTTTCTTTGGTCAATTTTAGAAATGATTTATTTGGTTTTATCCTAAATGCAGATTTCACCATGTTCTCATCGACATATGCCTTGATCAGAGCACTATTAAGGTTTATGACTCGAAATGGAGGAAGCTTGAGTACATCCAACCTCTCATCAACCTCCTCAACACGTAAGTCAGGACAACCATTTTCTTCTTTTCAATGTGTATATGTATTTTAGATAATCTACCATCTAATGTTACCAATTCTTCGTAATGTATGCAGTGCTTTTGCCAAGTACAGGAAGAAAGGGGGCATTATATTTAGGCCATTTTCAAAAAAATTTGATATCATTGAAAAGAAATGGATTCTTAGGCAGCCGGCTGGAAACAATCTATGCGGCTTCTATGTGATGCATTATATGCTATGCGCAACTAATGATGACTTCGGAGAACAAGCAGATCAGGTACGCAATGATTGTTTTAGTTTTCATATTCATTGTTATTGTCCTATTTATTTTTGTGCCCGTTCTTGATAACAAACAATTATAGATATTCTTACCATCAACTATCCCTCTATGTCTTGCATTTCTAGAAATGCCCACTTGTATGTACATCTCTGAATATTTTGAGACTTGAAAATTTGAAAACCTTCATAATGAGATGCACATTATGTTGACAAATGATGAGACATTAATTTTAATTGACATACATTTCCATTGTCTTGTGAATAAAGACAGAATATGTTTTAGTTAGCGATGGTGAATAAGAATGTGCATTGTAAATCACTTATTTCATCATGATTACTGATTTTTGCTTGAGGCGATTTTGGTTGTTGATGGAATTTGATATGGTTGTGTGTATGTATAATAAACTTTGTTTGCATCTTCTTTAGTGCCACATATACAGTTTCTGTTGTACTCCTATTGCAGTTTCTGTTATACTCCTAGTTAAAAAGTGCAGCTTGCTTGAATGTCAGAATATTTAGTATAAGAAACAAAATTCTTATTATTCATTGATATTTTGTCACTAACTACATTGCTATTATGGTGTTGTGTGCAGAATTGTAGTCTCCATACTTCTGAGTTGCTTCTTAGTGAGATTTGGGCACTTCAGGAACAACTATGTGGATTTATTTTAGACCATGTTGTGACACCAGGTGGTGAGTTCTGTGTGATTTAGGACTAGGTGTATGGACTTTGATATGTATGGTTTCATGTATGGACTTCGATATATGTATGGTTTATGTAAGGACTCTATATGTATGGACTCGATATGTTTGGACTCAATGTATGGAAATTGTGAGACTGTAATATTATTATTGGGAGTTGATGTATTGTTGTTTGTTTTTGCTGGATTGATATATTGCAATATTGTGCTTGCCGCAGATTATGCCTAATTATTATTTTTTTACTAAAAATAGTTATTACAGCCGGTTTAAACCGGCCGTGAAAATAACAAAAACTGGCTGTGAAAAAGGGCATCACAGCCGGTTTTTTGAGCAAAAACCGGCTGTGAAAAAACTCTGTCACAGCCGGTTTTTTGGACAAAAAACCGACTGTGAAAATGCCCTTTCACATCCGGTTTTGGTTGGAAGAAAACCGGCTGTGAAAATGCTCTTTCATAGCCGGTTTTGTTTAGAAGAAAACCGGCCGTGAAAATACACTTTCACAGCCGGTTTTTTGGATGAAAACCGGCTGTGATAGCGCCTGACGCAGCGGGTTTTGAAGGTCCAAAACCGGCTGTGAAACTATTTTCACAGCCGGTTCATGACGTAAACCGGCTGTGAAAATCAGTTTTCACAGCCGGTTAAAAACCGACTGTGAAAATGAGATTATCAGCGCCACTTAACCAGCGCCACTTTTGAAAACCGCCTGTGATGTGGGCAACCGAACCGCCTGTGATGCTCCTGCTGTAGTAGTGACCTATGACAGCCCTAGGCCCCTAGCACTAGATGATGGTCCATGTAGTACGAGTGTGTATTAGCTGCATCACTGATAATATCCTATACGCATCCAGGACTGACGCACCTCATCTGCACAAATGGAGGCTTGACCTGTCCTCATCCGCACAAATAGAGTGAGGCTTGACATGTCCTTGTGTTGCTTGGCCCCCACATCAAATCATGCAGCGCCACCGTTGCCACACTCGATTGTCGTACAATATCTTAAGTGACTCGACGAAGCCGTGGCATCCACCAGTGCTAGATTCATCGTCACACCAACATTAAGCGGTAAAGCCTATTAATGTCATCCGCTTTCTTTCTCAAGCATGGCACTTCGGCCTCTAGAGCCACGGGTGGCAAGGCAAGCTACTAGGTGAGGGACAAAAGTCTACGCATTCTTTCTATGTGCATAATAATCCATCATTACTATGTGACCAAAACTCTTAACATTAAAAAATATTTTAATACAAAGAAAGTATTCGAGTACGGGTACTTTGCTAGTTTTTTATAAATCACGTGCCACCTTGTCATAGTTTGGTTGATGTTATGTCACTTTATTTGAGCAAACGATTCATGTTGCAGGATTAAAAAAGTATATTAAAAAATAGCACAAAGCTTAGAACTTAATTAAGCTCATGATGTAAAAAGAAACTCTCTTTCTTAAATAAAAAAACTGATATGTAATGCCTACTTGAATGAATAGAAAAAAAATATACTACGTCGAAACTTCATTAGTTTCCTAGCAAACGTGTAGAAAACACGTAGTCTTGAGTGCATATAAATAGTGGTAGAAATTCTAAAAAACACTTAAGTTTTAAAAACAGTTAGTTTATATTGGGCCGTAGCAACGCTTGGGCATTTTGCTAGTCTTGTACAACGCATGCAAGAATTCCATTTCCCGTCAGCTTAATTATAAGTTTCTGCACCGGTGGCGGCCGTCACACGCGCTACTGGCCGATCGCGGCACTGCTTGCAGGAGGAAGGGGGGAAGCACCGGCCCATGGGTGAGTCGGGCGGTTTCCAGGAGATGTCAGATCAGGCGTGTGTTCCACGAGCGAGAAAGCAACAAGCTTGGCAAGTCCTTCCGTCCCAGGACCTATGACAGCCCTAGCACTAGATGATGGTCCATGTAGTACAAGTGTATTAGCTGCGTCACTGATAATATCCTATACGCATCCAGGACTGACGCACCTCATCCGCACAAATGGAGGCTTGACCTGTCCTCATCCCCACAAATAGAGTGAGGCTTGACATGTCCTTGTGTTGCTTCGCCCCCACGTCAAATCATGCAGCGCCACCGTTGCCACACTCAATTGTCGTACAATATCTTAAGTGACTCGACGAAGCCGTGGCATCCACCAGCGCTAGATCCATCG
>CM014272.1:49842123-49879014 GCA_004135705.1 Alloteropsis semialata
ATTATGTAATGTGCCTCTGAGTTATGAATAAAATAAAATGTTTAGTGTATTAGGATTGTGTCTTCTTTTTGTTTCCACTTGTTTTGAATGAAAGGTACAAGTGTGGGGGAAAACACAACGGGAAACAGAGCGATCCAACGCGAAACAGAGAACATCAGAACGCAACAGAGCAGCACGAGAAAGATCTGAACCAGGGGAGTCACCCCCAGGTCGCCCGACCTCGGCCAACCTGGTCTGGGTCCCACCTGACCTCTGCTTCTTCCTGCACGCTGGTTTGGTCATCCTAAACTCTGTTTCAGTTGAATATTTGCAGAACCTGATCATGGAATTCAAAAACTTGGTAAAATCAACCCTTTGCATCTCACCATCACATGAAAGTTCTTATTAACTTACATATATTTTATTCCCTGTATCTTTTGGCTTGTGGAAATCCTCATATTTATAGGAACTCATGTCATCTAGGTTATTGCATTTTGAGATATGGCTTTAATATGAAAGATACCTTTACTATTTGAGTACTTGGAATTTATGAAAAGTTTTAAAACTTTGTACCTTGCTATGCTCCTCATGAGTTTGAGAGACAAACACTTACAAATATGATCAAACTTTACCTTTGAGCTTTGAGTTATTTCAAGTCTTGTGACCCTTATTAGAGATATTTCATGTTTTTAAAGTCAAGATCACGTACACTCCACCATAAAAGCTAAATCCTTACACTGAGGATGAAGCAAAACATGCCTTTGTCTCATGTTCATGAAATAAATACTCCTGAAAAATGACCCTTCTTCCCAAAATTAAGATGGAAAGAAGATATGGGCTAAATGCATAGAAAAATAAAGAGAAGAAAAAGACTCATGCTAAAAGAGCATTGAGTAGAAAAAAAAAGAAGTGCAATAGCCCATATCCAAAAGAAAAGAGAAGGGGAAGAAAGGCCAAGACAAAGGAGTATCATTACATGTCCACCTCATATCACACACTTGCACATCTTGACTTGATTACATGACTTGTCTCTGATTTGGATCCAATCCTTGGAATGACAAAATAAGTGAGAAAAGGTATGTATCTTGAGAGCTCCACACAAAAAGTTCTATTTTGGAGAGTATGAGTGTTGTCCAATCACCATAACTATCCAGAGAGAAACTCTTTGAGGAGCAAGGCATAGGTTTTCTTTGCAAAATTTCAAAACCCCAAGTACTTGAGAGTGAAGTGTATCATGTCATAGAAAAGGCTGTTCCTTCCTGCAATAACTCAAGAAGACATGATAGCTACTCATATACTTCCACTAAGCCTGAATGTTTGGGAATAACCTATATGTTTGTTAATGATCTCCATGATGAAGCTTAGACTTTACTCGAGGGCGAGTAAAGGATAAGTGTGGGGGAGCTTGTTGGCGATTCTTAATGACAACTTATTACTGCCAACAAAGATATAAAACATGATAAAATAAATAGACATAGGGTTGTTTACTAATGAATTCCATGAGTTTTGGTGCATATGTGCTTACAGGAATAAAGTGGCAAAAGAAGAGCTAAAATGGGCTTAGGGCCAGGTCGCCCGACCTTCGCTGGTCGGCCGACCTAGGTCCAGGCCCGGTGAGGTCCATCTTCAGCCCACCAACAAGAAGCACTCAGGAGCGATCAGGCACGTTGAGATCAAGATTGTGGAAATGAAGAGTTGGGATTGGGCCACGTGGCAAGCACATGGATTCATGGGCCCATATCCCTAACTTAACTGACACATCTTTGCCATTACCCACCGGAAACCGACCAAAGGACCCACTGGAGAGTGACACTGACGAAGTGGGGCTGAGGGGCCACAGCCCCGGGTCGGCCGACCGGGCCGCGCGCCCAAATCGCCACCGCCTTCTCTAGCAACTGTCAACCGCCACCAGGAGTTCATCCGTGCCGTGTATCGTCAACGTCGGTGAATCTGACGGTCGGCCGACCCCCACTAGTCGGCCGACCTGGGCCCATCTCCGGACCGCCTCAACCGCTGCAAACCGACTCCAAACCGCCTCTCCAAGCTATAAATAGCTGGACTCGGGGCAGGGCTAATCATCATCGAGCAGAAGTGAAGATCCAAGGCGAAGCCCTCCTCATATCCAGAGTAGAAATAGGGAGAGAGTGAGGGAGAGTCTGGAGGAGTCCCGGCCTGTCGGCGACCCTCCACCTGTACCTCGACGGATGCGAGCTACTCAGTAAGTATCCGGGATTCAACTAGTAATTAAGTCTGAGTTATAGATAAGTTAAGTCTCTATTGTGCTTGTGGATTCGTTGCTTTATTTATAAAGTATTCTAATCTTTGATCAAGGTTAGGATAGCTGATATTATCTTAGGCGTGGTGCTTAGGTGTATATCTGCCCTCGTTTGCCTCGTAGCCCCATGGATTAGTAGAGGTAGGCGGCAGGTGGTGACAGCCCTGTCCGTCCTTTGTAATCCTCCACGTACGGGTACGACGTAGAGCTGTTGGCCGGCAATTTCCTAGAGGCGTAGGATACCCCGGTGCCTAAAGCATGCATAGGAGAATTCTCTTAACTATAATCAGAGCCTTAGTGCTAAGTTATCCTCTCTACCCAGCCTTTATATACACTCGATCGATCCGGCTCAGCTTTAGTGATTAGATACACTTTTACGTTCCCTGTGGATTCGATACCTGGTTTACTCACGGGTGAAAGCTACTTCGACAGCCGTGCGCTTGCGGACTTTTCTGTTTGCCACCGCTGATGTCAACAAGGGCCTAAGGGACACGGCTTCCTCTTGATTGAAGGTGATGGTGAAGGTCGCTCGAGATGAGAAGTAGGTTCGAATGGCGACACAAACATTACCTTCTCGAGCGGGCTATGCTGGGGAGGAGGCTTTGCTCTTGGAGTCTCTGGACAAGAGGAAGGAGTGGCAAAAGCAACTTTCCCAAGCGTGTCATGAGGGCTCCCATGAGATGCTTCTTTTTGGAGAAGCTTTTCTAGTGGGATGCCTATGAGAAGATCAAAATCGAGGATAGAAAAGATATGGAAATCTAGATGAACCTTGATTTTGTCTATTTTGATCAGCACAGCCCTTGCAATTCCATGACATTCAAAGATGAGTCCCGAGGGACTTCTGAAAAGTTTGTTGGTCGAGGATAGAGGCATGTTGTCCAAGAAAATGTTCGCAAAGGATTCGGACATGATGCTAGCCTCGACGGTTGGGTTGCAAAGGGCTTCTACGGTAATTCCTCTTAAAGAGCAAGGCATGGTTTTGGAAGGTGCAACCATCCGAATTGCTTTGGAAGAATGCTTTACTTCCTTTAACTATTCAATTGGTAGTTCCTTTATGGATATATTGGGGAAAACCTCCATGAGTGCATCTAAAGGATGAGAAAAAGGAGGAGTCGCAGCCTTTTTGTGCCTAGTGTGATCTAAGGGATTTCCATAATCATCGGATGCCGAAGGTAGAACTTCTTCTTCCTTCGGTGGCTTTGGTTCGGGTGTGGGCTCTAAGACTGGATCGTGCGAGGTAAAAAGGTTTGGCTCGGGTACGGCGATACTAGGATCATCTTGCTTGGATCTTGTCTTAGAACTGTACTGCTGTTCGTGCTGTGTTTCGGTGGAGAGAGTGTTTTCTAGAACCTTTTCTAGAAGAGCTCTCCCTTCATCCAAGGTTACATGCATGAACAAACCACCGGCGGCACCATCTAGGATGAAAGCAGCTTCCTTTTTTTAGGCCTGATCGAAAATCTTGCATGAGCATGAAGTCGGGTATGCCTAAGTCTGGCCCAAACTTGTTTAGAGAAACAAATCTTTCCCAAGCTGCACCTAGAGTTTCCTTCTTGCCCTGCTGGAAGCAGACGATCTCCCTCCGAAGGGCACATATACAGTGAATGGGAAAGAAGTAAAGACAAAACTTGTTCCATAATTTTCCCCAATTTCTGTTTACATCTCTAATGGTCTGGTAGTACCATCTCTTTGCCGTCTCATCGAGAGAGAATGAAAATAACTTCCATCTGATGGTCTCTTGTGTCATGCCTGAGATTCTCAAACATGAGCACAACAACTCAAATTCTCGCAGGTGATCATAAGGATTTTCGTTGTTGGCCCCTGAGAAGGTTTTATTCCGAACCATGGCTATAAAGTCGGGGCGGAGTTCAAAGCTGGATGTGGTGATTGGTTGATTAGAAGGTGGTAGCTCAAAGAACTCATGCCTTGGAGTAGAGGATTCTAGAATAGAATATTGCTCCATGGTAGAGGGGGTAACTGGTAAAATAAAATAAACAAAAAATAAAAAGATACAAGGACAAACAAGGTTCGAAGATAATACAGCAACCGTTCCCCGGCAACGGCGCCAGAAAGCTTGTCGGTATTTGTTACGGTCGCAGATAAATCCGCACGAGCACGGATACCGTTGTAGCTTTCACCCGGAAGTATTCAGGGTATCGAATCCACAGGGAACGTGTGTACTAGTCTTCTAACTAGATCGTCCAAGGACAACAAGAGAAATGATTGGCGAGGGTAGAGAGGATTCCTATGGCAAAGGACCTTGATGAAGAATAAGCTCAGCGTCTATAGTTTACTTACTTTGGGCACCGGGGTATCCTAGGCCTCTAGAAAATTGCCGGCAAACAGCTCTACGCCGTACCCGAACGTGGAGGATTACAAAGGACGGACAGGGCTGTCACCACCTGCCGCCTACCTCTACTAATCCGTGGGGCTACGAGGCAAACAAAGGTAACTTCTAGCCCAGACACCACGTCTATGCTATCAATTACTACTTTAGTCTTGTTCCTAGACCAAAGTATTCACTAAGCATTTACAAATGATTAATGAATGATGAACCCGCAAGCAACTATAGCAGGGAACTTACTTAATCAAGAGAACTTAATACCATAAGAGATCATGAATACTTAATAGAAGAAGGAAGCATCCGTCGAGGTACAAGATCGGGGCAGAGTGCCAGCAGTCCCGGCACTTCCCCCGGACTACCCCTCACTCTCCCTATTCTCTAGATACTACACTAGAGTAGAGCTTCACCTTGGAGTGGAGCTTATAGCTTCTCTATCTTGTGTGTCTTGAGAGTGAGAGGTAGGATGGTATTTATAGTGTAGGGAGTGCTTTGGGAGAGTGGAGATCCTCCCTAGGTCTTAGGGAATATTCCCCTCCCTATTCTCCCTTTGCGACACCTGTCCCTAAAACCGACATAGAAAGTCGGCGCAGCGAAGGAGCAGTGCGTGCAGAATCTTTCCCGCGTGGTTCTGTACTTTTCGTGGAAAATCTTGTGCGTCCCTGCCTCCTCGATCCGCGTGATGGACTTCCTGATGAACCGAGCTGCGCCACGTACCCCATCTGCATCCTGCGCGAGGGCACAAGGGCGCTGACCGTGCCAGGCCGAGTCGCTTTGGGCGTGGGCAGCGGCTCTGGCTGCTCTCCCATTCGGCCATAGGCCATGGGCCCGTGGGTCCCGCTGGGCCTGCATGTGGCCAGCCCCCTATGCTGCTCGCCCTGCTCCCATGCAGAGGGCCGGGCGTGTGCCCTGGGAAGGGTGCATGCCCTTGTACGTGGCCCGGCCTGCTCGGGCCAGTGGGCCCAGGGTGCACGCCCTTGTACGTGGCCCGGCCTGCTCTGGCCAGTGGGCCCCACCTAGGTGGGTCCATAACATTATATATTGTCCCTTTGTATCTTGTTGATCCATGGTCCAAAAGATACAAGTAATATAACATTTGGAAGTGTTTCGACGAGATCTTCACAATGACATACTCCAAATGAGCATCTGAGATACTTTGTGCTAATAATATTTATTTCTCATCTCAAGCCTATTGTGCTCTTTTCTACATGACAAAGTAAAACACCAACAATCGTGAAAATAGATAGTTAGTAATCGACTCTATCACTATGTTTGGTGTTTATATTTCATATATTTTCTGCAGGAGTTGACAGTTAAATTTGGTACTTAACGACCATCAACAGCATATTCATTGAACCCAAGAATAGAGACAAATTCGGCATATTACATGAAGGGAATCGACTTCAGAATTGAAGCCATGAGACAAGGTCATTATATTGGAGAAGATGAAAAGAATGGTTTCAAGATCGCCAATACAAATATCTCTCTTCCAGATGCAAGGCTGAAATTATTTGTGAGAGGAAGGATGGATTGACATGATGAAAAGATTTTGACCAAAGCCAAGAAAAATAAAAGAGGAAAACATGTTGGAGAAACATCGGGACCGGTCGAAGAAGTGGAAGAAGAATTGCCACCAGCTAGTTCCGTATATTGGAGGAGTGAATTTCAAAATGCACCAAGTGGACAAGGACCTCCGGAAGGATGGGGGCGACAATGGGAAGTGCACCAGCTCAAGCATGGGGGCATGGGGCACCGGTGCCACCACCGGTATACCCACCACCGTCTCCATACAGCAACTATGGCTACCCACCGCCGCCATATCAAGGAGTGATTCTGGATCCATCATTTGGAGCTCAATTTGCATCTCTCCCACATCTGGAAAGAAGTACAAGAATGATTGATGTCTATGCCGATAGAAACTTGGAAGATATTAATGCCATCCGAAGACACACGGACCAACTAGAAGACGGAACCACGGGGATTTCATATCAAATAGGATTCCTAGGCTTAACGCCACCAGAAAAATTCCAAGGAGGAGCATAGGAGCATCGCAAGTGTACTTTGACCAAGGATACAATGCAAGGAACCCACCAAACCAAGAGGAGTGATCGACGGAGGACCAACAATAAAATTGCGCGCACGTGCGCTTTGAATTTTTCCTTTCTTTTATTTATTTTCAGTGTGTGTGCAAGCTTGTGTGCGCGTAGAATTTTCCATTTTTTTTATTTTCAGCATGTTTGTTAGTTGTTTTCTTTTATTTTCATCACCATGATCAATAAATGCATCACCTATGCTTTCATCGTATAATTATTAGTGATGATAGATAGTTTGTGCGATGTTGAAATATGATGATTGCTGCCGCTTTGTCTATTTTTGTGCGTGTTTTAAGCATGTTTAAACTAATACTCTCCCTAATATGATCTGAAATTTATCTAAATGCCGGATCAGTTTTTTTGTGGAGGTTATGATAATTTGAGATCCATATTTATTATTCTTGCTCTCTCTCTTAAACATGTCAAGGGATATTTAATTTTTGGATATTATTGAGCTAACCTTGTCATTAATACCTTTTGCAGTTGCTCTACCTATCCAAAGCGTAAATGATACACCATGATGAACCATAGTGCAAGAATTATTTTCAGGTGAATTAATTTAGGATTTATCTTCTTTGGTATGAGACTAAGAAACTGACCATTCCATTTTGCGTACCTTCTTTTTGCTAGCCTTTCTATCAATGCATTGTGAGTTTCTACACTGGAAACTTTGCAAACTTCGCTGGATATCCACCCTAAACCCAAAAATATCTTTTTGTGAATACCTCCTTGACCACTACCCACATTTGAGTATGGATCATTATCTCGATGAAAATACAGAAGAATCAAGAGCTTAATTCAGAGAACACAAATTTGGGAGGCATCAAAGACTATGCAGCAGAAAAATCAAAAGGAACGGCGGTCCACAGAGAGTGGGCCGGCTGGCTCAAGCACCCTAGGCCGGCCTAGCCCCTATTCCCCTCTAATGGCTTCAAAATTTGACGAGAAGATACTCCCTGAAGATTCAAATTATTTTCTAGAGGACCAAGATCGATTTTGTGTACTTACTTTAGCAATAGCCATCACTTCTATGCTCGAGGACGAGCAATCGTTTCAGCATGGGGGATGCTCAGTAAGTACTATGTTGCCAGAAGTTCTGAGGAGCGAAAAGAAAGAAAAATGGCGAAGAAAAAATATGACAAAGAAAGAAAGAAAAGAAGAAAAATATGGAAAGAGAAAAAAATGCTCCTCAGTTCTTTTTTCTTCACTAAATTCCAGGTACTTTGAAGACTATTCCATACTCAAATACTCCAACCATGTGCAATCCGATAACGAGGACTTCATTTGTGCCTCGAGATCAACCGTTGCTATTTGCACATGTCCACTACCTAAAAGTGTGTGTTCCTTTTTCCCCCTCTCCACAAAGCAATTATTTTCCATGGTCTTTTTGATGAGTCTCGGTAAACCCATGAGAAGTATTTCTTGTTTTGATAATATCTTGATTATAATATTGTTGACGGTCCTTATAACAAAAATCCGACCATCAATAGGCTCAGAAAGCTAAGAAAAATCAAGCATTACATAGATATTTGTATTCAAATAATGTTGCAGCATGCATATAAAGAATATATTTCATTATAGGGACCTTAGCACAAAAGATGGAGGAAACTGGCTCAGGCCCAGGTCGGCCGACCTGGCTAGGTCGGGCGACTTGGCCTGAACCCTGTTCGAGCCAATCTTCGATGCAGGTCAAGAAGCACACCAAGAGATGATCATGGACATTGAATCAAGGTCGGTTGAAGTCAAGGCTGAGGGATGAGCCACATGTCACTCCCATGGATTGAAGGGCCCATACCTCAACTCAAATGCACCCAAAACAAGTGTACCCGCCTGAAACCGTCATAAGGACTCATCTGGCAGTCACCTAGAGAAAAGTTGGGCCGAAAGGCGGTGGAGCCAGGTCGGCTGACCTGGACAGATCGGCCGACTTGGCCCTGCGGCCGTTTCGACCCTCCCTTGACTAGTACCTGTAAACCGCCATCAGGAGTTCATCTCAACCGTGCAATGCTCAAGGCGGTGCACACAAGAGTCGGCCGATGTGCCCACTTCGGCCGACCTGGGCCCACTTCCAAACTGCCATAACCGCCTCTAGCTGGGTCTCCACCGCCTATGGATGCTATAAATACCTACAAAGGGTGCCATACTCAACACATGCTAGAAGAAGAGCTCTCCTTTGCTACAAGCTTAGTTTTAGTCTTAGTAGTGATAGTTCTAGTAGTTGAGCTTCCAAAGGGCTTCCGGAGAAGTCTTAGTAAGTTCTGGAGTTAAGCTTTTGTATCTCTTTACTTACTTTTAATACTCTGAACTTAATGGAAGTATATTCATACTTATGTTGTATGCCTCAAATATACTTTGCCTACTTAGTATATACTACTATGTCTTGCACCTTATCCGAGTTGACGTATGCTATGACATTGGCTCAATGTGCTTTACGCCTCTATTTATTAATGTGATAGATAGAGTTGTATTTCATATTGCAAACATGGTGTTTGGAATACGGAATACTGTTGAGAGTATCGCTACCCTATGGATTAGTAGAGATAGGCGGCAGGTGGTGACAGCCCTGTCCGTCCTTTGTAATCCTCTACGTTCGAGAGATGATATTAGGCCTTTATGATAAGACGTCCTCCTGTCGTCCCTTAATGAGGGAATCACTGGACACCTCGATATGGCCTCTTGTATATGTCCCTTGTATGAGCTTGTATAGGATAATGTTGTATATCCAACATTCATTTGTATGATGCTAATGAACCCTTTGTACTCTTTACTAATGTTCTATTACTAACTAAGACTACTTAATGATGAGCAATGAACTTCTATGTGTCACATTACCCTTACACTTCCATATTATTTACCCCTGTCTAGACTATGGTAGATTAATGATGTTGTAAGTAAATACATTGGATAAAACCTCTCTTTAACTAAACGCTTTTCCTGCGGATAAACAAATAACGATACTCTGGAATACTCCCAGATGAAATGCTACAATGTACTTCTGTGCGCTTGCAGAATCTCTGTAATGTTTAGATTTACACTAAGGCATCTCTAGTGCCATCCTAATCTTGTGGTGAAGCTAAGAAATGCCAACAAGCATTTCTGGCACCGTTGCCGGGGAAAGCAATGGTTAAAGAGTCTTCAGCATCCATGTATTTAATGCAGCATGATTAATTGCCAGTAATCTAGCAGGTTTAACCTTTTGCTCTGTTTCTCTTTAACGTTAAACAGGGTATTGTATGACTAGTTTTCAATTACTATCCAACTATGTCGAGAACCCGAATACCATAGGAAGGAGGGTACGTTCTCATGTCGTAATCCCTCAGGTGTTCTTGTTGGAGACCGAGACAGTCATCGGAGAATCATCCAACCAAGGAGAACAGCCCGTTCCCGTAGCACCCCAACTAGAAGAAGACATGGCCGAGAGGACGATCCGTGATTACTCCGCCCCTTCTGCTGCCCAGATCCCAACGGGGCCAGAAATGGCTATGGAGGATGATGCCTTCGAGCTCAAGGCCCCGGTGATCAACACGGTACAGGCCAGCCCCTTGTGTGGGAAGGCCAATGAAGATGCTAGTGCCCACCTACAGCATTTCTTGGAGGTGTGCAGCACCATCACCATCTGAGGAGTGGATCAAGAGGCAATCAGGCTCCGCTTGTTCCCGTTTTCACTGTTGGGAAGAGCTAAACAATGGTTTTACTCCAACCGTGATGCGGTGAACACGTGGACGAAGTGCTCCAACGCATTCTTGGCTAAGTTCTTTCCCATTGGGAAAATCAATGCCCTTCGGGGAAGAATTTCCAGCTTCCAGCAAGAGTCCGGAGGAACTGTATCGGAGACCTGGGATCGTTTCCAGGACTATGTCCTAGCATGCCCACACCACGGTATGCAAGAGTGGCTCCTGCTCCAGAATTTCTACCATGGGCTATCACAGACGGCCCGTGAACACATGGACGCTGCTGCTGGAGGGGCATTCCTCTCCTTGACTGTGGCCGCCGCCAAGTTGCTCATTGAGAAGATGGTGTCAAACCAAGCCTGGAATGACAACCGCCTTCAGGGGCGCAAGTGCGGTATGTACACTATCAAGGAGGTGGAGATGCTGGCCGCCAAGATGGACCTCATCATGAAATGCCTCGACGACCGCACCAAGGATGGGGCCGACAATGAAGGCCACTGGATTCACACATGACATATGAAGTCTGTGGAGAAACCGGCCACTCGAAAAACAACTGCCCCGAGACACAAGAGGAGGTACAATTCGTAAACGGCAACAATGGGTACCGGCCTCAAGGGAACTTGAATCAGCAATGCCCGTTCTACCAGGGAGGTAATAACAACAACTCCTTTTCTAACCAACCCTTCCTGAAAGATCTGGTCCTTGGTCAGGCCAAGATCAATGAATCTATTTCTAAAAGGCTTGCTGCTAATGATAAGGCTCTGGAGGGCATAAATTCTAAGATAGAAAGTTTGTCCTCCACCTTTCAGAGCTAGCTGAACTTTAATAAAATGCTAAAAACTCAGTTAGCCCAGCTAGCTGCCGCTGTTCCTTCTGGTGACAAGGGACGAATTCCTGGGCAACCGGATTCTTCTTTTGAGAATCTAAAAGTTGTTTCTACGAGGAGCGGTAAGGCTACTAGGGATCCAGTCCCACCTAACCATGCAGGGAGGACAGCAGATTCAAGGAAGGAGATCCCAATTGAGGAGGCTGAGCCAGAAGCCGAGCTAGCACTAGCAGGAAGGACTGCACCCCACGAGTTCTCCGACACCAACGTCCTGTCTTTCCCTCAACGCCAAAAGAAGCCATCGGCAGATGAACAATTCACCATGTTTGTGGAGGTCATCCAGAAGTTAAATATATATGTGCCACTGTTGGATGCTATGCAGGTGCTGACCTACACCAAGTACTTGAAGGACATACTGAACAACAAACGTCCACTTCTAAGTACAAAGGTCATGAAGTTAAATGAGGGGTGCAATGCAGCCATCTTGAACAAGGTTTCGAAAAAGAAGAAGGACCCAGGGTGTCCTACAATCAGTTGCACTATCAGGACCCAGCGCTTCGAGCACGCACTCTGTGACTTAGGGGCAAGCATCAGCATCATGCCAAAGGTAGTCTTTGACCGCCTTAACTATACTGCCTTGTCCCCGACTCCCATGAGATTGCAGTTGGCCGACTCTACGGTCCGCTAGCCGGAGGGGATAGCCAAGGACATTCCGGTACGCATCCGGCATTGCTTCGTCCCTGTTGACTTTGTGGTGCTGGACATCGATATAGGCAATGACTCATCGCTCATCCTAGGGCGACCCTTCTTGAGCACTACAGACGCTCACATTAATGTGGTTGCTAGAGAGATCCAGCTCCACATTAATGGAATGAAGGAGAAGTTTGACTTCAGGCCAAAAGTGGAGCAATGCTCCATGATTAAAATCAAGTATGAGAGGAACAGTCATAATGTCAAGGAGGTAGGAGTCACACCTCCAGAAAAGGATAGCTTGATAATATTCATGGAGAAGTTCTAGGAAAAGGACTTTCCCATCTGGTACCATGCAAAGAACAAGAAGTCTATTAGAGGTGTGAAAGCACAGGCAAAGAAGGCACCGGAACAAGCTGTTGACCGCCAGAAGAAGGTAAAATAGGTGTGGTAGGTTAAATTATCTGTATCCTCATCTCCAGGGTCAGATGCTGCTTCTTCAAGCTAATCCAACAAAGGATACATCATCACTCGACGACGTAAAACACGAGTCCTGCGCCGACAGGTTCATCGGTATCAACAAAACAGCTTGGGGGAGGACCCCCCCAAATCAGGTAAGTTTAGGTAAGTATTTATAAATAAAGTTTTCTTTCAAAATAAAGTTAGTAAATGAGAGCTATCTAGATTAGTCCCTTAATGTCATAAGTTTTTGCTAAAGTCTTTATTTTGGAGATGATGAATAGTTGCTTTTATTTCTTTCTTGTACCTATGTTTCAACCTGCTATTCTCCAAAGCTTTGAGTTTGTTGGTTAAGCATGATGTTTTATGTTATCTTGTCTGTCTGTGGGTAGTATATGCAAGCTCTAGTCTAGATTGTTGTTGGCTATGATATGATAAGACTTGAGTTACCTTAAGTTCATACCAAGCAAGACTTGATAACCAGAGTTATCTTTTAAAAAAAGAATAATATCAAGAGTTCCTTACGGTGAT
Source organism: Alloteropsis semialata (assembly GCA_004135705.1). NCBI lineage: Eukaryota > Viridiplantae > Streptophyta > Magnoliopsida > Poales > Poaceae > Alloteropsis > Alloteropsis semialata. Next base: position 49,854,986 of record CM014272.1, read on the forward strand.
TCAAATTTCTACCAGAGCTCATATTGTTTAAACCCCTACAAAGGCTACTTGTTGTTGCATTGAGTTTTGTCAAGATCATTGTGATTCTTAGAGACTTATTTCATGCTTTTAAAACCAAGGTCACGCACACGCCACCATATACATGTTACACTTCTACTCTGGAAGTAAGCATGACACTCATCCATCCACCAAATAAAAGCTCCACAGAAAGTTTGGTGCTCTTCCCCAATTTTATTGCAAAAAGAGACATTGACTGAAAAAAAATTGGACACATGAAGGTCCAAGTATGTAAAAAAGAAGAGCACATGAAGGCTCTCTGTTCAAAGGATAGCCATGTCTCTAAAAGCAACTCTATAAAGGGAAGAGGAACATACAAAAAGGGAGCTATCATTTACCATGCCATCCACATAAGCGCACATCTTGGTTTGAAAGTACGACTTACTTCTTTTCGAATCCTGGTTTTGACTTTATAATATGTGCACAGCAAGTAAGCTACAAAACTCTCCTAACACAACTCCACCTCAAAGAGTGAAATGAGAGTTGAGAGAGGATCTTAGTAAGGAAATACACCTTGAGTGACTCGAGAGTACCACCTAAGGAACTCTGCCTTTTTGAAAATCTCCAAAACCTCCGGTTTTGTTGTCAAGCAAGGTAGAAGGCAAGGTGCTTGGTCTAAGTCGTTCTGGCTACAGACCACCCAAGACAAGGAGAAGCTACAAGCCCCATAAAAGGCCAAGGTAATAAGGGAAGTTTATTTTACCAGCTTATTCAATTCTTGGTAGAATATCTTGCTGAACCACTAGTACTTTTGAGGAGTAATGAGGAAGCAACTCCTGATCCACTGAGCCTAAAGTTCTAGTCTTTGCTCGGACGAGCAAAGGATTAAGCTTGGGGGAGTTGTTGACGGTCCTTATAATGAAAATCCGACCATCAATAGGCTCAGAAAACCACTAGAGATCAAGCATAACTTGGACATTTGTATTCAAATAATGTTTGCGCATGCATATATAGAATATATTTGAGTACAGGGAGCTTGCCGCAAAAGAGGAAGGAAAACAGGCTCAGGCCTAGGTCACCCGACCTGGCTAGGTCGGGCGACTAGGCCTGAAACCCGTTCGAGCCAATCTTCCACACAGGTCAAGAAACACACCAAAAGATGATCATGGACGCTGAATCAAGGTCGGTTGGAGTCAAGGGTGAGGGATGAGCCACGTGTCACTCCCACGTATTGAAGGGCCCACACCTCAACTCAAATGCACACAAAACGAGTATACCCACCTAGAACAGCCATAAGGACCCATATGGCAGTCTACCAGAGAAGAGTGGGGCCGAAAGGCGACTGTGCCAGGTCAGCCAACCTGGCCAAGTCGGCCGACCTGGCCCTGCGGCCGTTTCGCCCCTCCCTTGACCAGTACCTGTAAACCGCCATCAGGAGTTCATCTCAATGTGCTATCCGAGTTGACGTATGCTATGACATTGGATCAATGTGCTTTACGGTTGCTCTATTTATTAACGTGATAGATAGAGTTGTATTTCATATTGCAAACATGGTGTTTGAAATATGGAATACTGTTGAGCGCATCGCTACCCCACGGATTGGTAGAGGTAGGCGGCAGGTGGTGACAGCCCTATTCGTCATTTATAATCCTCCACATTCAGGAGATGATATTAGGCCTTTATGATAAGATGTCCTCATGTCGTCTCTTGATGAGGAAACCACTGGACACCTCGATATGTCCGCTTGCATATGTCCCTTGTATGAACTTGTATAGGATAATGTTGTATATCCAAGTTCCATTCGTATGATGCTAATGAACCCTTTGTACTCTTTACTAATGTTCTATTACTAACTAAGGCTACTTAATGATGAGCAATGAACTTCTGTGTGTCACAATACCCTTACACTTCCATATTATTTACCCCTATCTAGACTATGGTAGATTAATGATGTTGTAAGTAAATACATTGGATGACACCTCTCTTTAACTAAATGCTTTCCCTACGGATAAACAAATAATGATACTCTGGAATACTCCAGGGTGAAATGCTACAATGTACTTCTGTGCGCTTGCAGAATCTCTGTAACGTTTAGATTTACACTAAGGCATCTCTAGTGCCATCACTAATCTAGTGGTGACGCTAAGAAATGCCAACACCGCCTCTGGCTGATTCTCCACCACCTATGGATGCTATAAATACCTGCAAAGGGCATCGTACTCAACACACACCAGAAGAAGAGCCCTCCTTTGCTACAAGCTTAGTCTTAGTCTTAGTAGTGATAGTTCTAGTAGTAGAGCTTCTGAAGGGCTTCCGGAAGAGTCTTGGTAAGTTCTAGAGTTTGGCTTTTGTATCTCTTTACTAACTAGTAATACTCTGAGCTTAATGAAAGTATCTTCATACTTATGTTGTATGCCTCAAATGTACTTTACTTACTTAGTATATACTACTTATGTCTTGCACCTTGTTTGAGTTGACGTATGCTATGACATTGGCTCAATGTGCCTTATGGTTGCTCTATTTATTAACGTGATAGATAGAGTTGTATTTCATATTGCAAACATGGTGTTTGGAATGCAGAATACTGTTGAGGGTATCGCTACCCCACGGATTAGTAGAGGTAGGCGGCAGGTGGTGATAGCCCTGTCCATCCTTTGTAATCCTCCACGTTCAAAAGATGATATTAGGCCTTTATGATAAGACTTCCTCCTGCCGTCCCTTGATGAATGAACCACTGGACACCTCGATATGTCCTCTTGCATATGTCCCTTTTATGAGCTTGTATAGGATAATGTTGTATATCCAAGTTCCATTTGTATGATGCTAATGAACCCTTTGTGATCTTTGCTAATGTTCTATTACTAAGTAAGACTACTTAACGATGAGCAATGAACTTCTATGTGTCACATCAACCCTACACTTCCATATCATTTACCCCTGTCTAGATTATGGTATATTAATGATGTTGTAAGTAAATATATTGGATGACATCTCTCTTTAACTAAACGCTTTCCCTACAGATAAACCAATAACGATACTCTGGAATACTCCTGAGTGAAATGCTACAATGTACTTCTGTGCGCTTGCAGAATCTCTGTAACGTTTAGATTTACAATAAGGCATCTCTAATGCTATCACTAATCTAGTGGTGACGCTAAAAAATGCTAACAAATATTGCTAGGACTAAACTTTCCAGAACTCCAGATAAAGCCTTACACATACATGAGAGAAAGGCTGGTGAAGAAAGTTCTAGTAGGTTCGAGAGATAAGTGAGCTGAGAGTCTCTATGAGCAATTGCAATGAGATTTAAATTATTGATCTTGGTTTAGCAATTCTTTTGAGCTTATTTCATAATTTCTAAGATTTGTTTAAACTTGAGAGCATGTGATTAAATTCTTTGTGGGAAGTACTTAATTCATATCCACCCTCCATATTGGAATGAGCCGGTTACAACTTGAACCATTAATTGCAAAATATTTTGGGAGCTTTGTGTTTTCTCGTGTATGATCAAGTGCAGGGATTGGACACCGAAAGGCAACGCTGATTTTTATTGAAGACTTACTCGAGAACGAGCAAGGTTTAAGCATGGGGGGATTGTTGGTGCTCCTTAGCGACACCTTTTTACCCTTGTTTATCTTCAATAATGGCATTACTTTGACATATAAACTATCGACTCTATAACCGGACTGTTTTCGCATATGCATGTATTTTTGGAGGATTTCTGTTTGCGCAGGTTTTTGAGCTATTTTGGAGCATAAATGGACAAGGCTCATGACCAAGGACAACATGGAGAAAGATGAAGGACAGAGGCCCAAGGAGAGGGCCATGCCGGCCTGCCCCACAGGGTCTAGGCCGGCCGGCCCATGGAGTTTCGAGGCCCGTTCATACTCATCTTCGGTGAACCATCCTCCAAGAATGTTTAAAGGGCAAGTACCTGAAGATAAGATCAAGTGACTTTAGGATCAAGGCAAATCAAATGGAGATTTGGGAAGGATATCTATTTCCCATTCTTATCTCAAAGTAGTCCGAAAGCAACCAACGTCCAAGGCCCACATGCATAGAGAAGATGACTACTGATGGTTCCAGAAGACTTGGGGAGAAAGTTGAGTGCGAGGCGGCCAGGGAACAGGCCATGCCGGCCAGCTTGGGGCCCACTGGGCTGGCCGGCCCAGCCTATTACAGGGTGTGATCCCGTGTAAGGTGAGGCTTTCGGGAGTTTGACCGGAGGTCATGATTTAAAGATGCTTCTGATTGAGATTCACATCTATCTTGCCTCACTCTATTTGGCTCGGAGCTACAACATATGCATGATCTAGGTGATCTAGATTAGTTATCTCTAACTCTCTCTTGCTACCTCTGGTGTTTGGTGTTAATTAGATTAGATTCGTTTTTCACCCACCTCAAGATGAAGGATTTCTATGCTAGTTAGGTTGTTTCTTATATCTTTGGTTCCACGGATTGATAAACCTTGGGGGAATACTCTTAGGGAAGTGCTACAACTGATCCGTGCGCTTGCGGTTCACAACTGACGTGTCTAAGGGCCATCAACAGTAGCAGATACACGGTGTCGCTCGCCTCTGTCGCTTCCTAGGTGCATTGCATGATCTCGTTGTTGGAGAGTGCACCCTCGGTGAGCATCGTCCCAGCGAGCGACACTCTGGATGCCATTCGATGCAAGGAATGGGTGCACGCCATCAAAGGAACCACCCTCTTCGCGTGGTACATGCCGATCACGTCGGTGCCGCTGAGGCCACAGCTCTTGAGCAGCGCGATGGCATCCAAAATATCTTGCATATGCTTGTTCTCCTTCGCGGGAGCGCCCCATCCCCACATCTCGAGAGCCCCCTCCATTGTGTGACTAGAAAAGACTGGCAAGGGGGCGTCACAGTTGTTCTTTAGGTAGAACCAAAGCGAGTGCCACCCCTTGTTGGACTTCAATGATGCTAATTGCATGTACTCGGCGGACTGTTTCCCGTGAAGATGGATGCTCACGCACCCCATCGGCATTGCTAGGTATGTGCTCCCCCTTTTCTTCTTCTGCAGCAGACGATGAAGAAGTACCTCCACAGATCGAAGTGACATTCAATCCCTAGGTACCCCTTGCACAGCGCAAGGAACATCGCAATGTGTTAGATCCCATTGTGGTTGAGGTGCTGCAGCTCGATCTAGTTGTAGTGCACCCTCGGAGGAAGCGGCGTGGGAGAGACACTAGCCCATGCTCATGAAAGGGGAAGAAGGAGATGATGTAGCCGTCGGGAGACGCCGACGCATCCTCGCTCCCGAGCACCATCCACTCCATTGCCTCTGTCCTCGCACGGAGAAGACCGCGCTTGATGAGGCCCTCCAAGCACTCATGGGTAACATTAGAGTGCGTCCATGGCTCCATTGATGGGGAGAGGGAAGGTAAGGGCTAATGAGTGTGGGCGTTGGATATAGAGAGCTTGTGCATTGTTGACAAAGGCCAAGAACTCGAGTGGCGGCGACGGAAGGAGCAGACAAGGCAAAAGCAGTTGGAGGCATGCCGCAAGGGGAAGTGGAACCCTTGGTTAAATAGGACGGGACGAGACGCGAACCGCTTGCCTCGACTGATCCACCATCTATTCCTTGTCAAATCGACCCTAGCGCCCCCTAGAAAACCGAAGCAACAAATGTGCCGGTCGTTCCTCGAGAAACATATCAGAGGACGGTTCGTCTTCAAATGTGCTAAGAGCCGTTTAGGTAAGACGAGATATGGCGCTAAAAATGCCCTCATGCCCCATTAAGGCCTCGGAGTTTGAGAGTTGGCCCACCGACGGGGTCGACAGCTGCTCCGGGCCGCCATCAGAGCAAGGGGTGGAGAAGGATGGGCCCGCTAGCAGCCAAAACACACGCGTCTGAATGTCATGGGCATCTCGAACCGTGTTCGAGCTTTGGCTTGATCTGACCCATGGTTTTTTCCTGAAGCAAAGGCAATGAGCCCTCGAGACCAGCCGAATGTTCTCAGGAACTATATGGGATGGATGCCAAGGATCCGAGGCCGATCACCAGCTGATCCATCGATCCCACATGGATGGGGCACCGGGGCTTCACTCGAAGTCACTAGTTATTAGCTAGCCGGGCACCCCATTTTGTATGATGACGAAAAACACGGGTCAGCTCGACCCCTCCGTTTTGTCGACAAGAGACACTTGAGGGATGACTATCATAAGACGAACTGACCACGTAACCGGATCCCCACATCCCGAGGAGACTCATGGGTCGACATCGCGAAGGAGACCCAATGCATGGTTGCATGTGAAAGACAAAGTCATTAGGATTCACCTACCCAAAAAAAGCCCCTGAACAAGCCCTTGGCTCCCTCAGAGGCTCGAGGGCTACACCCACCGGGTGCGCTCGCCCAAACCCGGAGATGAGAAACTCTACTTACATAACAATGTCAGCCCTCGGCACGAGTCCGTGGCTCCTCGAGGGCTTGAGGGCTACTGTGGCGTATCAATATGAGGGATACCCTAAGATTACGGATTAAGAAGCAGTAACCCTGGATCAGCCAATCTAAGAGAAATGCTACCCGACCTACGAATGGCTCTGGCTCAACCGATCCTGGCCATGCGGGGGTCGGAGCTTGCCCGACCCTCGGGAGGGGGGAGGGGGGGCTCTGCCTCGCCCGACCCCAATGATAGTAAGGTCGGGATTCACACGACCTTAAAGGCATAGGGCCCCAGGGGTCCCATGCGCTCGGCACCCGCTATGGATAAGGTAGCCCAGGCCAGGGTCAAACTTCTGACGCCTGGTCGGGCACGTCTCCATGTGACTAAAAGCACAGGCCATGCCGTGCCGGCACTGTGCCAACCACCCTTCACATGGCCTAACCAGGAGACCCGTTTGGCACGCTGAATTAGGACAGGACAAGGCGTAACGACAAATCGTCGACGTCGGTGCATGGCTAAAGTGTCATGCAGGGATATGACAGGCGCATGACCCTTGTGTCATCCACAGGGTGACAAGACCAGTGGGACCCACACGATAGTGAGGTCAAAACTGGCCCAGAAGGTTCCTTTCCTCTATCTCTCTCTCTCTATCTCTCTCGCTCTCTCTCTCTCCATACCCTCCTCCTTCCCCTTGGTCTATAAAAGGGAAGAGAGAGAGCCCCCTGCCCGGGGACGGATCGACAACACTTAGAACTCATTCGCTAGAGACTTGGGAGCCCCTTTCCTTTCTCGACCGTTTGTAACCCCTACTGCAAACTCTTGCCGGTAACACGAGAAGATAGCGAACTAGACATAGGGCCTTCGAGCCTGAACCAATATACATCCTTGTGTCCTCTAAGCAAAGCATCTGGGCTAGACACATGTAAGCATAAATTCACTAGTTGACGGTTCGAAACATCCATAGGACGGTTGTTGGCCTCTTGGATTTAGGTCATTTACCGTGCAAACCACATGCCTGGTATGGGACGGTAAACCGAATACCAAAAGTCGCCCATATTATTGGAGGAGTTTGGGCGTGTTGGTTGGTGGGTATAGGTGGGTTGCCTTTGAGGGACCACTGTACTCACCAACCCGGCCTCTCGGTCAGTTGTCGACCAAGCGGGTATGCAAATGGTTGAGACATGAATCAACGCTTGCACTTGTCATGGAGAGCATGGCCATTAGTCTCGTGTGGGAAATGTTGAACACCCCTGTAAGGATTTAAACTATCATGATAGCCGTGCTCTCGGTCATGAGCACACCTTTGCGCCTCTCAGCTGACATAGTGTTTTCGATGGTGCTCCTTTTATTGAGCTCATGGCACATGCCTAATTTCCATATTATCATGCCTGATGTATTCAATATAGAATAGAAGCCGAGTCTTTTGTTTAATTCAATTGAGTTCACCGTATTACAACTAACACTACTACAGCAGGAGCATCACTGGCGGTTCGGTTGCCCACATCACAGGCGGTTTTCAAAAGTGGCGCTGGTTAAGTGGCACTGATAATCTCATTTTCACAGTTGGTTTTTAACCGGCTGTGAAAACTGATTTTCACAGCCGGTTTACGTCGTGAACCGGCTGTGAAAATAGTTTCACAGCCGGTTTTGGACCTTCAAAACCCGCTGCGTCAGGCGCTATCACAGCCGGTTTTCATCCAAAAAACCGGCTGTGAAAGTATATTTTCACAGCCGGTTTTCTTCTAAACAAAAACCGGCTGTGAAAGGGCATTTTCACAGCCGGTTTTCTTTAAACCAAAACCGGCTGTGAAAGGGCATTTTCACAGCCGGTTTTTTGTCCAAAAAACCGGCTGTGATAGAGTTTTTTCACAGCCGGTTTTTGCTCAAAAAACCGGCTGTGATGCCCTTTTTCACAGCCAGTTTTTGTTATTTTCACGGCCGGTTTAAACCGGCTGTAATAACTATTTTTAGTAAAAAATAATAATTAGGCATAATCTGCGGCAAGCACAATATTGCAATATATCAATCCAGCAAAAACAAACAACAATACATCAACTCCCAATAAGGAAGCCTCCAGAACAAAGACATCTTTTTGAACAGAGAATCAGCCGGTGCGGGTACACTTCCGGCCCCCTTTCCAAGGACAACTCTTAGTTTGCTAACCATCTTGAATATCTGCTCTCCATTCTGGTATGTCGGAGGTGATCGGTCATCCCTTGTACCATCAAAGGATTTCTTGTTCCGGCGATAGGGGTGGTTAATTGGAAGCAACCTTCGATGACCCATGTAGACCATCTTCCTGCTATTGCTAAGCCATCTTGCATCTGTCTTTTCCATGCAAACCACACATCCCTTATATCCTTTTGTAACTTGACCAGACAGGCAACCAAGGCCGGGTAGGTCGGTGATAGTTACAAATAGCAGTGCTCTCAATTTGAAGTGTTCTCGCTTGTACTCGTCCCACACCTTGACACCTTTTGTCCACAATGTCACGAGATCATCCACCAATGGTTCTTACACATCTATATCATTGCCAGGTTGCTTGGGTCCTTGGATCAATAAAGGCATCATTATGTACGTCCGCTTCATACACAACCAAGGTGGAAGGTTGTATATGCATAGAGTCACTGGCCAAGTGCTGTGTTTGCTGCTAACCATGTTGAAAGGACACATCCCGTCCGTGCTCAGCCCAAACCTTACATTCCTAATCTCGTTTCTTAATTTTTTCTTGTATTTAAAATCAAGAGCCCTCCATTGTGAACCATCTGCTGGGTGCCTGAGCTTCCCATCTCTAAGACGATCTTCGACATGCCACCGCATAAGCTTTGCTGTCTTTGCATTTGCGAACAACCGCTTCAACCGGGGAATTATTGGGAAATACCAAACGACCTTTGCGGGCGGCCTCATGTTTCGTTTGCAATCCATTGCAAGTGCTGATGAACACTTGTATCTTGAAGCATTGCAAACTGGGCACTCATCCAAATCTTCATATCTGCCACGGTACAAGATGCAATCATTGGGGCACGCATGGATTTTTTGAACTTCGAGACCCAATGGATAGATCATCTGCTTCGCCTCGTATATGTTCTTAGGCAATCCATTCGGGCTAGGAAGCATCGTCTGCAAAACTTCTAGCAAATCATTGAAACCTTTGTCCGACAACCCATTACTTGACTTCATCTCCAGTAGCCTGAGGTCCGCTTCCAATTTAGATATGGTACACCCTTCGTACAATGGTGTCTTGGCATCCTTTCTCATCTTCTCCAACTTTTTCAGATTTTTGTCATCAAGGAATTCCGGCTCCCCATCATGTATCATTCTGTCTAGGCCATCCAACATAGCATCTGAAGCTAAAGTCTCATGCATGGTTGCACCGAAAGTTTCCTGCTGTGTTTCATGAACCGTTTCTTGCACCGATTCTTGCACCGTTTCCTGCACGGTTTCTTGCACCATTTCCTGCTCTATTTCCTGCACAGTCTCCCGCACTGTTTGAGCTTTTCGTTTTCGCACGGTTGTAGAGGCTCCATCAGTGTCATTGATACCAACCTCCCCATGCTTATTCCAAATCATATAATCTGGCTTGAAACCCCTAGTTAGCAAATGGCATCGGATCTGCTCGATATTTGTGAACTGCTTCTGATTCTTGCAATCAACACATGGGCATGAAACATACCCCCCTTCCCTTGGATGACTGATGATAAATGCCTTGGCAACATCTATAAAAGACTGAACTCCTTTCACAAAATTATCACCTCTACCCAAAGAATCATACATCCATCCTCTATCCATCTGTGAATTAGAATAGAACAATTTTCGTACTTTAGTTAAAAGGCCCTAAAAAGTTTCATGAATGTAGCCTTCAACAAATTAAGTATGGATAGATACTTCAGACTATACCCATAATTTCAAATTTATGAAACGTAACAAAAAATGCTTGTAAAATTAAGTATGGATAGATACTAACCTTGAAACAAGCGATTGATGTTCAACCTTTAGAATTCAGCACCATGCATGTAAGCCAATTCGACAAATTGATCTAAAATGGAATAGACCGTCTTCCATTCATATTCAACTCAAATTTGATAAAATCTAACCAAGCAAATAAATCAACCATCAAACATAGGGCGTACGTACCCATCAAATAACCACTCTGGACTTGTGCAACCTTCAAAACTCGATCTCCTCCATGAATCAATAGGTGAGAAATGCCTCTATAATAATCAAAGAGCAACCACTTATTCATTCTCATCCCTAGTTTGCCAAAAACTAACCAATCACAATAACAACCTAAAACAATTATGTGCACATACCAACCTTTAACCATGGTGGAGGTGTGAAACCATCCAAATTCGGCCTCCTACACGAAAAAATTGGTGAGAAATGGCCTCTAAATTGATGAACACCCTCTCCATAAAATTCATCCAAAAATTGAAAATCAACCCACAAATGCATTGGTGGAAATGAGGTATAGCTAGAGACAAACCTTTTGGTAAGTTGGTGAGGTATATCCTTCAAAAATGGAGTCTTTTTGAGAAGAATTCGAAAAAGTGGCCGTAACAATGGTGAAAATGGTGTTTGTGTCGGGTTGGGGAAGAAGGAGGGGAGGGGAGGCAGCTGATATATGGGTGCGCCATTTTCACAGTCGGTTTTTAAGAAAAACCGGCTGTGAAAACACATTTTCACAGTCGGCTAAAGAAAACCGGCTGTGAAAATGCATTATCACAGCCGGTTTTTCTTAAAAACCGGCTGTGGAAAAAGCCTGCAAATATCAGGTTTTGTCAGGTATAAAACCGGCTGTGATAGGTGGTTTTCACAGTCGGTTTTTTAGCCGAACCGGCTGTGAAAACCTAGCCCTTTTCACAGCCGGTTCGGCTAAAAAACCGGCTGCGAAAGCCACCTATCACAGCCGGTTTTTCCTTTCCCAGCCGCAGCACCAAAAAAACCGACTGTGAAAATATTTTCTGCGCCACTTTCAAAAAACCGGCTGTGAAAATAGTGACTTGAAAAATGGTTTCTGTAGTAGTGTAATATTACTTGCCATCCCTTGTATTACCCTTGTATGCTCCTGGTTTAATCAAGGGGGTAAGACCTGCGAGTGCCTTCTTACTCACCGGTGCCACCATTAATGCAGGTGACCAGTAGTACCAGCCAGCAAATGGGGCCTTCTATGGCCCTTCCTACTACGTCAATGGCGACAATGGAGCGGAGTAGAGTTGTGCACGTGGGTAAGCCATGGGTCACCTATCTATCTAGTTATGTGTGACTTTAATTCGGAGAGAGCATCTATATGCTTTCGCTACTTGAACTAAACTTTATTTTTCATGCTTGAACTTATTCATGTTGGATCATGTTGAACTATATTGAATTGTTGAACCATGCCTAAATCTGTGGAACTTGTAATAACTTGTAAAACTTGGGGGTGATATATGCCTGCGAATGTTTCTGGGTGATGAGATCATGTATTTGTTCTTGGGAGTGTGGAGTTAGTGCCACATTCCGGGACTGCCCGGTTTAATTCAATTAAATTGATATGGCCAATAGACAATGTCTTGGTTTAATTGAGTTAAATTGGACGGTTCCTCACATCTCTAACCCCAAAAACCTACACGAATGCGCGGGAGAAGAGCTTTGATGAGTACATTTCAAGTTTGCAACACAGTATTATTTTTTTTAAAAAAAAACACATGTTTTCAACACCAGCGCTCAACGTGGACAACAGCATGCACCATGAGGCAGAAAACTGTCGTTTCCTATTAGCAAGCAACCGCAAGCGGTCCGATAAGCATCGAGCCTTCGTCTCTTCAATCCGACTACTCCGTCATCTCCCCGAGCGCAAGCATGGGCTGCCGACTTGCCTAGCTTGTTGCTTTCTCACTCGCGGAACACGCGCCTGATCTGACATCTTCTGGAAACCGACCGACACACCAATGGGCCGGTGCTTCCCCACTTCCTCCTGCAAGCAGTGCCGCGATCGGCCAGTAGCGCGTGTGACGGCCGCCACCGGTGCAGAAACTTATAATTAAGCTGACGGAAATGGAATTCTTGCATGCGTTGTACAAGACTAGCGAAATGCCCATGCGTTGCTACGGCCCAATATAAACTAACTGTTTTTAAAACTTAAGTGTTTTTTAGAATTTCTACCACTATTTATATGCACTCAAGACTACGTGTTTTCTACACGTTTGCTAGGAAACTAATGAAGTTTCGACCTAGTATATTTTTTTTGTATTCATTCAAGTAGGCATTACATATCAGTTTTTTTATTTAAGAAAGAGAGTTTCTTTTTACACCATGAGCTTAGGGCTTGTTTAGTTGGTGGAGGAAAGTTTGCGAACTTTACTGTAGCAATTTTAAACCAAAGATTAGGAGGACTAAACATGATCTAATTATAAAACTAATTACACGGATGGACGGAAAATCGCGAGACGAATCTATTAAGCCTAATTAATCCATCATTAGAGGTTGTTTACTGTAGCACGACATTGTCTAATCATGGCCTAATTAGGCTCATTAGATTCGTCTCGCGTTGTTACCCAGGGGTTATGAAATGGGTTTTGTCATTAATCCACGTTTAATATCCTTAATTAGTGTCCTAATATTTGATGTGATGGGTGAATAGTAAAAAGTTTGAAAAGTTGATGCAACTAAACATGGCCTTAATTAAGTTCTAAACTTTGTGCTATTTTTTAATATACTTTTTTAATTCTGCAACATGAATCATTTGCTCAAATAAAGTGACATAACATCAACCAAACTATGACAAGGTGGCACGTGATTTATAAAAAACAAGCAAAGTACCCGTACTCGAATACTTTCTTTGTATTAAAATATTTTTTTAATATTGAGAGTTTTGGTCACGACATAGTAATGATGGATTATTATGCACATAGAAAAAATGCGTAGACTTTTGTCCCTCACCTAGTAGCTTGCCTTGCCACCCGTGGCTCTAGAGGCCGAAGTGCCATGCTGAGCCATCGGCCGGTCTTGCTCCTCTGCTTGAGAAAGATAGCGGATGACATTAATAGGCTTTACCGCTTAATGTTGGTGTGACGATGGATCTAGCGCTGGTGGATGCCCACGGCTTCGTCGAGTCACTTAAGATATTGTACGACAATCGAGTGTGGCAACGGTGGCGCTGCATGATTTGATGTGGGGGCCAAGCAACACAAGGACATGTCAAGCCTCACTCTATTTGTGCGGATGAGGACAGGTCAAGCCTCCATTTGTGCAGATGAGGTGCGTCAGTCCTGAATGCGTATAGGATATTATCAGTGATGCAGCTAATACACACTCGTACTACATGGACCATCATCTAGTGCTAGGGGCCTAGGGCTGTCATAGGTCCTGGGACGGAGGGAATGACAGCTAGATAATAGGCAGAATCACTTTAAAAAAAATGAGTTCATCGACAGAAATCCTAACTAAATTGGCACCATCTGTCAATGAAAAAGTTGGACCAAACAAAAAATTGAGACAAAAACCTTAGAACGCTCTAGAAAGAAGTAAAAAAATATAAAACCACTGTAAAACTCTAGGTCTAACATATCGTGGGATCACCCATCGGCCTCCTAATTAAGTCCCAAGTAGCCAAGTCAGGGAGTCCGAGCTCTAGCTAATGGCGTCTCTTCCGTGGAACCCATATAACTATTACAATGGTTCAATTGCCAAACTCCTTGCAAGCGCACATAGAGCTTCATTAAGGTAAATTTATTGACACATGCCTTTAAGATTAAATTCCCTCAACCACTGTAAATTATATGATGCCCTTGAAATTCTCACGTACCCTTGATTGCCACTATTTACGATTTACCTTTTTTCATTGCCGTTGTCGTTAAGTTTGTTCCACTACTATAAAAAAACGTTTGTAGGGGCGGGTTAGCGAGGGTTTCTAGGGGCGGCGCCGAAATTGATCCGGCCCTGCTGGGGGGCTGCTAAAAATGGCCATTTGTAGGAGCGGGTTAGTTGCCTGCCCAAGCAAATGAGTTTCCAGGGGCGGGTCCGCCATTTGCAAGGGCGGGTTAGTAGCCCGTCCCTAGAAATGATACGGCACATGGCACCCGACCAGAAATAAATCAAAAAAATAGCAAAAAAAATTATTTTTCGCCATTTCAAGTAAGTCGCGCCATTTTTCGCGTAAAATTCGCGCGCTCTGCGGCTGGTGGGATTCGAACTCACGACCTCTCCCTCGCGTGTAGCCTCCTCTATCATTGCACCACACCCTCACCTGTGACTAGATACTGTTTTGGTTCCTACCATATTATACTAAACTGAGTGTAAATTGATTATTTGAGGCTCTAAACGATTTCAAATTAAAACGTTGTCAACTACAAAGTTTTGATAACTTTTTGAAATCTACAAGTTTCATTTTGGTAGTTTCTCCATCCGAGGTCATTTACGAAATTTAAATTTCAAATTTGAGAACATTCAAACTTAGTTTTCGTTGACAAAGATGATTTCAAATAAAAAAGTTGTCAACTACAGAGTTTCATAACTTTTTGAAATCTACAAGTTTCATTTTGGTAGTTTCTCCCTCCGATGTCGTTTACAAAATTTGAATTTCACATTTGAGAATGCATTTCTAGGGGCGGGTCATGGCATAGGCCGCCCCCCGAAAATGCATTTCTAGGGGCGGGTCATGGCATGGGCCGCCCCTAGACCCGTCCTTAGAAATGCATCTATAAGGGCGGTCCTTAGCTACAGTAGCGCGCGTATTTGTAGGGCCGCGTCGCCTTTTAGTCCGTCCCTAAAAAAAACCCTGACTCTTACAGATGTTTTTTTAGTAGTGTTCCACTGACAATATAGGCCCACGGTGAACACAAGCTCTTCCGTGCGCAACTCGACGACGAATTGAATTTTGGAGACGCCTTCGCTTCCGTGTCCCCTCTCTCATGGCCATTGCGCCGTGCTAGCCTGAGGCAGCAACGATGCCGTGGGCACCGCGCTCGGATGGCTCGCAAGCAAGAGGGCCAAGGCAAGCGCCGAGAATGGCATGAAGCAGCAGCCCGCCGGCGGGCTCCTCCGATCCAGCTCATGCAAATGTTTAGGCTTTGTGTGCAATATGCTATACGCGATGATTTATACATTGATTAGGATCTGTGTATATATAGCCACTTTCGTGCTAGATGGAAGCCAACCTGATTAGCATCCCATGAGACATTAGCGTTAATTGGTGAGAGCGACCACTTCCTCCCCGACATCTACGCGGTGAGAGCGAAGGCTGGCACGTAGGCCCCAGCGAAGGGAGGGCGATGGTGATGAGAGCGGTACCGTTATAGAGCTACGCTGTCACAGCGGCCCGGAGCCGAGCATACCGATGACATTGCTTCAGCAGCAGATGATCTCAGTGGCGAGGTGTCTGGTGTGTCGAGTTGCGACGTCGGGGACGTGGCCCACACCGGGTCACCGTGGTAACGTAACAGCACCTTAATGGATATCGAATACTTGACGAGTTGAGTTTGAACTTTAACAAGATATAAGAAAACTAATATCGCGAATCGGAAACGTGGTCAGAGTCCGATGGATCTGGAGGACCCACATGTCACGATGGACCATGAAAAAGAAAGAAGCAATCCTCTCTTTAGAAATAGGTAAAGATAAATATCGATTTTTTATACCGGCTAACCTACTATAGGGGGTCCCTGAGTAGTCGAGTTGTTCGCAATGGCCTCGCCGGAACCAGAAGCACGATAGTGAACACGAGACGATTTAGACAGGTTCAGGCCGCCTCGAGAGAGAGCGTAATACCCTATGTCCTGTATGATGGATCGCTTCGTATTGGTGGTTATGATTTTACAAGGGATCACTGCTTCACCTTATATACTCGGGAGACAGGGTCTTACAAGGCAAGGAATACAGATTCCTAGTCGAATACTATACATAGAGTCCTAACATGAGTAGGCCGTGTTGTTTCCTAGTAGCCGACTAGTTCCCTTAACCTGTATGTCTCTTCCTTGTATCTGTCAAAGTTGGCGACCTAATCTCCTCGCGGGTATGGCTGGATATCGAGTTGATATCGAGTTGAAGGCAGTTTTTCGAACTTTTTTTGAAATTAGCATAATCTTATTTATCATAGTCTCCTGAATTGTTTGAGACCCAACTTCATACCGAGCTTAACGAGCCGTGCCGAAGTTGAAAGTCATTCTAAATGAAGTCATTTTAATATTAAAAAAACAAATCCAATCGAAGCACTTTTGTACGGAGCCACTGAGCCAGCCTAACAAGGTTTTTGTCCAGCCCTACTCGCGGGCTTGCAGCCCATAAGGACTCCCATAGATCTTGGTCCATCAAGCCCCCGAGCGTCTTCATGTCTTCATGCCTGCCGAGTTGTTTCTCAACAATTTGAGCATCAGCCGAGTTGTGTCTTTGTTTAAACCTTCAGAAGTGAACATGATGTGCTCTCTGCCGACTTCTTTTGCAATCAGCCCCGGACTTTGATTTTTAAATCAAAAATGATAGCAAAAACTTTCCCATTTTATATAATGGTGTCCAGCTTTGGAAGAAAAGATGGACCCATTATGGGTCAGCCCCCGAGCCTAGAAATGTTTTCAAGGATAAAAAAACAATTCCAAGGTCTTTAATGAAAAACTTTCCAAAAAAATATACTATTTCCCCACAACCCCCAAGCTCAAAGCCAATTACAATAAGCTTAAAGACTTTTCAAGAAATAAGTATATTCTTCGATTTGGAAAAAACTCATCCCATTAAGCATCTGCCCTCGAGCATGGCAATGCCTCGGTAAATGACTTAGCCCTTAGGAAAAAACCGCACAGATATGCATCTGGTTAAAAACCATGAATACATAACTGTTGGTGTATTAGTGAAAATGGCTTTCGCAAAATATGCATAGGGTTACCACTTCTTTAATAAAAACAAAGGAGAACCGCTTTGCATTCACATCTGTCCAAGTCGCCACTCCCAAATCTGAAATCCTCCATACTTGCGCACGCCTTCCAATCCACTCAAGCCTCACCTGGCAATCCGCTCCCATAGAAGCAAGCCTCGACTAGCAAGTTGGGCAAGAAAGCAGCACCGAGCAAGAAGGAACCCAAGATCCCCTTCACGGGAATGCCGGTGTTCAAGACCGCGCCAGCACCTGCTTTGGTTTGGAAGAAATCCAAAGCGACCGACGAAATGGTATAGCAATTAGTCAATCAAGGCTACCTTCTAGACAAGGCCATCTCTTGCTGGCGGACGGACGTCGGTAAGCCCTGGCCTTTTGATGAAGTCCATGAGATAGTTGTTTTCACTTCCTTTTATGAACTTGGATTTGCTATTCCCGTTCATGATTTCCTCCGTGGCTTGCTTGGATATTACGGATTAGAGCTTATCCATCTCCATCCCAACTCCATTCTTTAAATTTCTATGTTTATCCACCTCTGTGAAGCCTTCCTTGGCATCGATCCCCACTTCAACCTCTTCCGCCTCCTTTACCGAATTAAACCTAATTCAGACAAAGTAGTCGGCAGGGCAAGATTTCAACTACGCCAAGGGATGAAGAAGGTGTACTTTGATTTTAGATTGAGTGACTCCATCAAAGATTGAGCGGACAAGTGGTTTTATGTTGAGAACCAGCCCCCAAGATTAAATAAACACTCGGGCCACCTGCCCCGTCCCCAAGCCAATTGGAACTAGGTTGTGAGCAAAGACAAAGTGGATGGTGTTGCTAGCCTTCTAAATAGCATCGCTGAGTTGAAGAAGAAAGGCCTGACAGGAATAGGGATCGCCAGCTCCTTCATTCACCGTCGCGTGCAACCCTGCCAGAAGAGGGCCCACACTGTCCATGAATACGCTGGTCTAAATGACCCGACCTGGTGTTGGCATTTCTTAGCATCACCATTTAGAGTAGTGGTGGCACTAGAAATGCCTTATCATAAATCTAAATGTTACAGATATTCTGCAAGTGCACAGAAGTAAATTGTAGCATTTCACCGGGGAGTATTTCAGAGTATCGTTATTTGTTTATCCGCAAGGAAAGTGATTAATTAAAGAGAGGTGTCATCTAATGCATTTATTTACAATACTACTAATATACCTTAATCTAGACAGGGGTAAAGGATATGAAAGTGAATGGGTTATGTGACACACAGAAGTTCATTGCTCATCATTATGGCAGTCTTAGTTAGTCATAGAACATTAGTAAAGATTACAAAGGGGTTCATTAGCATCATACATATGGGACTTGGATATACTACAATACCCTATACAAGCTCATACAATGGACATATGCAAGAGGACACATCGAGGTATCCAGTGGTTCCCTTATGAAGGGACGACAGTAGGACGTCTTATCATAAAGGCCTAATATCCACTCCCAAACATGGAGGATTACAAAGGACGGACAGGGCTATCACCACCTTGCCGCCTACCTCTACTAATCCGTGGGGCAGCGATACCCTCAACAGTATTCAATAATCCAAACACCATGTTTGCAGTATAAAATGCAACTCTATCTATCACGCTAATAAATAGAGCAACTGTGAGGCACATTGAGCCAATGTCATAGCATATATTCACGTGAACAAGGTGCAAGACATAAGTAGTATAACATAAGTAAGTAAAGTACAATTGAGGCATACAACATAAGTATGAAGATACTTCCATTAAGCTCAGAGTATTACAAGTAAGTAAGAGAATACAAGAACTGAATTCTCGAACTTACCAAGACTCCTCCGGAAGCCCTTCAGAAGATCTACTACTAGAACTATCACTACTAAGACTAAGACTAAACTTGTAGCAAAAGAGAGCTCTTCTTCTAGTATGTGTTGAGTACGGTACCCCTTGCAGGTATTTATAGCACCACATAGGCAGTTGGAGTCGGCCAGAGGCGACTGTGGCAGTTTGGAGGTGGGCCCAGGTCGGCCGACCCTTCGATGAATAGCCTCGAGCAATGCACGGTCCAGATGTCGTCCTGAAGTCGGTGTTGATGCACCAGTCAAGGGAGGACCAAATTGGCCTCGTGGAGAGGTTTGCTGACCCAGCCCTGCCGCCTCTCGGGTCCACCCTCCGTTGGGAGTCTGACTGGTGGGTCCTGAGGTCGGTTCCAGGTGGGTACCATCGGTCTGGGTGCACGAAGCTCTGATTGTGGACCCTTCAATCCATGGGATTGACATGTGGCTCATCTTTCACCCTTGACTTCAACCGACCATGACTCAATGTCCATGATCATCTCCTAGTGTGCTTCTTGACCTGTGTGGAGGATGGGCTCGAATGGGGTCCAGGCCAGGTCGTCCAACCTAGCCAAGTCGGCCAACCTGGGCCTAGGCCCATTTTCGTCCATCTTTTGCACCGTGTTCCCTGTACTCAAATATATTCTGGATATGCATGCTACAACATTATTTGAATACAAATGCCTAAGTTATGCCTTGTCTTTATTAGTTTTCTGAGCCTATTGACGGTCGGATTTT
Organism: Alloteropsis semialata; assembly: GCA_004135705.1. Taxonomy (NCBI): domain Eukaryota; kingdom Viridiplantae; phylum Streptophyta; class Magnoliopsida; order Poales; family Poaceae; genus Alloteropsis; species Alloteropsis semialata. The sequence goes on from CM014272.1 coordinate 49,874,793, forward strand.
CGTTACAAGGACCGTCAACAACTCCCCCCAAGCTTAGCCCTTTGCTCGTCCCGAGCAAAGACTAAAACTTTTAGGCTCAGTGGATCAGGAGTTACTTCCCCATTACTCCTCAAAAGTACCAGTAGTTCAACAATATATTCTACCAAGAATTGAATAAGCTGGTAAAATAAACTTCCCTCATTACCTTGGCCTTTTATTGGGCTTGTAGCTTCTCCTTGTCTTGGGCGGTTGGTAGCCAGAACGATTTAGACCAAGCACCTTGCCTTCTACCTTACTTGACAATCAAACCAAAGGTTTTGGGATTTTTCAAAAGGCAGAGTTCTTTAGGTGGTACTCTCAAGTCACTCAAGGTGTATTTCCTTACCAAGTTCCTCTCTCAACTCTCATATCACTCATTGGAGTGGAGTTTGTGCTAGGAGAGCTTTATAGCATACTTGTAGTGCACATATTGTAAAGACAAGATCAGGATTCGAAGAGAAGTAAGTCATACTCTCAAACCAAGATGTGCACGTGTGTGGATGGTAAAATATATGATAGCTCCTTTTTGTAAGTTCCTCTTCCCCTTATAAAGGTGCTTTTAGAGACATGGCTAATTTTCCTAAACCAAGAGCCTTCATGTGCTCTATTTTTTTAAATACTTGGACCTTCATGTGTTCATTTTTTTATCAGCCCATGTCTCCTTTTGCAATAAAGTTGGGGAAGAGTACCATATTTATGTAGAGCTTTTATTTTATGGATGGGTGTCATGCTTACTTCCAGGGTAGAAGTGTAACATGTATATGGTGGCGTGTGCGTGGCCTTGGTTTTAAAAGCATGAAGTAAATCTCTAAAAATCACAATGACCTTGACAAAACTCAATGCAACAACAAGTAGCTTTTGTAGTCTTGCTTGGTATGAGCTTAGGGTAACTCTTATCATATCATAGCCAACAACAACCTAGACTAGAGCTTGCATATGCTACCCATAAAGACAAGATAACAGAAAAGATCATGCTCAACCAGCAAACTCAAAGCTTAGGAGAATAGCAGGTTGAAACATAGATACAAGAAAGAAATAAGAGCAACTATTCATCATATCCAAAATAAAGACTTCAGCAAAAACTTATGACATTAAGGGACTAACCTAAATAGCTCTCATTTACTAACTTTATTCATAAATACTTACCTGAACTTACCTGATTGGGGGTCCTCCCCCAAACTATTTTGTTGACACCGATAAACCTGTCGGTGCAGGACTCGTATTTTACATCGTCGAGTGATGACGTCTCCGTTGTTGGATTAGCTTGATGAAGCCGCATCTGACTGTGGAGATGAGGATACAGATGATTTAACCCGCCATACCTGTTTTACCTTCTTCTGGCGGTCGACAACTTGTTCCAGTGCTTTCTTTGCCTATGCTTTCGCATCTCGTATAGGTTTCTTGTTCTTTGCATGGTACTGGATAGGGAATTTCTTTTCTCAGAACTTTTCCATGAACTTTATCAAGCTATCTTTTTCTGGAGGTGTAACCTCTACCTCCTTGACATTCTGACTGTTCCTCCCATACTTGATCTTGATCATGTGGCATTGCTCCACCTTCGGCCTGAACTCAAACTTCTCCTTCTTACCATTAATGTGGAGCTGGATCTCTCCAGCACCCACATTAATGTGAGCGTTTGTTGTGCTCAAGAAGGGTTGCCCAAAGATGAGTGACGAGTCGTTGCTCACATCCATGTCCAGTACCACGAAGTCGACAGGAACTAAGCAATCCCAGATGCACACCGGAATGTCCTCGGCTATCCCCTCTGGGTAACGGACCGTGGAATCGGCCAGCTGCAGTCTCATGGCAGTAGGGGACAAGGTAGTATAGTTAAGGCGGTCAAAGACTACCTGTGGCATGACGCTGACGCTTGCCCCCAAATCACAGAGTGTGTGCTCGAAATGTTGTATCCCAATTGTGCACATGATGGTGGGACACCCTAGGTCCTTCTTCTTTTCCGGGACCTTGTTCAAGATGGTTGCACTGCACTCCTCAGTCAACTTTACGACCTCGATGCTTAGGAGTGGACATTTGTTGTTCAGTATGTCCTTCAAGTACTTGGCGTAGGTTGGCACCTGCATAGCATCCAGCAATGGCACATGTATGTTTAACTTTTGAATGACCTTTATGAACCTGGCGAACTGTTCGTCTACCGATGGTTTCTTTTGGCATTGAGCGAATGGCAAGACGTTGGAGCCATAGAACTCATGCGGCGCAATCTGTCCTGCTGGTGCCAGCTCAGCCTCAGGCTCTTCTCCTACTTCTAGTATCTCCTTCCTCGGCGCTGCTGTCCTCCCTACATGGTTAGGTGGGACTGGATCCCGAGTAGCCTTACTGCTCCTCGTGGACACAGCCTTTACATTTTCAAAGGAAGAATCCGGTTGCCCGGGAATTTATCCCTTATCTCCAGAAGGAACAGCCGTGGCCAGCTGACCTAACTGGGTTTCTAACATTTTATTAAAGCTCAGCTGGCTCTGGAAGGTGGAGGACAAACTTTCTATTTTAGAGTTTATGACCTCCAGAGCCTTATCATTAGCAGCAAGCCTTTTAGAAATTGATTCATTGATCTTGGCCTGACCAAGGACCAGATCTTTCAGAGAGGGTTGGTTGGAGAAAGAGTTGGTATTGTTACCTCCCTGGTAGAATGGGCATTGCTGGTTCCAGTTCCCTTGAGGCCGGTACCCGTTGTTGCCGTTCACGAACTGTACCTCCTCTTATGTCTCGGGGCAGTTGTTCCCCGAGTGGCCGGTTTATCCATAGACTTCGCATGTCATGTGTGAATCTAGTGGCCCTTCAGTGTTGTCGGCCCCATCCTTGGTGCGGTCATCAAGGCGCTTCATGATGAGGTCCATCTTAGCAGCCAGCATGTCCACCTCCTTTAAGGTGTGCATACCGCGTTTGCACCCCTGAAGATGTTCGTCATTCCAGGCTTGGTTTGACACCATCTTTTCGATGAGCAACTTGGCGGCGGCCACGGCCAAGGAGAGGAATGCTCCTCCAGCAGCAGCATCCATATGTTCACGGGCGGTCTAGGACAACCCATGTTAGAAGTTCTGGAGCAGGAGCCACTCTTGCATACCATGATGTGGGCATGTCAGAATGTAGTCCTGAAAGCGATCCCACGCCTCCGGAACAGTCTCCCCAGATTCTTACTAGAAATTGGAGATTCTTCCCCGAAGAGCATTGGTTTTCCCAATGGGGAAGAACTTTGCCAAGAATGCGTTGGATCACTTGGTCCACGTGTTCACCGCATCACGGTTGGAATAGAACCATTGTTTGGCTCTCCCCAACAGTGAAAACGGGAATAAGCGGAGCCTGATGGCCTCTTGTTGGACTCCCCGGATGGTGATGGTGCTACACACCTCCAGAAAGTGCTGCAAGTGAGCACTAGCGTCCTCATTGGCTTTCCCACAAAAGGGACTAGCCTGCACCATGTTGATTAACGGGACCTAGAGCTCAAAAGCATTATCCCCCACGGCCACTTTTAGACCCGTAGTGATCTGGGCAGCGGATGGGGCGGAGTAGTCGCAGATTGTCCTGTCGGCCATGGCTTCTTCCAGTTGGGGTGCTACAGGAACGTGTTGTTCTCCTTGGATGGATGACTCTCCGATGACTAGCTCGGTCTCCGACAAGAACACCTGAGAGACTACGACACGAGAACGTACCCTCCTTGCTATGGTATTCGGGTTCTCGACGTAGTTGGGTGGTAGTTGAAAACCAGTCATACACTGCCCTGTTTCACGTCACAGAGAAACAGAGCAAAAGGGTAAACCTGCTAGATTACTGGCAATTAATCATGCTGCATTAAATACATGGATGATCAAGACTCTTTAACCATTGCTTTCCCCGGCAACGGTGCCAGAAATGCTTGTTGGCATTTCTTAGCATCCCTATTTAGAGTAGTGGTGGCACTAGAGATACCTTATCATAAATTTAAACGTTACAGATATTCTGCAAGCGCACAGAAATATGTTGTAGCATTTTACCTGGGAGTATTCCAGAGTATTGTTATTTGTTTATCCGTAGGGAAAGCGTTTAGTTAAAAAGAGGTGTCATCCAATGCATTTATTTACAACATTATTAATATACCTTAATCTAGACAGGGGTAAAGGATATGAAAGTGAATGGGTAATGCGACACACAGAAGTTCATTGCTCATCATTATGATAGTCTTATTTAGTCATAGAACATTAGTAAAGATTAC
>CM014272.1:49887512-49955411 GCA_004135705.1 Alloteropsis semialata
CAACCGCCTCTCCAAGCTATAAATATGTGGACTCGAGGCAGGGCTAAGCATCATCGAGCTGGAGCAACAAGTCAAGGCAAAGCCCTCCTCATATCTATAGTAGAAATAGGGAGAGAGTGAGGGAGAGTCTGGAGGAGTCCCGGCTTGTCAGTGACCCTCCACCTGTACCTCGACAGATGCAAGCTACCTAGTAAGTATCCAGGATTCAACTAGTACTTAAGTCTGAGTTATAGAAAGCTGAGTTCTCTATTGTGCTTGTGGGTTTGTTGCTTTATTCGTAAAGTATTCTAATCTCAGATCAAGGTTAGGATAGCCGATATTATCTTAGGCATGGTGCTTAGGTGTATATCTGCCCTCGTTTGCCTCGTAGCCCCACAGATTAGTAGAGGTAGGTGGCAGGTGGTGACAGCCCTGTCCGTCCTTTGTAATCCTCCACGTACGGGTACGGCATAGAGCTGTTTGCCGGCAATTTTCTAGAGGTCTAGGATACCCCGGTTCCCAAAGCAAGTATAGGAGAACTCCCTTCGCTATATTCACAGCTTTAGTGCTAACTTATCCTCTCTACCCAGCCTTTATTAGAACTCGATCGATCCGGTCAACTTTAGTAATTAGTCAGTGACTTCACGTTCCCCGTGGATTTGATACCTGGTTTACTCACGGGTGAAAGCTACTATGACAGCCGTGCGCTTGTGGATTTTCTGTTTGCCACCACTGGTGTCAACAAGCTTTCTGGCGCCGTTGCCGAGGAACGGTAGCTGTTGTCTAAGAACTAAGGTTGCCCGTTTATAATTTATTTTTATTTCTTTTGTTTTTTTTTCAACCATGGATTCCACCCTAATTCATGAGTTCTCTGCTCTAAAGGGCGAATTATTGAAGCCGCACCCCTCGTTAAATCCTATTTGAACAAATAGCTATGAACTTCGCCCTTCCTTCATAGCTATGGTCCAGGACAAATCCTTCTCTGGAAGTGACGGTGAAAACCCATACCGTCACTTGCACGAATTTGAGTTGCTCTGTTCATGTCTGGTTATATCGGGCATGACACAGGCAACGATAAGATGGAAGCTCTTCCCGTTTTCTCTCAAAGAGAGAGCAAAGAAGTGATATGACCATACCGTTGGGCTAACGAACGGTGAATGGGAAAAGTTACGAGACAAGTTTTGTCTTGAATACTTCCCTTTTCACCGGATCTGTGCACTTTGGAAGGAGATCATTTACTTCCAACAACGAGAGAAGGAAACGATTGCGAAAGCATGGGACCGATTCTGGGTCTCGTGTCTAACCAGAACAGATCTAGGCTTCCCAGACTACATGATCATGCAGCATTTCTGGTCTGGGTTGAACAGTGAAGATGCCCGGTACATAGACATAGTAGCCAGAGGACCATTTCTACACATAACCCCGGCTAGAGCAAAAGAAGTCCTAGCAGCAATCCGGAAAAACTCTCCTGCAGACACGGATGAAACTGAGCAAGAAGATTTCCAAGTAGAATCCATAGACTTTCCCAGTCCAGCTCTTGAGACCCCATCCGTTGAGGAAGAGGAAACTCAACCTCTTGGATTACCTTTTGATTTTGAGGAAGACTTCTTTGAAGACTTTGGGAATACCTCGAATTATACAGTGCAAAAGAAACCTATGGTAGAGATCCCCTCTATTTATTGGTACAGAATTTCTGAACAAAACCATGAGGCAACTTATTTACATCCTAAACACGGAATGGTCAAATGAAGCTGAGTTTTCTTCTAAAGTCATTTGGATTGACTCCCCTTCACAGACCATTCGAGGTTTCGTAAGTAAGGTGGCCGTAGACATCCTCTAAACCCGACCATTGGGGCTAATATCATGTCCAGTTCCTTCACGCATATCCTTGGACAACGTAAGAGGCTGGCCCCAACATCAAAACTCCTTAGAACACCCTCAGGCCGTATTCTCGAGAGCCTCAGCTTAGCGCGAGACTTTCTCCTCAAGCACAATGGGATTCAGATGGCTCTGGACTTTTACATCTTTGAGACATCATATCCCGACCTCATGATAGGACATCCTATCGAGGGCCTCCTATAAGATGTAACTTCGGAAGGAAATCTCCTGGCCAAAGTAGGAAGAAATCTCCTCACCATTCCTTTAGCTAGGGTCAAGAATTCTATAGTCGAACCTGTGATAGAGCCTAACCCAGCTGAGGAAGTGAAATCCCTTCAACCAAGTGACCCATTTAAGTCATTCCTCGAAGAGCATGTCCACGACTTTATTGAGGAAGAGGATGACACATCTGAGCCACTTGAAAATGAGGAGCCACTTAAGCCACACATAGAGCTAAAGCCCTTGCCCGCTGGCCTCCGCTATGTTTTTCTAAACGAGGACAGGGATAACCCTGTTATCATTAGTGACAAGCTGACGCAGGACGAGAGTGATAAACTCATTAGGGTGCTCGAGAAACATCGTTCGGCATTCGGGTACTCCCTCGAAGACTTGAAGGGAGTAAGCCCCGCGCTCTGTACCCATCGCATTCCCATAGACCCATCATCGACACCATCTAGGGAGCATCAGCGTAGGCTAAACAATGTGATGAGGGAAGTCATGAAGAAAGAAGTCTTAAAACCTCTGCAGGCCGGGATCATCTATCCCGTCCCTCATAGTGAATGGGTTAGCCCTGTCCAAGTAGTACCCAAGAAGGGAGGTATGACCGTCATGAGCAACGAGAAAAATGTGTTGATTCCTCATCGTACCGTTACTGGGTGGCGGATGTGCATTGATTACCGCCGACTCAACAAGGTGATGAAGAAGGATCACTTCCCGCTCCCCTTCATCGATGAGATGTTGGAGAGGCTTGTGAACCACTCCTTTTTCTATTTTCTTGATGGGTATTCCAGCTATCATCAGATTCCCATCCACCCTGATGATCAAGAAAAGACCACCTTCACATGTCCTTATGGAACGTATGCGTACCGCAGAATGTCATTCGGGTTATGCAATGCACCAGCTTCGTTCCAAAGATGCATGATGTCTATCTTCTCAGACATGATAGAAGAGATCATGGAAGTTTTCATGGATGATTTTTTCAGTCTGTGGAAAGACTTTTGATCATTGTCTGCAGAACCTAGATAGGGTGCTACAGAGATGCCGAGACAAGGACCTGGTGCTAAATTGGAAAAAATGCCATTTCATGGTCCGAGAGGATATAGTATTAGGACACTTGGTGTCTGAAAGGGGGATAGAGCGAAAATTGAAGTTATAGAAAGATTTCCACCTCTTACCAATGTCAAGGGAATCCGTAGCTTTCTAGGACATGCGGGGTTTTACCGGCGTTTCATTAAAGACTTTTCCTAGATAGCCAGGCCCCTCACTAACCTATTAGCTAAGGATGCACCCTTTGACTTCGATGATGAGTGTTTACATGCTTTTACAATCCTAAAGAACGCTCTCATCTCAGCGCCAGTCATTCAACCCCCCGACTGGATGCTGCCTTTCGAGATAATGTGTGATGCTAGTGATTACGCTGTTGGTGCTGTCCTTGGACAAACCAAAAACAAGAACCATCATGCTATCTCGTATGCTAGTAAAACTTTGATAGGAGCTCAACTTAACTATGCTACCACTGAAAAAGAGCTCCTGGCCGTAGTTTTTCCTATAGACAAGTTTAGATCTTACTTGGTAGGAGCTAAGGTGATTGTATACACTGATCATGCGGCCTTAAAATATCTGCTTACCAAGAAAGATGCTAAACCACGCCTTATCCGCTAGATTCTCTTACTCCAAGAATTTGACTAGAGAATTCAGTAGCAGATCATTTGTCGCGTATGCAGTTTATTGACATGCAGGATTTACCGATAAATGACTTCCTGCGCGACGACACCCTACTCAAGGTGACAGCCTCCGACCCTTGGTATGCAAATATTGTGATCTTTATGGTTGCAGGATATGTACCGCCAGGGGAGAACAAGAGGAGGCTTATCTACGAAAGTAGACTCCATCTATGGGATGAACCATACCTGTACAGGGTATGTTCGGATGGCATGCTCAGGCGATGTGTACCAATAAATGTGCAAGAAAGATCATCGAGCAGTGCCATGCAACCCCATATGGATGTCACTATGGGGTGTTTAGGACAAGGTCGAAGATCTGGCAGAGTGAATTCTACTGGCCCACAATGTATGAGGATACAAAAGAATTCATTCGACGATGCCAGCAATGCTAGAAACATGGAGGGATCACAGCAAGAGATGCAATGCCACTCACAAACAACTTACAAGTTGAGTTGTTTGATGTCTGGGGCATTGATTTCATGGGACCCTTTGTCAAATCATATGACAGTGAGTACATCCTGGTGGCAGTGGATTACATCTCGAAGTGGGTTGAAGCAATGCCATGTCGAGCCGCCGATTCCAAACACGCGCGAAAGATGTTTCATGAGATCATCTTTCCTCGTTTTGGAACCCCTAGGATAGTAATCAGTGATGGAGGGTCACATTTCATGGACAAGACCTTCCGAAAGTTTCTGGCAGAACTGGGTGGCGGATGTGCATTCTGCAGAAGACCATGACAGAAATGGAAAAAGGATGGAAGTGCAAGCTATCAGATGCACTATGGGCTTACCGAACGGCATAAAAACGCTAATCGGGATGTCCTCATATCAACTGGTTTACGGTAAGACTTGCCATTTACCAGTTGAGCTAGAGCATCGGGCACACTGGGCCATAAGAAAATGGAATATGGATCTTTCAGCAGCCCAGCAGATGAGGAGAATGCAACTATCAGAATTAGAAGAGTGGAGAGACAAAGCGTACCACAGTGCCAGAATCTACAAGGAAAGAACCAAGAGATGGCACGACAAGAGGATCAAGGTGAGTTCCACCCTGGGGATAAGGAACTACTCTTTAATTCTAGGGTGAAGCTATTTGGGCATGGGAAACTTCGAAGCAAATGGAAAGGTCCATTCGTTTTGGTGGAGACTTCATCACACGGGGCTATCACACTCCAAGACGATGAAGGTAACCTCTTCAAGGTAAATGGTCAGCGTTTAAAAGTTTTTCTTAAACCTAATAGTAAGATAGAAGAGGAATTTGATGAGATCAATTTGGTCATGGATAATTTCCATCTATAAATATCCTTCACAGTAATGTCCTTAGCCCCTAAAACCCATTTGCACACATTTTGGGGCATATTGGACCTGTCACATAGTGCACAAAAATTTTGAGGTGGCCTTGAGCCCGATCAGCCCTATCTTTTGCACACGCTCCACTCCAACGTCTCTGAGGCCGTTCCGGGGTGGATGAGCATTTCAACCTCTGATTGATCCAAGAGGGTTTGTTCTTTCTTTAAATTTCCACCCATCCTCTTCTTCCTTCTCATCTAAATTCTTCCTCACCCACATACTGAAACCTCTGAGCCACACCTTCCCCAAAGATGGCCGGAAAGAGCCACCCTACCTCCCGATCAACCTTTGATCTTGAGGAAGAACCCACTCCGGCGAATCAACTAGTGCCAATCAACCTGGAGTCGGCCATGGCCGTGGTGGTACCCCCACTGGCCAGCCTCCCGCCAGAGGAGGACGCGAGAGGCCACACCAGGGGGTCAACCGACCCCTCAGGTCGGGCGACCGACCCTGGTGGCCCCTCGGCGCCCCACTCGACAGCGCGGTCTCAATCTCCGAGAAGAACCTAGAGGCACGATGCGCGGGCGTCAAGCCCGTACAAAAGGCCAACGACGGGGCAACTCACTCCAAAGAAGACGCCGATGGCCACTCCGATGGACTCCCTACGCTTCAACTAGGGGAGAAGCTGAAGGAGGTTGTCAAGAACAAGTGGGAGGACGTTGTGGCGTATCACTATACGTCCGACGTGTCCATCTACTCTCCCGCTAGCACCCCGAAGCCGCGATTCCGGGTCTTCTGGGAAAGGAAACCCGGAGGCTGCTACGGAAAGGGGCTGTTCCCTCCCCTCACACCTGAGGAGAGGAAGGAGTTGAAGGAGTCGATGGAGTCTTCACCCACCGGCAATGTCAAGAGGCATATCAAGCCTCCTCCAATTCGCAGGCCAGGTGGTCACTATGAAAGTGATGAAGAGAAGACCCCCAAGGCTCCCTCCAATGCAGAGTTGCTAGAGTTGATCAATCAACTCGGTCGCGACTATGCCAAATTGGAGAAGAGGTTCGTTGAAGAGCGACTTGAGCGTTTGAACCTTCAGGACAACTTTGATATGTTGCGTAGATCAATAGTCGTCAAGCTCAAACGCTTTGCTAAATCTGTAGGGAATGAAAACCTCTACAATGCTCCTTAGGCACCTAGGCTTTAGATTAGGATAGGCACATTAGTTTTAATTCTTTCATTTATTTCATTCCTTTATTTGATTATTCTGTAATGTGCCTATGCTATGATGAATAAAATAAAATGTTTAGTGTATTAGGGTTGTATTTCTTGTTTCCACTTTGTTTTTGAATAAAGGAACAAGTGTGGGGGAATCCCTCGCCAGAGGATCGACGGAAAACAGAACGATGCAATGTGAAACAGTACAGAACAGAACGAAACAGAGCAGCACGCAAAAGAGCTAGACCAGAAGGATTGCCCCCAGGTCGCCTGACCCCACCAGGTCGGCCGACCTGGCCTGGGTCCCTCCTGGCCTCTGTTTTTCCCTGCACGCTGGTTTGACCCTCCTATACGCTGTTTCAGTTGAATCTCTGCAGAATTGGATAATGGAATTCAGAACTTAAAAGAAAACTAACCCTTCACATCTCCCCATCACATGGAAAATGTTATTAACTTACATATATTTTATTTCTAGTACCTTTTGGCTTGTGGATATCCTCATATTTTTAGGAACTCATGTCATCTAAGTTATTGCATTTTGAGATATGGCTCTAATATGAAAGATGCTCTTACTTCTTCAAATACTTGGAATTTATGAAAGGTTTTAAAAAATTTTGCTAACCTTGTCATGCTCCTCATGAGTTTGAGTGACAACTAGCTATAATTATAGACATGCATACCTTTTGAACTTTGAGTTGTTTCAAGGTTTATGACCCTTGTTAGAGATACTTCATGTTTTTAAAGTCAAGATCACGTATACTCCACCATACAAAGCTAAACCCTTACACTAAGGATAGAGCAAAACATGCCTTTGTTTCATATTCATGAATAAATACTCCTAAATTGGCATTCTTCCCAAAGCTAAGATGAAAAGGAGATATGGGCTATATGCATAGAGAAAAAAAGAGACTCATGCTAAAAAGCATAGAGCTAAAAAAAATGCAATAGCCCATATCCAAAAGAAGAGAAAAAGGGAAGGAAGCCAAAAGGGGTACAACCACATTTCCACTTCATATCATACACTTGCACATCTTGACTTGATTACATGACTTGTCTCTAGTTTGGATCCAACTCTTGGAATGACAACATAAGTGAAATAAGGTATGTATCTTGAGAGCTCCACATACAAAGTTCATCTTGGAGAATGTGAGTGTTGTCCAACTACCATGAATATCCAAAGAGAAACTCTTTGAGGAGCAAGGCAATGGTTTTTCTTTGCAAAATTCTAAAAACCCCAAGTACTTGGAAGTAAGGTGTATCATTTCATAAAAGAGGTTGTTCCTTTCTGCAATAACCCAAGAAGACATGTTAGCCATCCAGTACAATTCCACTGAGCCTAAATGTTTGGGAATAACCTATTTCTTTATAATTATTCCTGTGATGAATCTTAGTCTTTACTCGAGGACGAGTAAAGGATAAGTGTGGGGGAGCTTGTTGGCGGCTCTTAATGATAAAATCCTACTGCCAACATAGATACAAAAAATGATAAAACAAATAGACATAGGGTTATTTACTAATGAATTCCACTAGTTTTGGTGTATTTGTGCTTACAGGGACAAAGTGGCAAAAGAAGGACCAAAGTGGGTCCAGGGCCAAGTCGCCTGACCCAACCAGGTCGGCCGACCTGGGCCCAGGCCCAACTGAGTCCAATCTTTCCCATGCAAGAGAAGCACACTTGGAGATCATCATAACTGTTGAATCAACATCAGTTTGCACCAAAGGCATGAGATGAACTACCCATGGATTGAAGGGCCCACACCTAAAACCAAATGCACTCATGTCAAGCGTACCCACCTGGAATCGACTTCAGGGCCCACATGTCAGCCACTCAGAGGAAGATGGGCCCGAGAGGCGGCAACTCCAGGTCGGCCGACCCTCCTCGGTCGGCCGACTTGGGCGCGCGCCCGAACCGGTCACCCTTTGACGCATACCTGTAAACCGCCTCCAGGAGAAGATCTGCACCGTGCATGACCTAGGACGGTGGATCCTAGGGTCGGTCGACCCCCCTAGGTCAGCCGACCTAGGCCTAGGTCCAAACCGTCCCAACCTCCTCGTACCGACTCACAACCGTCTCTCCAAGCTATAACTACATGGACTCGGGGCAGGGCTAAGCATCATCGAACTGGAGCAACAAGTCAAGGCGAAGCCCTCCTCATATCTAGAGTAGAAATAGGGAGAGAGTGAGGGAGAGTCTGAAGGAGTCCCGGCATGTCGGCGACCCTCCACCGGTACCTCGACGGATGCAAGCTACCTAGTAAGTATTCGGGATTCAACTAGTACTTAAGTCTGAGCTATAGAAAGCTGAGTTCTCTATTGTGCTTGTGGGTTTGTTGCTTTATTCGTAAAGTATTCTAATCTTAGATCAAGGTTAGGATAGCTGATATTATCTTAGGCATGGTGCTTAGGTGTATATCAGCCCTCGTTTTCCTCGTAGCCCCACGGATTAGTAAAGGTAGACGGCAGGTGGTGACAGCCCTGTCCGTCCTTTGTAATCCTCCACGTACGGGTACGGCGTAGAGCTGTTTGCCGGTAATTTCCTAGAGGTCTAGGATACCCGGTGCTCAAAGCAAGCTTAGAAGAACCCACTTCGCTATATTCACAGCCTTAGTGCTAAGTTACCCTATCTACCCAGCCTTTATTAGAACTCGATCGATCCGGTCAACTTTAGTAATTAGACAGTGCCTTCACGTTCCCCGTGGATTCGATACCTGGTTTACTCACGGGTGAAAGCTACTACGGCAGCCGTGCGCTTGTGGACTTTCTGTTTGCCACTGCTGGTGTCAACAAACCTTTAAGCCATACAGCTTGCCCCCGTGCTTCATAACATGCCACAAATTTAGCTTGCATAGTAGATGTTGTTGTGAGTGTCTGTCTGGAGCTTTTCCACAATATTGCTCCATTTTGCAAGTGTGAGGACATAACCTAATATGGATCCCTTAGTGTCCGCACAATCAGCAAAGTAACGTCAGAATAGCCAATAACTTGTAGACTTTTAGATCTCTTATATGTGAGCATGTGGCCTTTAGTGGCTTGAAAATGACGAAAGACTTTCTTAAGCTCTTTTTAGTGGTCCATTCATGGCTTAGACCGATATCCGCCAAGCATCTAAGCAATGAATGTTATGTCAAGGCGTGTGTGCACACCTGTGCATACATAATGCTTCTGATAGCTGAAGCACAAGGAACCATCTTCATCTAATCAGTTTCTTTTTATTCCTTGGACTTTAAAATAATTCAAACTTATCGCCCTGAACAACTAGAGCAGTTGTACCTCAATATTTGTGCATATTGTATATTTTCATAACTTTCTTTATATATGCCTTTGGAATGTCCTAATACATACTTGGACCTGTCTCGATGAATCTCAATGCCCAAAATGTAAGAGGCATCACCAAGATCCTTCATATCAAAGTTTGATGAGAGAAAATCTTTTGTCTCATGTAGAAAATTCTTATCGTTGCTTACTAAAAGGATGTCATCTTCATAAAAAGTACTAAGATGATAAAAGAGCTAACCTTCTTAACATAAACACAATCGTCCACTTTATTTTCGACAAATCCGAATTTCTTAAATACCTCATCAAATTAAAGGTACATGTTGGCGCTCATTAATGACACCTTTATACCCTTGCTTAGCTTCAATAATTGCTTGAATTTGATATCTAAACAATTAACCATACCCACTAACTGGGTCATTTTTGCATATCCATGTATTTTTGGAGGATTTGTGTTTACGCAAGTATTTGAGCTACTTTGGATCATTTATGGATGAGGACCAAGATCATGTGCAATACGGATTTTGTTCATGCTCATCTATGGTGAACTAGCCTCCAAGAGTGAGTAAGGGCTATGACATGAAGATAATGTTGGAAGACTTTGGGGTCAAGGTGAATCAACTGAAGTTTTGAAAAGTCATCATGTTTCAATTATATCTCAAAGCAACCATCATCCTGGGCCCACATGCATTGGGATGATGATTCTAGAAGAAGCAAGAAGGCTTAGCGAGAAAGTTGGGCGTGAGGCGGCTAGGAAATAGGCCAGGCTGGCCGGCCCAGCCCTTTCCTACGCCATCTCGACCCCCCATTTGGCCGAGGGTGTACTTAGGCTATAAGTAGCCCCCACACCAGCCCCCACGTAGAGAGAAATTTTCTACACGCCGCCGAGGAGTAGAGAAGCTAGAGGGACACCTTTTAGAAAGCCGAGGTTTTGCCCTAGCCGACGTGGTAACCCTGCGAGAAAGATCGACATCGGAATCCTAGAGCTAGAATCGTCAAGATCAAAGTATGATCCTGGTGGAGATCTTATGATGTATAATCATTCATGGTGAAGTTGATATGTGTTTCTTACTGTTTAGCGATCAAGTGCCTATTTTATGATCTTGTGCTTTCTTGGATTTGCTTATTTCTCAATCTATTATCGAGATAGATTGCTCAAGGTGTTCCTGTAGGCATGGTGGCTAGAGGTTCATACTGGATCTACCAAGGGGTATGACACGTTCTTCGTGAACGTGCCCTTAAGTTACCTGCGCCGATAGGGAGGATCGTAACAGGGTCTGATCCCATGTAAGGTAGGTGCTTTCGGGGGTTTGACCAGAGGTCATGAATTTGAGATGCTTTTAATGAGATTCATATTGTCTCACTTCGCTCTTTGCTCTATGAATTGCAACGTTTGCATGGTCTAGGTTGCTCTAGATCAGTTATCTCTTGCTACCTCTGTTGTTTAGTAGATTAGATCTGAAATCACCTTTGTAAGAAGATAAGTGTTCTATGCTAGTTAGATTGGATCCTGCATTATAAGTTTCACAGATTGATAAACTTTGGGGGACTAAGGAAAAAGCTACACACGATCCGTGCGCTTGCGGTACACGATTTAAGTCGCGTTAAATGCCACCAACAATACTACTATCAAGATGCTTGTTTTAGCCCCATAAATGGACTTCTTTAGTTTACACCCTATTTGATTCTTGCCTTTCATAACAAAACCTTCAGGTTATGTCATGTATACATTCTCATGCAAGTCACCATTATGGAATGCAATCTTAATATCCATCTGATGTAACTCAAGATCATAATGAGCCACCAGTGCCATAACAATTCTGAAAGAATCTTTCTTAGAGACAGGCGAGAAGGTCTCATTGGAATCAATTCATTCTCTTTGTGTGAAGCCCTAAGCAACAAGTCTGCCCTTTAGAGTCATATTTAGTTTTGTAGACCCATTTACAACCTATTGTTTTGGCTCATTCAGGAATTTCTACTAAATGTCATACCTTATTGGCACTCATAGCTTTAATTTTGTTACATAGCTTCACACCACTTATTTGAGTAGACACTTATCATGGCTTCCTTAAATGAATTTGGATTATCCACCTTTCCAATGTCACATCCATTTCAACACATATAGACATAATTTAATCATCGGATAGGGTAGACTTCCTCGCACGTGTTTGTCTTCTTAGAGGTTGTGGCTCAACTGCTTAAGCAAGCTTCTGTTGAGCTACCTCAGGCTCATCAACAAACTAATGATGCAATTCAACATATGCTTTCATATTTTTATTTTGTGGCTCATTAGGAGCACATTAATTGTAGGTACATCCTCATGTTCACTTATGGTAGGTGTGACCTCCACATTCTCTTCTGTGGATTCAACCACCTGAGGTGCAACTGTTATCTGGGGCATAGAAAAATGAAAACCCCGAGTCATCAGTGTTGGATCATATAAAAACTGTATGGAACGGCTTGCCCCTTAGGGTGTCGAGTGCTCTTGTTATATAATATTGAACTATTTTACAAGTCTATATAGGACTTAGTTGGATCAGGTTCAACCAGAACTAGGACTTTATTCCTAGATGTATACAAAGATTACATAGAATCCAATGCCTATACATCTAGTATTTCTACAACCCCTCAATCATAACTTACCCAAGTTGAGTTTCTAAATTCTTGTAACTTGTATACATACTGAGGTTTTGTGAACCCATCGGCTACCTGGTCATTAGAAGAGATGATTACGATATCTAACGGCTTCTGAGCAACTCGTTCTCTGACAAAATGATAATCAACTTCAATACGTTTAGTACAAGCATGAAACATCGGGTTTGCAGACAAATAGGTAACACCAATATTATCACACCAAAGAATAGCCACCTTTGGTTGCTCAACACCTAAGAGAAGTGTCTGTACCCAAATAATCTCAATGGTTGCGTTAGCCAATGCCTTATACTTTGCCTCTGTTCTAGATTGAGAGACTGTTGCTTGCCTTCGAGCACTCCATGATATGTAGGGATGGGAATGGGCCAGGTCAACTCATTGGGTAGTTGGCCCGACCTAAAAAAGTAAGGCCAATGGGTCATGTGGGTCGGACTCAAGTAGAAAAGGGGCCATAAGAGCCAAAACCTATAGACCCAATGGTCATATAAATATTATCTAAAAATGTATTGGGCTGACTCATGCGGCCTGTTGGGCCATTGAGGCCATAGTTAAACATTAAAATTGGGTCAACCTGTGGCCCTTAAAATTGGCCTTGAGGCCATGGAGGCCGGGTCCAAGATCGGGGCCAGACCGACCCATTCCCATCCCTAATGATATGAGATTTGAACCAAGAAACACGGCAAATCCTCCTAGATCTTCTATCATCGGAGTGTTGACACTCATTATTGGTACACTTTTAGTGCTATTTAGGTGGTGGTTTTGGACTAATTCATATACTAACCCGCCACTTGGCACGTGAAACAACCCCGTTTTCGCATATGCATGTATTTTTGGAGGATTTTGGTTTACGCAGGTTTTTGAGCTATAAATGAGCACTTTCGGACGAAGACCAAGATCGTGCATAGCATGGAGGAATATGAAGGCCAAACCTAATGTGACTTGGATCTTGTTCATGCTTATCAATGGTGAACCAACCTCCAAGAATGTGCAAAGGCCCAGACTTCGGATGATGGAAGCTACAATCACCAACTTTGGACTATAGTCCCGTAAGAGATGCTGAGCTTATATGGGCCATATCTTCTTCATCTTAAGTCCGATGGGGGCAAGTTATATAAGGAAATTGCATGGCTTGAAAGATCTACAACTTTCGTATGAAGCGCTCGGGCATTTGGGGCCCCTAGGGGGTGGGCCAGCCGACCCAAGGCACCTAGGCCGGCTTGCCTAGGGTTTTGCTGCGCCGCCTCGGCCTCCCCTTCGACGTGAAGCATCCTCGGACCATTTATAGCCTCGATAACTGAAGGCACGGCTATCCATCCACCAGAACTCGGCGAAACCTAGGGCATACATCAAAAGGAGACGACGGCCGCCGCAAGTCCTCGGAGTTGTCTAGGGAATGGCTTAGGCCAACCCTAGCCACCACGGCCTCCCTGTGTGGTTGTGCCATGGTGGAGTTCAAGAGCTAGTTGGAGTCATCAATGGTATGTACTCAGTGGTGATGATCCAAACACATCTATTATATGAGTAATGTTCTTCATGTCATCCGATCTTTTAGCGACTCAATGCCTCCTTATATGCTTTCTACCTATCATAAATATGATTGTTCCCTAGTCTACTTCATATGTTTAGACTATATAGCATGCTTTATGTAATCATGGTGATTAGATCTAGCGTGTCAACCCTTCATGATATGTAGACACGTTCACTTGTGGACGTGCCCTTGTAACTAACCACGCCGGTAGGGAGCATCGTGACAGGGTGTGATCCCATGTACGGTGGCGTTCTTGGGAGGTTGACTGGAGGTAAGGGTTTAAAGATTGCTTTGGATGAAATCCATGATGGGCTTGCTCTACTTGGCTAGAACTACAACTAGAAGACAATAGGCTCATTTACCCCTTTGGTTGTGCTTTAACCTTGCCTATGTTCAGGGGTGTGATCAATCTACACTTCACTCATAACTCAAAGGTTTACCTTTATATGCAATCAATGCTTAATGCTAGGAATAGATCTATTAGATTAGATGGGGAACCCTAGTAAGTTCATTGTTGATCCACGGATTGATAACCTTAGATGGAATACTTTAAGGGAAAAGCTACGATGATCCGTTGCACTTGCGGTTCACAACTGGCGTGTCTAAGGACCGTCAACATGCTTTTCTGGCGTCGTTGCTGGGGATCGGCAACTTGAACCCTAGGGTGATCTATCTAATTTTTTGGACTAACCCTAATTTTATTATTGCATATATCATGTGTTTTTGTTTGTGTCCATGAAGTAGGTAAAACACTAGACACAAAGTGATCGAGAAGTTCTCAACATCCGAACTTTGGCAAGTCCAATCTCGCTCAAACAAGATTGATGGCTACATCAAGATCCACTCTGTAGTGGTAGGTGCTAACTTTTGTTAGTGGTCCATCATCCGCTATCGAGCCCACACCCAAAACAAGTAAAGATGAACAAGGTATGCCACTATATCAATTAATTTTTAAGACTAATGTTTCTTAGAGATTTGTTTATCCAAGCTTTAGGTGATGAATCATGCCCCGAAGAAGTCGTGAGATCCAATCATCAACATCTCTGGAAGGTTGCTGTTGAGACCAGTTTTTTGCCATGATCAGAGAGGTACCATGGAGGAAAATTAGAAATTATGAAGCTCCATCAAATCTTCTTTCTAACTCATTAAAAATCGTAAATTTTGAAGATTGGTGCAAGGAGTTATGGTAAAATCTTTCAACACTACGCGTTCAGAAATCTGCTCTGGATAGAACGTAGTGCCGGAACAAAACAAATGTAACTCTTTCATCCGGAGTCTTTTTGAAGTGAATGAGCACTTGTTGGAAACAGAATTTGATGCACATTGCAATGGAGTAGAAGTTTGATACATGTTCTATACTGGGTGAAGAGGAATTCAATGAAAAATAGGCAGCAGCAAACAACGGAGAAGGTGATAATCATGTCAAGGGATGATTGGAGGGTTTTGTGCACAAAAGATGATGATTTGAAGTTGATCAAGATTGGAGGCAACAAGATTAGAAGCACCAACACCACCAATCTTCTCTAGTAGGATGCTCAAGAAGTTTCTAATTGAGTGATGCTACCAATGAAGGAAATCGCTCAGATCATCGACACAAAGCACAAGAGCCACCCATGATCCCGGCACCATGGGTAAAGCAAGAACAACTATGGAGAAGACATATCATTGGAATGCCACTCGCTGGTGAATCAATGGTGATGACCTTGAAGCCTAAGGATGCACAACAAAACGCTCCAAAGACCATAAGACCAAGATCATCAACATCTCAGGATCAATTCACAAAAAGGTACTATTTGTATCAAAATTCTGTGTAACCTCTAAAAAAAACAATAGAATATCTTTAGATATTTAAAAGCCCCATGAAGTTCTAGTTCCAACGAATCAAGAACCAAGTCAATTGGAGATTCCCACAAGCAGTTATGATCAAAACATCGAAGGTCATGCATTCTGAAATTTTCTGGACAGCACGCAACGCTAAAGTAAAATGGGCATAACTCTCTCGTTTGAACTCCGTTTAAGATGAATGACCACTCATTGGAAAGGTAATTTCACAAACTTTTCAATAGATAATAGATCTATACTTTTTTATTTTTCTGTTCTGGACACAGGGAAAAATCCACGAAGAAGAGGCACGAGCAACGTGATGAGAACAAGTTAGACGAGATAACGATGACAACATTGAAAATGAGCTTGGGCGATGATTTTATCGAGAATACAAGATCAAATTCAGAAGCTTAGAACAAAATAAAGACCCCCAAGAATGTTGGTATATAAAGACACAAGCCGAAGACATTCGATTCATGAAGATATTAGAAGCAAATCACGATGAATTACACAAGGAGACATCGAGCTGCATGGACACTTTGGATTCTCGCACAAAGACCATGGCTTCGCATGAAAATAATCGAGGTGAAAAGTCTAGCTCTATGACTTTAAATGAAGCGCTTTGCGGGAGGCAACCCAATCTTTTGTTTATTATCTATATAAAATGATGGTCTATAACCATCAAGTAACATTGTACCATTGCTCTAATAAATGCCACAACTTTATGTTGTATGATCTAAATATTATTGAGAGAGCACTTTGTTATTTGATCTTGGAAAACTTGTAGACCTTTTTGTGTGCCTATTGCCTTTAGTGTTTAGAGTCTTTTCTTTGAGTATTTTTAGAGAGATATATGAGGTATGACACCACCCTTTGATTCTGAACATGTGGCTAGTTGACTTAGGCTAACTTTTGTTTTGTTTTTAGACCACCATATCATCTCATGTCGTTTTGTTCATGCCATGTTGTTCTCACCCTTGCATTGCATTGCATGTTTTGTTTTGACCTAACCTTTAGTTAAACCCACCTAAGCCTTCCTATCACCCCACCAAAAACCAGAGCCAACAAGGATAGGATCGACTTGTGTTGATCGGCTTGCTGCACCATTCGGATTAGCCAAGTCTATCTCTATTACTTGTCCTAATTGAAAACTTTGACTAGCCTCCCTACGAGATCCTAAACCCTTAGGAAAACCTTTCATACCTATAGCCATCGTAAAACCTTAGGTTTTGTTTTCCACCCAATGAAACAACCTTTGTTTTTCTTTTTGTTTTCAAGAACCTTAGGTAGATTTTCTTAGCTTCACTTCTCTCTTCAAAATTCTTGTTTTAAGCCAAAAATATAGGATACCCATGAACGTTCCCCTAAACCTCATTAGCTAGGTTGTTCGGTTCTTTTCGAAGAATGACAACATTGAAAGACCTTTCAAACCTTGCTAACCCTTGTTTTTGCTAACTCTTTGCATTTGCATTTTGCATCCATTCCATCGTTCCATCATGCATTTGTTAGCTTGGTTCTTTCACGAAACTTAATGATGGATGCTTTCTTATCCATGATAATGCTTCACGTGGGGCATTTTCCATTTGCAATCTTGTGTAAACATGGTGTTTAGACATGATCACAGACCATCATCATTTAGTTTTGTAAGCCTTGTTAGCATTTACATTGCATTGGTCAGTTTATAAGCTCTGCAATGCGCCTTATTTTTCTTGTGCTATGAGGAATTATTGACCTTGGGGTAGACATGTGTTTTAACCATGGTTAATAGATCTTTATGACTATAGAGAGATTCGGCAATCTAGCTGTAAATATGGTGTTTAGAACTAGGTGTAAACATTGTCTTTGTTTATATGTTTTCCTCCCATTTGCATACTCACTTTGCATCCACTCAACACCCACACTTCCGTTAGCATGATTAGGTTTTCTAAACTTTTTCGAGAGCTTGAATTCTTCGGCTTTAACATGGTGTTTAATCCGAGAGTTTCGGCAACATAGTAGTATAAACATGGTGTTTAAAACTTTGTTTGATCTCTATTAAGTTTGGTCCCCACCTTTCATGTTACTAACTTCATGCATTCACTTTGCACACATGCACACCCATTAGGATTTTATTTTTCTCTTTTACTAGGTTAATTATGCCACAAGTTAAGGTCTTAGGGATGCCATTGGTTGTTGGCATTTGCTTATACTCCTGACCGTCAGCCCGGAGGTAGTTTGTGTGTTTCAATTGTTTTGTAGGCATGACGAAGGAATCCTATGAATTCATGATCAAAGTTGAAACCAAGATCATTAACATCTCCAAAGATTGAAATGGACGCTGTTGTTTTCATCAAAAATCTGCACATGTTCAGAGATGTATAAGCAACAAAATGTTGATATTCAGAGGCCCCGTCAAATTCTTGTTCCAACGCATCCAAGATCAATGAACTTGAAGACCCATACAAGGAGATATGACGAAAACATTGGGCGCTGCGCGTTCTGAAATCAGCTCGGGACAGATTGCAGAGCTGGAATAAAATAGCTATAACTCTCTTGTTTGAAATCCATTTTAGGCGAATGATGACTCATTGGAAAGAGAAATTTGTGCACTTTGCAATGGAGTAATGGTTTAGTACATATTCTTTTCTAGAAATAAAGGAAAAATTCATGGAAATGAAGCAGCATTGAAGACAACAAGCAAGGAGGTGATAACGGTACGAAGAATGATTGGGACCAAAGCTTAGTGACAATGGAAAGGGTTGAAGAAAAGTTAAGACAACAAAGATGAAGAAGCATAAAGATAATCTCCAAACACATGGCAGAAGGATTTCAAGAATTACAAGATGGTCCATCTTCTTCTTCCACGCTTAGCAATATGCTAAGCATGAGGGAGGACGACTTGGACGAAAAGGAAAAGGCCATATGTAGTACAATGATCGTGTTCACAGTAAGATGCTTAAGATTCTTCTTCCATGTTAAGCACAATGCTTAAGCATGGGGGAGGCCATGCTATACTCCATTACAAGCATCAAAAAGGACGGTAACTCTTCCTCAACCTTCTCTTTGTTCATCTACTTCGTAATGGTTGTATATATGTATGCCATCGACCCTAGGTTAGAAACCTTTGTATATCTCTCTTGTTAATAACATGACTACTAGGAGGACAACCTAGTTTTGTTTTTGTTTTCAATAAATAATGATCACCACCACTTTGTGCTCACCACGATGACATAATTTGAATGCTTTTGCTTATGGAAGTGATGAAAGTTGCCACTTTGCTATACCTACATGATGTTGTATATAACTTGACTATTTCCTCTCTATAAAATGATCTTAAATTTGATTAAATACCAGCTCATTTATTTGTGGAGGTTAAATGACTAAAATCTAGACCCACATATTTCTTATGTTGCTCTTTGATTTAAGTTTACCGATGACCTTATACCTTGCATTGTTTTATTTAAAACTTGATTCTTATGCTATCTACATTTGTGAATCTCTTGCAAAGTTCTACCTACCAAAGCCTTTACATATACATGCCCTATCATGATGAAACCCTTATATTTGCAAACTTATATTTTGATGAGTTGGATTAAGATTGATTTCTATGGTTCGAGACTAAGAAGCTGGCCATTCCATTTTGCGTACCTTCCTTTTGTTAGCCTTTCTATCCATGTATTGTGAGTTTCTACACCGGAAACTTCACTGGATATCCACCCTAAACCCAAATATCTTTTTGTGATTACCTCCTTGACCACAACCCACAATTGAGTATGGATCATTTTCTCGACGAAAATCCAGAAGAATCGAGAGCTTAATTTAGAGAACATCAATTTGAGAGGCATCGAGAAGAAACTCCCTGAAGATTCAAGTGATTTTCTAGAAGATGAAGATGGACTTTGTGTACTTACTTCAGCAATTTTCGACCCTCACTTCTATGCTCAAGGACGAGCAATCGTTTAAGCATGGGGGAGGATGCTGAGTAAGTACTAATGTTGCAAAAAGTTCTTAGGAGCAAAAAAGAAGAAAAATATAGAAAAAGAAAAGAAAAACAAAAAAAGAAA
This sequence comes from Alloteropsis semialata, assembly GCA_004135705.1. Lineage (NCBI taxonomy): Eukaryota > Viridiplantae > Streptophyta > Magnoliopsida > Poales > Poaceae > Alloteropsis > Alloteropsis semialata. The sequence goes on from CM014272.1 coordinate 49,907,131, forward strand.
GAAAAGAAACAAAGATGAAAGGAAAAAATGAAAGAAAGAAAGAAAAAAGAAGAGAAATAATGCTCCTTAGTTCTTTTAGCTTCATCAAATTCCAAGTGCTTTGAAGACAATTTCATACTCAATTTTCCAACCATGTGCAATCCGATAACGAGGACTTCATTTGTGCCTCGGGATCATCCACTTACCATTTGCACATATCCACCTATCTAAATGTGTGTGTTCCATCCCTCTCTCTCTCCAATATTTATTTTCCATGGCCTATTTGACTAGTCCTGGTAATTTCAATAGATCTCTCTCCTAGTTTGACAATATTTGAGATATAATGTTTTGCTAGGATTGTTTTTACCTATCAAGCTCCACATAAGCCTTCCACTTTCATATATGAGTAGAATAGGTTGAAAATAATCTAGTGTAGGCTTGAGTGACTTGATGAGATGAGTGTTGCCATGAGCTTTTGCAAGAGAATCTCACTTATGTTGGGTATGCATCTTTTTGAAAACTCTTCACGATGGAACAAGGTAAAGGTCTAAAGTTCGCTTAAGTTCAAGAGCATTGCATTTATTATTATTGTGGCTTGTTCTTTATTGCTAGTCTATCTTCCATAATGAAAAGTAGCCGGTCATAACTTGAACTTTAAATGCTAAACACTTGAGAGCAATGTGTCTTGTTGTGTATAACTAAGTGCAGGAAAGACATTGAAGGGCAACATTGATTTCCTAGTTAAGCAAAGACCTTGGATTTACTCAAGGACGAGCAAGGTTTAAGCATGGGGAGATTGTTGACGCTCATTATTGGTACACTTTTAGTGCTATTTAGGTGGTGGTTTTAGATTAATTCATATACTAACCCGCCACTTGGCATGTGAAACAACCCCGTTTTCGTATATGCATGTATTTTTGGAGGATTTTGGTTTACGCAGGTTTTTGAGCTATAAATGAGCACTTTTGGACGAAGACCAAGATCGTGCATAGCATGGAGGAATATGAACGCCAAACCTAATGTGACTTGGATCTTGTTCATGCTCATCAATGGTGAACCAACCTCCAAGAATGTGCAAAGGCCCAGACTTCGGATAATGGAAGCTACAGTCACCAACTTTGGACTATAGACCCGCAAGAGATGCTAAGCTTATATATGGGCCATATCTTCTTCACCTTAAGTCCGATGAGGGCAAGTTATATAAGGAAATTGCATGGCTCGAAAAGATCTACAACTTTCGTATGAAGCGCTCGGGCATTTGGGGGCCCTAGGGGGATGTGCCAGCCAGACCAATGCCCCTAGGCCGGCCGGCCTAGGGTTTTGCTGCACCGCCTCAGCCTTCCCTTTGACGTGAAGCATCCTCAGACTATTTATAGCCTCGATACCCGAAGGCACGGCTATCCATCCACCAGAAGTCGGCGAAACCTAGGGCATACACCAAAGGGAGACGACGGCCACCGCAAGTCCTCGAAGTTATCTAGGGGATGGCTTAGGCCAACCCTAGCCACCATGGCCTCCCTGCGTGGTTGTGCCATGGTGGAGTTTAAGAGCTAGTTGGAGTCATCAATGGTATGTACTCGGTGGTAATGATCCAAACACATCTATTATATGAGTAATGTTCTTAATGTCATCCGATCTTTTAGCGACTCAATGCCTCCTTCTATGCTTTCTACCTATCATGAATATAATTGTTCCCTAGTCTACTTCATATGTTTAGACTATATAGCATGTTTTATGTAATCATGGTGATTAGATCTTGCATGTTGACCCTTCATGATATCTAGACACGTTCATTTGTGGTCGTGCCCTTGTAACTAACCATGCCGATAGGGAGCATCGTGACAGTGTGTGATCCCGTGTACGGTGGCGTTCTTGGGAGGTTGACTAGAGGTAAGGGTTTAAAGATTGCTTTGGATGAGATGCATGATGGGCTTGCTCCATTTGGCTAGAACTACAACTAGAAGGCGATAGGCTCATTTACCTCTTTGGTTGCGCTTTAACCTTGCCTATGTTCATGGGTGTGATCAATCTACACTTCACTCATAACTCAAAGGTTTACCTTTATATGCAATCAATGCTTAATGCTAGGAATAGATCCATTAGATTAGATGGGGAACCCTAGTAAGTTCATTGTCGATCAACAGATTGATAACCTTGGGTGGAATAATCTAAGGGAAAAGCTACGATGATCCGTGCGCTTGCGGTTCACGATTGGCGCGTCTAAGGACCGTCAACACGGAGCAACCTGCCCAATCTCGAAGAAGTATGAGAATTTTATAACTACCCCAAAACTACCAATCTTTTCATTAACATAGCTTATTTGGTTACTAGTTAATTGTTTTTGTTACAAAAAATATATTAATTAATTAAATTAATTCAACTGGAGGTTAATAGTGGATTTGTTGGGGAAGAGTCAATCCTTCTCATTTCAGGATTGATCATCTTGAGTTCTCTATTGAGAATGGAAATTCAATAATAAATAAGTCTTAAGAAAACTATTTTATTCCTCTTTTTCCAACTATGTTTCATTCATATGATAGAATATAAGTTTAAATAAATTGGATCTTTGCAGAGTGTTCCCCGATAAATACTTATTTCTTTTATTCATATTTCTCCATAGATAGCAAGTTTGAATTAGTATACAAAAGCAATGACTACTCATGATTCCTTCCATATTGGATCAATTCTCGATACCATTTTGCAATGAAATTAGAGGAATGAATGTTATGAACTCGATTGTCTGTAGATCTAACAAAACCATAATCAATACTGCCACTAATATAGCACAAGATCCTTTTGACTGTTGTATAATGAACCATTGTAGGAGAGTGAAGATACTGGCAAATTTTATTCAATGCAAAAACGATATCAGGATGAGTAAGTCCCCATTTCCTCAAGATCAATTTTTCCTAACATCAGTGCATCCATGGTTCTCTAAGAAAACAACATGCCTTTTCTCAACAAATTTAGTGGTACGCCAAGTCCAATAAAAGAGACATTCCTTTGATTTTTTTGGATTTGCAATGAAATAGCAGCTCTCAGTCTTGGGACCTAATTTTCCAAGTTGTGGATTAAATAACTTAGCTTTAGCTAGACAACTCCAAGTATGCAAGTAATTTATGCTGGGTTTCCTATCAGTCTAACACTCATAAGGTGTCTTAAGGACTGATTTACTAGGAACACGATTATTAATATGCGCTATAGTCGTTAAAGCTTTGTTGGTCTTCCCACGTAATGGGCTAGCGTGTACCAATTTGACATATGCTAACCTGAGATCGAACGCGGAGTCTCTCATGTTCAACTCCGGGCTATTTTTCGGCACCAGAGGAAATCGAGAACTCGTGAATCGTTCTTTTGGCCATAACACTTGACGTTGATGGTGCGGGAATGACTGGAGTTGCTGCCGATAAGATTATCTAGGAAGATACGATACAAGATCATATTCTCCTCTCGATAATCTTGGGTTGTCGATGAAGTTCATTGGCAGTTCAAGACCAGTCATACACTATCCTGTTCCACATCAAAAAGAAACAGAGCAAAGGTAACCCTGCCAGAGCAGTGATAATTAATCGTGCTATTAATTGAGCACATGGGTCAACAACACAATTCAACTATTGCCTTCCCCGGCAACGGCGCCAGAAAGCTTGTTGGTATTTCTTACGGTCGTAGATAAATCCGCAAGCGCATGGATACCATTGTAGCTTTCACCCAGATGTTTTCAGGGTATCGAATCCACAAGGAAAGCTGTTGTTGAAGAGAGTAGTTATCCATTGCACTCAATCATAACACTATTAATATACCAAAGTCTAACAAGGGGTAAACGTTTATAAAGGAGGTAGTGTGACACACAAAAGATTCATTGCTTAGAATATATAAGACTTAGCTAGCATAAAGATCTTAGAAGAGAGCAAGGGATTCTATACACTTCTTACTTATAGGTCTCAAGCATATAAGTTTATACGTTGTACAAGTTTAGTAAAGAGATACATGATAGAGGGCAAACTGAGGTGTCAGGTGGGTCCCTCATCAAGGGACGACATAAGACTTCTTATTATAAAGGCCTAACATCGTCTCTCGAACGTGGAGGATTACAAAGGACGAACAGGGCTGTTACCACCTGCCACCTACCTCTACTAATCCATGGGGTAGTGATACCCCCAATTATATTTCGTATCCCAAACACCATGTTTATAATATGAAATACAACTCTATCTATTGTCCAGATAAATAGAGCAACCTTGCGGCAGATTGGGCCAATGCCATAACATGCATCAGTTGAACTAGGTGCAAGACATATAACTTATATACTAAAGAAGTAAGGCAAAGCTGAGGCATATAACATAAGAGAGAAAGTATTTCCATTGAAGCTCAAAGTCTTACAAGTAAGATAAGAATTACAACTGAACTCTAAGCTTACCGAGATTTCACCGGAAACCCTTCAGAAGCTCTACTACTAGAGCTACTCCACTACTAGACTAGGCCTAACACTTTACAATCGGATTTCTTTCTTCTGGTGTGTGTCAATGAAGAGGCCATGGCAACTCTTTATAGCTTCCATAGGCGGTGGAGAGGCAGCTCCTGGCGGTTGAGGCCTTTTGGTAGTGGGGCCAGGTCGGCCGACCCTAGGATCCACCGAATTGAGTGATGCACGGCTGGGATGGACTCCTGAAGGTGGTTGGAAACACCACATTAAAGTTGAGTGTATTTGATGGGAATACCAGGTCGGGCCATGCCACGGCCTCGGCCGACCCTAGCACCGACTCCTCTCGGGCCCATCTTCGTCTGGGTGACTATAGAGTGGGCCCTCATGGCGGTTCTAGGTGATATAGACAAAGTTGAGTACGTATAGTTTGCGAGGTGGGCCCTTTGATCCATGTGAATGACATGTGGCTCATCTCTCCCCCTTAGTGTAAACCAACATTGTATCAGCGGTTAGGATGATCCTGGAGTGTGCTTCTTTGCTGTGGCCAAATATGGGCTTCATTGGGCTCCGGGCCAAGGTCGGCCGACCGGGCCAGATCTGGCGACGGCCCACCTTTCCCGTTTTGCCTCAAATTTCACGAGTGGCCTCCTGCATATGCAAAGTCACCAAAAATAGTTGAAATGGTTAGATATAACCCATATGACTATGGTGAAATGCATGGAATTGATGGCAAAAAGTGGTATTTAAGGACCGTCAACAAGCTTCCATCTACGAACTCACTGGCAGTGAAGAATAATTTAGTAGACTGCACACCATATCCATGAGAGTGTGGTTTCTTCTCATAGCTACTATCCCATTCTCTTATTAGAGAAATATGGCAAAGGGGCTAGAGCGAGATTTGTCTGGCTTGTTGTCCACCAGTCCTGATGCTCCTTTGTCGGTGGATCACAGAGCGCGCCAGCGCAGTGGCGCTACTGCTGCAACCAGGGCAGTGGCCATGGACCTGTGTGGCTGTGCGATGCGGCAGCTACCCCTGGGCAACGCGAAGGCGTTTGTGCATGAAGGTTGTCTCCAGGCTTGTTTGAATGAGATGCTGAGCCACACAGGTCTATCCAGGCAAGCATCTGAACTCCACAAAATTTATGGTCTGGGAGTGATGTCTGGCCCAGGCAACTTTCTCGGGACTGGAACCAAATTAGCCCATCCAAATGGCCGAAACACTGAGTGAATTCGGCCCCAGCTAAAAATTTGTGCAAGCTCGGCCACTATTCCCATGTTCGAAAGCGATAGTTGTTGGCAACGCGGACATAACACTGCTACTGTGATGATCTGAGCAGTTCGAGGATTTAAAGTGGGGCCTACTAAGCCTAGCGATATAGAACAAATAGTGTTGGCCGTGTAGTGTTCGCCTACACGGCCGTTAGCCTATTTAAACACCGTATAAATTTTGGCTAACTGTATCCATTTAATCACCCGTTTAGCCCATTTAATGACCGTTTAACTTGTTCAAATGTTAGTCTGAATAAAGAGCTAAACAGTAGGTGACTACTGTTCAGCATGTAGCATTTAGGCTAACATTAACAATAAAATAATAGATATGATATAATGTATCACTAAGCAACTTCATTCTTATGGTTTTTCTTATCTTTAATTATCCCCTTTTAGACTGAGTTAATCGCTCTATTTGTTTTACACTTATCGCTGATGGAATCATTTTTCTGGATCGGTATATAGAAGACATGGTTTTGATCTTAACACTAGACATGAGATGAAAAATCAAAATTTAACAATTAAACTATCAATTTAGAAATATCAAGAATGAGACAAGCTAATCTAGACTAGAATTGGTATTAGAGATTTTAGTTCTACTTCATATGCACATGACTAGAAGTATAATTGAAGAATAAAAAATTACCTTGAGTTTTTGACCTCTCATTTCTAATTACTTATTACTGATTAATTTGTTGTACTGTGGTAGTACTGATTAGTGCACATACTAATTTTGAGGCCCTTTGTTTTGGCGGCCCTGTGCAGGAGCACAGGTTGCACACCCCCTGGGCCCGGGCCTGGGTGCATGTGCATGTCTCCTTGAGTTTCTCGTGCTCTCAACTTTTAATATTTTCACACAAGTATCGTTTAACTTGTGCTTGAGTGTTTTTTTATTGGTAGTAGTAGGTAGCTAGCTTAAGCAAGCTATGGTTGAGTAAAGCACTAAGAATATTACTACCTCCATTTGTTAATATTTGTCGTCGTTGATTTTGAAAATGATGCTTGACCATTTATCTTATTCAAAAAATTATAAATCATTATTTGTTTTGTTATCACTTGTTTAATCATCAGAGATACTTTAACCACAACTCATGTTTTTATATATTTGCATTAATTTTTGAATATAAGATGAATGAGCAAATTTCGTGCTAAAATTCCAACAATAAGTATTAAAAAACGAAAAGAGTACTTAATTTAATTGATAGATCTTTTCTTAGGTAAGTGGCCCCTCCACCTCTCTTCTCTATATAAAGAGACATTTATATGATATCGTCCTCCCCACATCCACTCATCGCAAAGGCGCCAAACGGCAGCATATAGTGCGTAGCAGCTTGCTGGCACCATGGCACTCACTAGCAGCACCACAAACCAGGCCTTGCTCAACGCCGAGCTCGACCTCTGGCATAACATCCTCGCCTACATCAAGTCCATGGCGCTCAAGTCCGCGCTGGAACTCCGCATCACCGACGCACTACGGGAAACAGCACCAAGGAGATTTGACCCACGGCAAAGGCTTTGCCGTGGGCCATTTATGGTAAGGCCACACGGCAAAGCTTGGCCGACAAAGAAGGTCTTTGCCGTGGGCCTATCCTCGGGCACTCGACAAAAAAACCGAAAATAATAGCAAAAAAATTTATTCCAATGTGGAAAGACGCGCCATTTTTCGCGGAATATTCGCGCGCTACGCGTTCGGCGGGATTCAAACCCGCGACCTCTCTCTTGCGCGTGACTTCCTCTACCACTGCACCACGCTCTCAACTATGACTAGATGATGTTCTGATTCCTACCATATTATACTAAATCGAGTGTAAATTGCTTGTTTGAGGCCCTAAACGATTTCAAATTAAAAAGTGGTCAACTACAAAATTTCATAACTTTTTGAAATCTACAAGTCTCATTTTGGTAGTTTCTCCATCCGAGGTCGTTTACAAAATTTAAATTTCAAATTTGAGAACATTCAAACTTAGTTATCGTTGACAAGATGATTTCAAATGAAAAAGTTGTCAACTACAAAGTTTTATAACTTATCGTGATCTGCAATTCTCATTTTGACTGTTTCTTCATCCGAGGTCGTTTGAAAAAACTCAAATTACAAATTTTGAGAACTACAAACATACATTTTACTTAGCAAAATAAATTCAAATTAAAAAGAGTTCAACTACAATGTTGTATAACTTCTGAAGATCTACAACTTTCATATATGTCATTTGTTCATCCGACGTAGTGAGAGTGACATTATTCACAAATCTTATAGATCTCTCTTCTGGTTTCAAAAAACTCTATGAAGGATATAGATTTTGTGAACAACGTTCATATGAATTTGTCGAACGAAGAAATGACCAAACTAAAAGTTGTATATCTTGAGAAGTTATACAACTTTGTAGTTCAAAACTTTTCAATTTGAATTGATTTACTACCTCAAAATGTGCTTTGAATCCCATCTTTGCCAGCAAAGATTTTTTTGCCGAGTGTTTTTTTTACCGAGTGTTTTTTGAAATGCACTCCGAGTGTTTTTTGAAATGCACTCGGTAAAGAATTCTTTACCGAGTGTCAAAAAATTGCACTCGGTAAAGACCTTGACACTCGGCAAATATGAGATTTGCCGCAGTGATGCCACCGAACACCATGGCGGCGGCGCCACCCTCTCCCAGATAGTCGCTGCGGCATCGCTCCACCCGTCCAAGGTCCCCTGCCTGCGCCGCCTCATGCGCGTGCTCATCAACAGCGGAGTCTTCGCTGCGTAGCACACCCATCGTCGTGCGGCGGCGACGGCGGCGAGACCGTGTACGCGCTGACGCCGGTGTCCCGGCTGCTCGTCGGCTCGCAGAACCTTGTTCCAATCACCACCATGATGCTCAACCCGTTCCTCGTCTCCCCGTTCCTGCAGCTCGGGACATGGCTCAAGACCGAGCTTCCGGACCCGTGCATCTTCAAGCAGACCCACGGGGAGAAGCTTTGGGAGCAAGCCGACCGTGACGCGACCTTAATTCGACGCCCTCATCAACAACGGGATGGTCTCGGATAGCTGCTTCATCATGGACATTGCCATCAAGGAGTGTGCGCCTATCTTTCAGGGGATAAGCTCCTTGGTGGACGTCGGCGGTGGTCTCGGCGCTGCGGCGGACGCCATCTCAAAGGCATTCCCAGATATGAAATGTAGTGTTTTGGATTTAGATCATGTTGTCGCCAAGGCTCCTAGTGACAATGGTGTGCAGTATTTCGCCGGTGATATGTTTGAGAGCATCTCACCGGCAGATGCAGTGTTTTTAAAGGTATGTCGTTTATTATTAAAATCTACCACAACAGGGAAGTTTAACCGTAAAAATATATTTCATAATAATAGATCTAAAGATGTTCATTTGATATCATGAATATTCTTATTCTTGTATATAAATTTGATCAAATTTTAATTAGTTTAACTTAATAAAAACTTATAATGTCTTGGATGAATGGATGGATGTATGTAGTAGTAATTTTTAAATGAACTACCCTAATGACACTTAATTTGTGTTCAAAAGTAATATGTAAAAACAATTCAAAATACATGGTGTCTAAATCATGGGTGCACTTTGTAAATAAAAAACTCACTAAGTTTCCAAGCAAGCATGATATCATTGTTTAATTCACACCCCTTACCTTTTGTCGCACAGTCAGGTGGCGGCATATTCTACATACGTTTTCAAATATGTCACCGTTAACTCTTGAGATGATATTTAAAATCATGCCGTTATTATTTGATTTATTTTTTATAATTACTAGCTTATTTTACCAAACAAAGGTGCTACTTATATTTTTGCATATTTGTAAAAGATAATAAGACAAAAGACTAAATATTCGTCTAAAAGTCAATAGGGACATGGACATCAATTTAAAAACCAATTTAAAAACGAGAGGGAATAAAATATATTCCGAAGTTCTCAGCAGCAATGGTACGGGATGTGGGTACGGTGATATGGGGATACGCGACTTTGAAAAAATAGCACTGTGGTAATACAAAGAAAGTACAGGAGTATCGGTGTATGGAAGTATCGGATACAGGTACGATAGAGCTAGTGACGTATGGGTGACACATAGCTCAGCAACTCATTATGCCAGTCGGACACCGACATTAGGGACGGCCCTGAGGTTTCAGGGGCTCAGGATGAAATTAAAATAAGAGACCCTTTAATAAAAATATACTTTGTAAAAAATAATACTAGGTATAAAATTTTGTGCATATATAACTTTTCTTAGAAATAGTGTCCGGCATCTGCCCACTGCACACCACGAGTGCATATATGTACCTATATGTATAGGCTTGAAATTTTCTTCTAACATCTCTAGATATGAAGTTAGTAATAACGGCATCAATGTCAATCTCATCCAACAAAAACATTCACCTATCTACTTAATAGCCTCCTCCACATCAATTCAGGGCAACTCATCTGAATAATTTGAAGTGCCTCCTATTACTTTAATAAACATTGAATTCACTATGATTTTTCTCAACTCATCTATGTAGGTCCTTCATTTTCCCTTTCTTATTGATAGATGATTAGTTTCTAGATGATAATGATAGTCTTGATCATTTTTAAAAAATAGCAATTGAATAATTAACCAAGGTTACAAAAAACACTAGACGCTCTCTAGGCGGTGACCCTCCACCTAGAGCCTAAGCGGGCCTAGGCATTTTCTGGTCAGTGCCATACAGGTACATAAATCTAAAAAGAACGAAAAAACAGGACATCGGTGGACCTAGGATTGAAAAAAAAGCCCATAAAAAAAGCTCAAGCCCATATGGACAACCCCATCCTAACCTCATTCCCAGAATCATCTCGAAGAAGCGTGCGAACTGTTTGTCCACCGCTGGCTTCTTATTGCGAGTGGGGGACGACAAGAAGCTCATATCGATGAACTCACGCGGTGTCTCCCCCCTCTCAGCTTCCCTGGGTTCTTCTGGGGCCGAGGGCCCCTCAACTTGCTTTCGACGTGGGGCCTGTCCTGCAGGGTTAGGATATGGTGGATCACGAGTGGTCTTACCACCCCTCGTGGTCATCGCATTTACTTTCTCATAAGTGGTCTCGGGTTGCCTTGTGATCCTCCCAGATTTAGAAGCATGTACTAAGGCAGCAATTTGAGCCGATTGAGTTTCAATCATTTTACTGAAGCTCAATTGATATTTGAAGGCAGAAGAAAGGGTTTCCATTTTTATGTTAATGCTTTCCAGGGTTTATCATTGGCAGCATGATCTTTAGAAAGGGATTCATTTATCTTAGCTTTGCCATAAATGAGATCTTTCGGGGAAGGTTGGGTTGAATTAAAATTCCAATTGAAGTTGTTACCACCCTGATACTGAGGGATTGACTGATTCCACCCTTGGCCTCCTTGAGGACGGTACTCGTTGTTGTTGTTGTTGTTGTTGTTGTTCATATAGGCCACTTGTTCACTGGTCTTGGACGGGCTTGTACATCAGCTCCCAAATTGTGCGTCTGTCATATGGACGGGCTTGTACATCAGCTCCTTCGCCTTCACATTGTCATCCAAACGTTTCATTAGGTGGTCCAACTTCACGGCCAACATATCGGTCTCCATGATGATATGCATTCTCTGGTACAAGGTTGGAGATGATCTTTGCTCCACACCTGGTTGGCGACCATTTTCTCGACCAGAGCCATGGCCCGAGTGACAGTGAGGTCGAGGAAGGCTCCACCAGCAGCATCATTCAGATGAGCATGTGACTGCATGTTTGACTCATTGTAGAAGCTTTGGAGGATGAGTCATCCTTCCATCCCATGGTGAGGGGAGACATGGATGTATCTTGTGGCCTATCCCACGCCTTCGGGATGGATTCCAGGTCTGACTGCTAGAAACTGGTAATCTTCCCGTGAAGAATATTAGTTTTGCCAAGCGGGAAGAACTTGGCGAGGAACGCAGCGGAGCACTTTTCGCAAGTGCTAACAGCCTCCCTGTCCTTGTAGAACCATTGCTTCGCCTTCCCCAGAAGGGAGAAGGGAAACCGACAGAGCATGATTGCATCTTTGGTGACATCACGGATGGTCATAGTATCACACATGTTTAGGAAGTGTTGCAGGTGAGTGTTGGCGTCCTCGTTTGGCTTGTCACAGAATGGGCTAGCCTACACCATGTTTATGAGGCTAGTTTTCAGCTTGAAGTTGATGTCCTCAACCTCGATAGTGGGTCCCTAGGACACATTCTTGGTGGAAGAGGCGGAGAACTCGCGGAGCATCTTCTTAGCCATGAGTGCCATAGTGGATGATGAGAAGGCGACTTGTTCTTCTGCCGAGAGAACGAATTGAGGAGGAACGACATGAGGTCGGTTCCTTCTCAGAAGCGTCTCTAGGTTTTCAACGAAGTTTGACGGTAGGGAGAAACCGGTCATGCACTACCCTATTTTCACCAAAGATCATTTCTTATGCACAAGTCTAATATAAATATCTATAAATTTCTTTTTCCATTGCCATCTCTGGCAATGGTGCCATAAATGCTTGTTAGAATTTCTTAGCATCTCCACCAGGTTCGTGTGACCGACGATGCCGCTTAGATATGCCTTGGTAGTTCTTACGATATCAGAATTGCCGTTGTAGCATTTCACCTGTAAGTATTCAAGGGTATCATTATTTATATTTCCCAAAGGATTAAATATGGTGGCAAAGAGTTCACAAATTTCATAAGTTGACGTTATCCAATAAGCTATGAACATCATTCATACTGGGGTAAACATTATAGAATTGAGGTAATGCGACACATCATCCAAGAAGCCAATCCCAAGAATAAAGAATATCCTAAGGTTAGGAGGAGCAAGGCATACATAAAAGGGTCCTATGGCATTTTACAAGATCAGCACAGGTTATACAAGACATGAATAGGACTTAGTTATAAGCACCTAGCAGGCACAAGCGGGGAGAACAAATCGCACTGGTCTGCCAGCAAGTGGTAAGGCTTTATATACCTCCTACACTGATACCCGAATGTAGGGGAATACAAGGGATGAACAGGGCTGTCACCACCTGCCGCCTACCAATCAGACCGTAGGGCGCAGTCATATTCGATGGTTCTCGTCATGCCTGAACACAACGCTCGTGCATGAGAGGACTACCCTAGCTGTCCTGGGGAACATGGAACTAGAACAAACCTGAAGGTACAACTACCGATGCCATAGCTCAGATCGACTAGCCTATGTATGAACATCGTATAACGAATGATAAGGCATGAACATCGTATAACGAATTATAAGACATGAACATGATATATATACTATAGAGATAGCATTTAGATCAAACTCACCTACGATCGCGAGGCTCCAAATCGCTAATCAGATGAACATGTATCCGATACGTACACTATAGCCTATATATCTGTATGTAAACATGATGAATTGAGATCTTGGATTTACTAATGATGATCAATTTATTAAAACATGTGAGATTTCTGTTGAGGGTCCTTACACACCAAATCTGACCATCAATATACTCATAATAACAGGACAAACTAAACTCTTACTAATATGTCTTTATGAATACCTTAGTTCCACTTGTATTGTAGCAATAAGTGTTTTCAGAAACACGAGACTGTAAATAGGGGAAAACATGCTCGAACATAGGAGAAAGTGTCACGCAGACTCAACTGTTCATGGGAGTACCACAGAGTCGTCAACTTGGCGCCTTTAACATCCCTATAGCATGGCCTTATTTTGACTGGATACTTTTTTCTAAGCTCTGTCTCCTCCCAAATATCCTCTTCTGCAACAACTTCTCCTGTACGCCCTTGTTCATCACGAGGCAGTTCCCCCGAAGGCACTTGGTCATCACGAGGCAGTTCCTCCGGAGGTAGTTGCCCCAGAGGCACTTGGTCATCAAGAGGCACTTGGCCATCACAAGGCAGTTCTTTCGGAGGCACTTCTTCTTCACAAGGCATTGGCTCCTTGCGAGGCGAAGAAGTTTGTGCCTCATCAGCCACATGCGGAGAAGAGTGTGGCATCTCTCCTTCCTCAAGCACATTGCCGCCTCGGGTCGGTGACACTTCTCCTTCCTGAAGTTCAAGAACTGAGGCCAGACGTTGATCTGGCGGAGGTGGTGAATAACCAGTCAACACGATGTCCCTTTTGTGCCAGAGGATGAACTGCCCCACTGTATCTCCAAGTTGGTTCACTCCCTCGGGAGTTGGGTAGTCTATCATGTAATCCACATACTTGGGATCCACGCTATGCACCTCGACCCTAGTGTAGTCTGGATGGACCTTTTGATTGTGCCATAAGCCACCAGGAGGATGTGCCACACCCTTTGCGACCTCTGGCGTATAGCTCCCGGTTCTTCCCATCACAACCAACAAGTTGCAGGTAGTTGGTTCTCGTATGCGATCGACCGGGGTTGTTCCTGAAGTGGAACCTTGGCTGCTAGGGACCTCCGGAGGGCTCCCGAGTACTGCAAGTTGCCCTGGCGGCTCCACTATCCTCCGCGGCTCCGTAGACAGTATTTGCTCCTCGAGAGCCTTAGCTACCAGAGCCTTCACTGTCTTTTCAAGATCGGACGCTCGGTCCCTACCATGTTTCTTGTACATTGGTCTGTCCTCTTCGAACCCATACTTCCAGGTTGTCCTTTTTCCTAGCCCCCTGGTGCGGCCTGCGTGCTCGGCGGTTCCCAAGGCTAGGCTAAGCTCGTCCCTCTCTCTGGACGGTTTGAATGAGCCCTGCTCCTTGTCTTCAGCGTATTTCAACATCGATGATACTACCTGTTCGGTCTCGGGGTTATCAAACTTAAGGCTGGCACCGGACTTTTCGGTACTCCTTGCAAATACCCAATTCCTTGACCGTTTATTCAATTTTTCCACCTTAAGCCCGGCTGCGGTGGCCTGTTCATCCATCTTCTGGAAAACCCCTTCCTTGGCAAAGTAGCCACCGGGGCCTAGACGAGGGCGGTGTTGGTTCCTCTTCGCTATCTCGGTGTTAAGGGCACTGGTGCGCTTTGCTTCATCTGAGGTCTTTTGAGCCACAAGGTCCTCCCATTGACCAATGGTTATATTTCCATATTTCTGGAAGGGAGTGAGGCCCTTTTGGATATAGTTCGTGTTGAGATCCGACTTCCATCGTCGGAATGCCTCCCCCATCATCTTGTACGCTTCACGTTCCGCTGCTGCCTGGTTATCGGCTGGAAAGATGAAATTTTTCTTTAACTTCTCCCACAGGTTTACTTTTGTGTCCTTTGATACTGTTTTCCATGATTTGACAACTGGGTTCACCTTATCTCTTACAAGGGCGCCTACTGCATTACGAAATTTTGATCTTACTTCAGTTGGCTGACGGATGTCCCCTTGTGGCCCCACCTCTGTTATCACATATATCTTGTGCTCAGGATATTGGTTTGGTTTTCTAACCCCCCCCCCTTTTCTTCTTTGGCTTTGGCTCCGAGTTTGTGGCCTGAGGTTGTGGTGCAGAGGCGGCAACGTCCAACTCTGTGGTGGCTGCCTCTGCTCTTTGTTCCTGTGGTGTATCTTCTCCGTCAAGACGTCGCGGACGTCGGCATTGTCTTTTCGGACGAGGAGGAGTTTCAGGAGTGGCCTATATACACAAGAGGCCAAAGTGTTAGTTATTGTAACACGATAAAAGTGTTACCAAACATTCCTTACATAAGGCTTAGTCTCTACCTCGTCATTAGGGTCGAAATCCTTGTCTAGCTCATCTTCCGTTGGCCTATGCCTCGGTAAAAATGGGTGAGGATCATCGGGAGATACATATCCCCCATCATCATCATCGTCATCGTCATCATCATCATCATCTTCGTCGTCGTCGTCATCACCATCTTTTTCTCCTGGTCTTCCCTCTTCTACTTCATCTTCGAACAAATTCTGACTAAGCAACCCTTCTATATCTTTGGCTAACTCTTCCTGACTCATGACATGTGGTTCTCCCTCTTCAAAGGCCGCCAAGCACCGGCAGCCGGAGCCATGCCACCGCCGCCACATGGGTTCCCCGCTTTCGACGTCAACAATTACGGCCCTGCCTCCAGTAGCGCAGCTGCGGGCAGCGGCGGCCCCAATGCGCCGGCCAATCCCTACTCCGGGTACTTCGGCGCTCCGCCAACACAACCGGGTCCATTCGGAGCCATGTCTGCGGCGGCGCTTGGGTTGTACCAATGCACACCTATTGCCGGCCCACAGTTCGCTGCACAACCACCACGGCATTCCACCTCCTCCACGGCGCCTTGGCAAGCTGGGCCCTCTGCATCCGTCCCGCACATGCCGATGCATCCTGTTCCTAGCGCTTACGGTGAGTGCCTGCCATCACTTTGCACAACTTACAGCTGGTAGTTTAAGCAGAATTGGATTTGCAGCCTTGTAATTAAACAGTTACTTGCATTTTTTTTCAGTTAAAATCAGTTGTTTGTGCTTTCTTCTGATGATGCTAGTAACAGATTCTGTTATGCTTTTTGACTTTATAAATAGTAATTGACTTACATAAGATTCTCCACATTCTGCAATTGTTCTTGGATAGTAATCGTGACAGTTAAATGTAGAGAACAATTTCCTGTCCCATGGTTAATATTTGCTAACTTCTTTCGTTCGTTGCATACGTGCAGGGGGTTACGGTGCGAGCAGTAGCCGACCAGCCCGTGGTGACATGCCACCCTGCCCCCCCCCCACATGGCCTTCGGTGGCAATGGACGATGATATATGTGCTTCCTCAGCTCCTTCACGTCGGATGACACGAAGCCAAAGCCGCCATGAGAGCAGTAGCCGGCTGGCCCCTTCCCCCGTTCAAGTGCTGTCAAGTAACGTCGACACAAATGATTCTGATGATGACGACGCCCTAGTGTCCTTGGTACGACAACCGGACCCCCTCTAATTAAATTCAAATGTTGAATGTACCATTGTTACTTGCATAGGAGTATCATAAACTGTTATGTTGTTGTAATCCCCCCGTATGCAGTATGGCTGATTAGTCCTCCCTTCTTTATATGGTTACGTAGCACGCGAACCGTAGAGCCCACTGGAACGATTCTCGAACGGAAACGTTATGTGAACTATGGGTGGAGCAAAAGCAGCAAGGCAACTGTTCGCAGGGTAGAATGACTCCTTTAGGGTGGAGGAATTTGGTTCAGCGTTTCGAAGAAAGAACGGGCTGGAAACATGACAAGACACAGCTGAAGAGCAGGTATCGGCAGCTAAAAATCATCTACTCATGTCTGACCGTATTGCAAAGCAGCACAGGGGGTGGCCGAGCAGGGGGCGGCTACAAGGCCCGCCCATATATTTGGGATCGCTTCATTGGTGTAAGCATGCGGTTACCACTACTTCCATTCCGTATGTCGTTATTGTATGGTACTACATATGACATGGGTGCTAATTCCTGTCGATGTTACATGAACAGAAGCTAAAGGAGGTTGAGCGGCTCAAGTACGAGGAGCCCAGTTGGACACGGCTGCTGCCCGACATGTTCAACGACGTGGCCATCGACTTTGGGGCCATGCTTGGATCAGCCACCGCACGGGATTGTGAGGACACCCCCGCCCCCCAAAACACATCGCAACCAACCTCAGGTAGCCGAAAGAGGGGAAGCAGTGGGGAAATCAAATCGAGTGCTGCCAGCCCTTGCAAGAAGGAACAACCACCTTTGTCCACACCAAGCAGCGGTCGGGCCAAAAAAACAAAATCGTTCCTGTCCTCACTTTTTAGCAAGCTTAGCTCAGATGACGAAAAAGCTACAAAGGCTCTCACACATCTTTCAGAGAAGCAGCATCAGACTCACCAGGAGCAACGTGAGCAATATCGTCAGTGCTTGCAGTTGACTGTTGATTGTGGGATCGACGAGGCGAGCGAGGAGTACTTCTTTCTTTCGGAGGAGAAGTTCAAGGACGAGCAATCCAGAGACGCGTTCCTGTTCCTGAAAACCCATGAGGCTAGAAAGAGTTGGATCGTGAGAGCGTGCGAGCGACGCCATAGGAATTAGTCATGTAGTGCAGTGCCGTAGCAAGTTTGTATGCCAACGATCTATTTATGTAATCATGTGTAGGTTGATGGAGTCGTTGTCTGTCTTGTTTACTTGAATTCATTGTTCTATAAAACATGAACTACCTAAGTTGTTTGATTTGAATTCATTGTTCTGTAATTCATTGTTGTATTCTTGTTTACTTGAATTCAATTACATATGATGCCATATTTATTTCATTGTTATGTAATACATGTACTAACTAAGATGTTTGCCTTTGCTACTCAGGCTGCCAGTGGAGGTGACAATGCACATAACATGGGAACGGGTTCGGCCGGGCAAGAAGAGGAAGGCGACCAGGCGAACTCAGGCTCCGATTGGGACGGCCTGAATTGGGAAGGAGACACGAGTTCACTGAGTGATGGTACCTCAAGTGATGAGGCAGAAGATGAGTGGTACAAGGAGCTAGAGGACTTGTATGGCAAAGATAATCCAGTTTTCCAGGGCATTAAGATTTTCATGGAGACTCGCAGGATGCGGCGGAAACTGCTGAAGAAGGCCATAGTTTTAGGTGCGTACCATGACATTTATTTGTGCAAACAACCATATAGAGTGCCAGTTGAGACTGGACTTCAGTGGGTAGAAAGGACATTGACAAATTCAACTTCTTGCTACAACATGTTCCGGATGCAGCCACATGTGTTTGAGTCGCTACATGAGCGGTTGGTTAGCGGCTATGGGTTGAAGTCTACTAGGAAGATGTCATCTAGAGAGGCTTTAGGCATGTTCCTTTACATGGTTGGACCCCCACAACCTGTTAGGCTGGCTGAGAATAGGTTTGAGAGGTCCATGGCGACTGTTAGCCACAAATTCCACGAGGTATTATCTTGTGTCACTAAGCTAGCCAAAGATATAATTTGCCCGAAGGATCCCACTTTTAGTTCGGTGCACCACAAGGTAGCAAATCATATGTCTGCTCCAGCCTTCAACAATGCAATAGGGGCAATAGATGGAACCCATGTCAAAGTTGTCGTACCTTTCAGTAAGGCTGGCCAATATATTAATAGGAGTAACGAGAAAACGCAGAATGTACTAGGCATATGTGACTTTGATCGTCGCTTCACATTTGTTGCTTCGGGCATTCCTGGATCAGCACATGATTGGACAGTGCTGCAAGAAGCCATTCTCAAATATGGCCCAAATTTCCCCCATCCCCCCCAGGTACGGTCTGTGAATGATTGCAATACATATGATAAATTTATATCACCATACAGGGGGATAATTTTTTGTGCTGCTGCTTGGTTCCTTTTTTGTGCTGCTGCTTGAACTTGGGAAGGTTACTTGATCATTCGAATCTCTTAGCTGCACACGCTTAAGTGTTTGCCAATGTCAATGCAGGAAAGTTTTATCTGGTGGATGCGGGGTACCCCAACAGGCCGGGGTATCTATCACCATACAGGGGGGTCAAGTATCATCAAGCCGCACGGAGACAGGGACCACGACCTTCTGGTAGACATGAGGTATTTAACAAAGCACATTCTTCACTTAGGTCGGTCATAGAGCAGTCATTCGGGGTCCTGAAGATGAAGTGGAGAATGCTGTTGGCCATCCCTAGCTATCCTGAGCGTACACAAGCAGAAATTATTCTTGCATGTTGTGGGCTTCATAATTTTATTTTGGAAAATGATGATGACGATGTGGACTTTGCTGTGGCTGGGGCATTTGGAGGAATGACACTGGTCGAAGAAGACGAGAATGATGAGGAGAACACGCGTGAGGCCGATGAAGTTGAAGACGATGTAAACATGAATGCTGTCCGCGATGAAATTGCATATGCATGTTTGTTGGCCGGTAGGCGTCGTTGAGATACCTATGCTTTATGTCGTATGTGCCTTGCGTTGTGCCATCAAAGCATTTGTATCGTCGTTAATATTTGTTGTTGCGACATGAAGTTTGCCCTCGGAATCTTGAGACTGTGTGTGTTGTGCCGGCATATTTGTTTGATGAACATTTGTGTACAATGAACATTACTTTTGTTGCAAACGAATAAGTTATGTATGATGGGTTGCAATATGTTTGTGTGCACTTAGCAATTTCATGGTTTTGTGGACAAGATGGTGTGTGCATGTACCAATTTTTGACTTTGGCTGCTANTTAATAGGAGTAACGAGAAAACGCAGAATGTACTAGGCATATGTGACTTTGATCGTCGCTTCACATTTGTTGCTTCGGGCATTCCTGGATCAGCACATGATTGGACAGTGCTGCAAGAAGCCATTCTCAAATATGGCCCAAATTTCCCCCATCCCCCCCAGGTACGGTCTGTGAATGATTGCAATACATATGATAAATTTATATCACCATACAGGGGGATAATTTTTTGTGCTGCTGCTTGGTTCCTTTTTTGTGCTGCTGCTTGAACTTGGGAAGGTTACTTGATCATTCGAATCTCTTAGCTGCACACGCTTAAGTGTTTGCCAATGTCAATGCAGGAAAGTTTTATCTGGTGGATGCGGGGTACCCCAACAGGCCGGGGTATCTATCACCATACAGGGGGGTCAAGTACCATCAAGCCGCACGGAGACAGGGACCACGACCTTCTGGTAGACATGAGGTATTTAACAAAGCACATTCTTCACTTAGGTCGGTCATAGAGCAGTCATTCGGGGTCCTGAAGATGAAGTGGAGAATGCTGTTGGCCATCCCTAGCTATCCTGAGCGTACACAAGCAGAAATTATTCTTGCATGTTGTGGGCTTCATAATTTTATTTTGGAAAATGATGATGACGATGTGGACTTTGCTGTGGCTGGGGCATTTGGAGGAATGACACTGGTCGAAGAAGACGAGAATGATGAGGAGAACACGCGTGAGGCCGATGAAGTTGAAGACGATGTAAACATGAATGCTGTCCGCGATGAAATTGCATATGCATGTTTGTTGGCCGGTAGGCGTCGTTGAGATACCTGTGCTTTATGTCGTATGTGCCTTGCGTTGTGCCATCAAAGCATTTGTATCGTCGTTAATATTTGTTGTTGCGACATGAAGTTTGCCCTCGGAATCTTGAGACTGTGTGTGTTGTGCCGGCATATTTGTTTGATGAACATTTGTGTACAATGAACATTACTTTTGTTGCAAACGAATAAGTTATGTATGATGGGTTGCAATATGTTTGTGTGCACTTAGCAATTTCATGGTTTTGTGGACAAGATGGTGTGTGCATGTACCAATTTTTGACTTTGGCTGCTAATTTTTTTGCCAAACATGTGCAAACTTTTGCATGCAAGTTTGAAGCCAAGCAAAAACTCAAAGCACTTGAATTGGACGAGGTTTGCATTCTCAGTGAACGGCGTATGAAACGCCGGCCACGGCGTGTAATTATCGAAGGCTACGGCGCTTGCAGGATCCCGAAGGAAGGCAACGCCGTATGGTACGCCGGTACTGTGCATGCACAGGGCGTATCATACGGCGTTATGTGGCATGAAGCTGTTCAAGTTTGGGTTGCAAAACCCATGTCGCCGTATTATACGCCGTCGACGACGTAGTATCGTCGTACGTGTTACGCAGTGAGCATGTCAAGAGGATTTCGAGGAAAAGCAGCGCCGCATTATACGCCGGTAGCGGCGTACATGTTTTGGCTGAGTCAGCAGTTGGAGTTTGCCCTGGCCGTATGAAACGTCGTAGGTACTTTGTGTACCGGCGGATCATACGCCGTTCATAAGTAGCCGTTGGAAAAGTGGTTCGACCGTTTGAAAAGTGGACGCCGTGTTATACGCCGGGTGACTTTTGCGCACGACGTATCATACGCCGCTCGCGGTTTTCAGGGGAGGTTTTGGCACAAGTCCGTGAGGTTTTGACCAAGGAATTCGATTCAGTCCGTGAGGTTTTGGCACAAGTTTCTCCATTAATTTCATTTGTTTTTTCCATGAAAAATTACATTCATGAGTATACATATGCGCATCAATTAATTTTGCACATGTGGCGCGCAGCTACGGTGGAGGCGCGCGGCCGGGGGGAAATTTCGGCAGCCTGACGGCGTCGCGAGGGAGAAAACGCGCCAAGACTTAGCCAAATTTCGCGCTCGACGCGCGGCTGCCTTATATACCAGAGGGCCACAGAATAAATAGTACGGGCAGTTTCTGATACAGCCGCCCCTACTATTGTTTTTTGGTTTATTTGTAATAAAATTATTAAATCAACATTATTAAGTGTTTTTGAGGTACAAAATGATAAAAAACTTATGTAAATATAAAAATATACATGTGGAGCCTTCATTGAAGCTACCACCATAACCCAAGTGTTTTCCATGTATAACGCCCTATATTTTGTCTCGCGCACCACGGAAAAAATTATAATAATGCAAATAATTGTCCGGAAAATGTGGGGGCTGGTGTGGGATCATATTTTGGCTATAAATGACTGCCACAAAAATCTCAAGCCATTTCAACAAAGTTGGAGTGCACTTGCTTCACAAGGGTATATGGAGCCTTTAATTGAACCATGTCTGTACACTAGGGTTCTTAGGGATTGTGGGGTCCAAGTTGTAGTCTTAGATGGCGAGTTTTGATGATAAATGACAATACCATCTATGTGACTAACATGTGCTATGAAGGTTTTATTCTATATTTGTTTAAGTCGCATGGAGAGTATGAAAGGAGGCCCCTCAATTGGACGCAAATCGGATATCTCATGAAGGTTTAAGTCACAAGGAGATGAAGGACACTTGGTTTAGTTAGGTTTTCTAGTTTTCTAGATAGACCGTACTATTAAGGGGGGTTTCTAAGTTAGTAGCTTGATCAAAGCTAGGCTTATGCTTGAGTTAGATGCACACATACCAAAACCTAGCCCAAAACATCCCAAATATATCCTAGATCAAGTTTGAAGCCAAGCCAAAACTCAAAGGGCTTGAATTGGACGAGTTTTCAACATTGAGCGCACGGCGTATGATACGCCACCAACGGCGTACAATGAAAGAAGGCTACGGTGCGTGAAGGAACCCGAAGGAAAGCTATGGTGTATGATACGCCGGTACTGTGTGTACACGGGGCGGATCATACGGCGTAATACGGCAGGAAGATGTTCAAGTGTACCAAGGACACCGTACTATACGCCGCTCACGGCGTAGTATCGGCGTACGAGTTACTCAGTGAGCATGTCAAGATGGTTTCGAGGAAAGCGATCGCCGCATTATACGCCATGTGTACTTGTGTACCGGCGGATCATACACCGTTCATAAGTAGCCGTTGGAAAAGTGTTTCGACCGTTGGAAAAGTGTTTCGACCGTTGGAAAAGCCGTTCTTTGTGTCTAGCCTATATATAACCCCTTGGTCGATTCCGTGGCTGCTCTTTGGACCCCTTACCACCTGATACACCCCTTGAGAGTTGCAAGGAGCCACTTGAGTGAATAGAGATCACTCAGTTAGGCACCAAGGATCAAGGAATTCGATTCAGTCCGTGAGGTTTTGGCACAAGTTTCTCCATTAATTTCATTTGTTTTTTCCATGAAAAATTACACTCATGAGTATACATATGCGCATCAATTAATTTTGTTATTTTCAACACCCGTCCATTGTTTCTTCCTTTCCTTAATCAGAAATACGTGTTCATAATTATGTGCTCATGCAGATCTATCTCTATATTAAAAATTGTAATAGAAACTAATTGTTGTTGTTGTAAAAATTACTGAGCTGAATAGGCATTGTGCTATTTGACCACTACATATTTGTTTTCACATAATATCTACCATTATTAGTACTACATCTGAATTTTTCCATGCTGCCATATTAATATTTATGTGCACGTGTAGAGAATCCGATTTGTCAGGTGAGGTGTGGACTGTACTAGTCGAATGCCGCTTGGAAGGAGCCATAAAATACATTTGTGCTCAAATGGACAAGGCTCTTATAGACCTTAACGCCATGGCAAGTATCAAAGATGGTGCAGGATTTGAGCAGCGGGACTACATGAGCCGCGCGCTTGCCTCATGGAGATGTGGTTGCTCCGCCTGTACCCAGACATCGTCGTTGCTCCGCTCCTCTGCTGCGGCAAGGGATGGGGCGATGGAGGCGGCGACGGTTTTCGCGTGAAGAGTCGATGTTTTGGGGGAGAATAACAGGGCGGAAGGAATGGCTCAGCAGTTCAACCTCAGCAGTTAATTGAATGACATGTGGGGCACGGCTGAATTTGTTTAAAACCTCCATGTCGTCTCGGTGGGTCCCACCTGTCGGCGCCCAGATTCAGATGTGCTCTTGAGTTCTTGAAGAACAAGCAAAATTTTTCTTTTTAATCTCTGCATGAACCTTGTAACTAGTCTTTCTCCCTCATATGAATTTCAAATTAGATCATTTTTCCCTAAAAATTCCTAAAATCATGCTCTATCAATTTACAAAACTTATTAAGGCTAATATTTTGAAAAATTTTCTCGTGTTAGTCAGTTCAAACAATATAAATAAATGACAACTACAATCAATATTCTTTATACACAAAATGATGTCAAATGGAAAAGTGATGAATACCAAAGTTTCACAACTCATCAAGATCTACAAACTTTATTTAGGTCTTTTTGTCATTTTCAAAAGTGGTAATAACATGAAGTACAAATTTGACAAGTCTCTAACATTGTTTCTTAAGCTATCTAGGTGAATCTAGGATTAATGCCCAACGTATACTACATCTTTTGAAAATGACAAAATGACCTAATTAAATATTGTAGATCTTGATGAGTTATGAAACTTTGGTATTCATCACTTTTTCATTTGACATCATTTTGTGTTCAAAAATCTTGCTTGTAGTTGTCAATTTTTGTAATTCAAAATTTGGATTTTTCAAACTTTGTCAAACGGATCAATGACTTAAATAAAGTTTGTAGATGTTGATGAGTTCTACAACTTTGGTATTCATGACTTTTCATTTGAAATCATTTATTACCCCAAATAAATTTGTGAATTTCTCAAATGTTGAAATCTGAAAATTAAATATTCAAAGCTAACTCGTATGTGGAAATGACCAAAATAAAAGTTGTAGATCTCGATAATTTGTAAAACTATTGTATTGACAACTTTCTCATTTGAAGTCATTTTTGATGTCTTAGAATTTAAATATATTTGAACCATTAAAAGAAAATAAAAAGATATGAATATCTGGGTATATAATTGTGTGTTGGGCCGTGATTCAGCATGCCCAAAGGTTTCATCGAGGGCATGTGGTACCACAAGGTTGACCTCACCTCTATGACGCGTGGGTCCAATAATGGTGGGGCCCATGAGCGAGTGACTGATAACTAATAGTAAACGCGACGAGTTGACTATCTTGCGGGTCCCACCTGTCAGCGGCTTCTTCACGGACGAAGTGGAACCGACAGCATAGAATATTGCCTTTCTGCCTCTTCCCCCAAATCGTCCCATCACAACTGGGGTTTTTTTTGCCTTCCACCATCGCCAACAAACAAAGTTCAACAAACTGACGAACAAACTAGCAGTTCAACAAACACAAATTAAGCAGTTCTTGACTCACATTATTACAGAGGAACAAACTAAGCCGTAGTCGCCCCAGGAGTCCCACCGCTGGTTCCGTCGTCATCGTCGCCGCCGGCGCCATCGCCTTCGCCGCCGTCGTCGTCGTCGTCGCCGCTGGCATCCCTGACCATGGGGAGCTTCTCAAGCTCTTCAGCCAAACCATAGATCTTGAAGGTGAAATCCCTGACGGTCGAGTTCTTCGGATAATCTGGTGCCTTGATGCCGAATGCAGTGGCCACACCGCGAAGCTTCGTGAACGCTTCGCGGAGCATTTTGCCGCTCCAGATGTTGTCGGCGACGATCTCCGCCGCCATGGCCTCCCGCTTCTCCGCCGCCTTGGCCTCCTACTCCTCCTTAGCCTTCTTCCGACGGCTGTCGTCGTCGTCCTCCTCCCTTCCCCGCTTCATCGACGACAGGTCCCTCGACGATGCCATGCCGCCACCACTCTTCTTGGCCTACTCTCCCTGCTCGCCGCCGCTCTCCCCGCTCGCCTTTGCCGCCGGTCTGTGTGTTGGACTGGGTGATGAAAATGCCAAGTTTATTGGACAGGGCCGGGGGGAAGCGAACCGTCTGGCTCCCCACTACTCTTGAAGTAACTGGCCGGGGGGAAGCGAACCGTCTGGCTCCCCACTATCCACATCAATACAATTGGTATAAAAAAATATCCAAAATCAATACAATTGGTATAAAAAAGTTTCAAAAGCAAGAACAAATAACTACTAGTTGCTGAACGGTAATTGTAATTCTTTATATGGCTATAATATATGAGGTTCCAAGATCGATTCTGGAGTCCGCACCTTTTTTCCTCTAATTTTTTGTTTTCCTCTATTTTTACATCCAATCAATACAACTTTTTTAAATTTTGTCCATGAATGTGGTTGTAGGGTTTCCTCATTTGTCAAGAAACTATCTTCCACAATGCAATTTTATATTCTAGTATCCCATGACTCACTTGTCTCTATAACAAATGGTCTTGGACTCTTGGTTTGCATGAAGACTTGGTGTCTTAGTTAGGCTTGGTTTCTTACTCCCTCCGTCCCATTTTATCTGCATTTTTAGCATTTGGAGTAACAGCATAGTATTGATATGAAAAGACAATATTACCCCTTTTGCTTGTGCCTGATGGACAACTAATGTAGTGTTTAGTGAAGTTGCAATGGCACTTTCGTGGTACCCTTTTCATATGTTCCTATGTTGAATTGACGAGTCAAAGCATTCATATTTTGACGAATTGGGCTGTGATGGGCCTTGGATGGGCTAAAAATACAAATTGGGACGGTGCCATTCGACAGGTGGGACCCACTGCGTGCGCAGCAGGATGGAAAACTCAGCACGTTTTCTGCCAAAAAAATTTCACATCGCGCCAGATTAACCCTACAAATTTCGTGGCCTCATCCCCACGTCCCCCTAAACCACGCGCGGCAGCTATCCGACGACCATTGTTACGAATTCAGGCCTTCGGGAAGGCGACGACGAAGGGAAGGAGGAGGCCGGAGGGGGAGGACGTTTCTTCTCTGCCCTAGCGCGAGAGTCCATCCATGTCATCTCCTTCCAAGGCCGACGATGGAAAACCCATGGAACTACGAAATGGGGTCAAAGTCTGGGAAGCCGAACTTGTTGACGAAAACGGTATCAGGTGCGTATCGGCCGCATCTACACCTTGTAGTGTTTCCTGGCTTTCTGGAGAAAACTGTGTCCAGTAGATACGTTGTTCCCTCCATGCAATCGATTTGATATACCTCTAAGCCCATCTAGGGTTCTCAATGAATCGATGTTGCCGCTGTCGTTCTTCAATTAGCGCATCTTATAAAGATCACTCAGTTAGGCACCAAGGAATTCGATTCAGTCCGTGAGGTTTTGGCACAAGTTTCTCCATTAATTTCATTTGTTTTTTCCATGAAAAATTACATTCATGAGTATACATATGCGCATCAATTAATTTTGCACATGTGGCGCGCAGCTACGGTGGAGGCGCGCGGCCGGGGGGAAATTTCGGCAGCCTGACGGCGTCGCGAGGGAGAAAACGCGCCAAGACTTAGCCAAATTTCGCGCTCGACGCGCGGCTGCCTTATATACCAGAGGGCCACAGAATAAATAGTACGGGCGGTTTCTGATACAGCCGCCCCTACTATTGTTTTTTGGTTTATTTGTAATAAAATTATTAAATCAACATTATTAAGTGTTTTTGAGGTACAAAATGATAAAAAAACTTATGTAAATATAAAAATATACATGTGGAGCCTTCATTGAAGCTACCACCATAACCCAAGTGTTTTCCATGTATAACGCCCCATATTTTGTCTCGCGCACCACGGAAAAAATTATAATAATGCAAATAATTGTCCGGAAAATGTGGGGGCTGGTGTGGGATCATATTTTGGCTATAAATGACTGCCACAAAAATCTCAAGCCATTTCAACAAAGTTGGAGTGCACTTGCTTCACAAGGGTATATGGAGCCTTTAATTGAACCATGTCTCTACACTAGGGTTCTTAGGGATTGTGGGGTCCAAGTTGTAGTCTTAGATGGCGAGTTTTGATGATAAATGACAATACCATCTATGTGACTAACATGTGCTATGAAGGTTTTATTCTATATTTGTTTAAGTCGCATGGAGAGTATGAAAGGAGGCCCCTCAATTGGACGCAAATCGGATATCTCATGAAGGTTTAAGTCACAAGGAGATGAAGGACACTTGGTTTAGTTAGGTTTTCTAGTTTTCTAGATAGACCGTACTATTAAGGGGGGTTTCTAAGTTAGTAGCTTGATCAAAGCTAGGCTTATGCTTGAGTTAGATGCACACATACCAAAACCTAGCCCAAAACATCCCAAATATATCCTAGATCAAGTTTGAAGCCAAGCCAAAACTCAAAGGGCTTGAATTGGACGAGTTTTCAACATTGAGCGCACGGCGTATGATACGCCACCAACGGCGTACAATGAAAGAAGGCTACGGCGCGTGAAGGAACCCGAAGGAAGGCTATGGCGTATGATACGCCGGTACTGTGTGTACACGGGGCGGATCATACGGCGTAATACGGCAGGAAGATGTTCAAGTGTACCAAGGACACCGTACTATACGCCGCTCACGGCGTAGTATCGGCGTACCAGTTACTCAGTGAGCATGTCAAGATGGTTTCGAGGAAAGCGATCGCCGCATTATACGCCATGTGTACTTGTGTACCGGCGGATCATACACCGTTCATAAGTAGCCGTTGGAAAAGTGTTTCGACCGTTGGAAAAGTGGACGCCGTATTATACGCCGAGTCACTTTTGTGCATGGCGTTTCATACGGCGGTGGAATATTCGCCGGGCCCCACCTGTCCTATATATGCGTTCGCTGTTTGACCTAATCGCGTTCACTTTTGACCAACCGCCCGCTGCCTCCCGCCGCTCCCGACCCCGCGCGCCGCCAGCCCGCCGCCGCCGGTCTCCCCGCGCCGCGCCGCCGCTCAAGCGCCGCCCCGCCGCCGCGCAGACCGCCCACCGGCCCTTATCAGCCCGCGCCCTCCCTAGGTCCCGCGCGCCCGTGCCCTAAGCGCCGCGCCCGTGCCCTAAGGCTACGGCGCGTGAAGGAGCTCGAGAAGAAGAAGCGCGCCTCGTTCCTCTGGTCTCCTTCTCCGCGCGCCCAAGCCCCTGTCCGAACTCGCCGTGGTGAGAATCGGTTTCCCCCTTTTCAAATCCAATCAAGGGTGTACTTACGGCGTGCATAAACTCGCCGTGGTGAGAATCGCTGTCATGAATTTGTGACTCTGAGTTCAATTCCTTCCAAATTCATATGAAATTTCATGAATGTGCCCCAATCCAATTTCATCTAGGGTTCTTTTCAAATCATGCCATGCAATTTGTGTGCCTTAGAGTTCAAATTCTCACAAATTTATGAGCAATTACTTGGTGTCTTGATCTATCTCTAGTGCCTAAACTTCATGATCTCGAGTTCATCAATGACATATCTATGTTTCAGTGATCAAATCTCTGCCAAATTCATGCCTAGCACCATATGCACTTCTTTTTGCTAAGTAGACTGTGGCCAATGCTTAGTGCATCCTAATTTGCTTAGCGAAGTTTTTCATATGGTCAATCTATGCCAAATCTTGTCATATCCTTCTAGAGTTCTTGCTTAGGCTCATATCTTTCTTCCATACTCTTGTCGCTCATTCCAATCTTTATCAACAGATGACGAAGAGAAAGGGAAAGGAGATTGCACCCCAAAAGACCAAGAAGAAGAAGACTCGCGAGCAGCGCGAGCTTGAGAGAGTCCTGGCAGTCCCAGATACCCACCAACAGCGTCCTCTCCGGATCGGAGGCAGTCCGAGTCAGGGGGAGGCAGGGGGAGCACAGGCTGGGGGAGCAGGTTCAGGGACAGCAGAGACAGAGACAGAGCAGACAGAGGAGCCCCAGCTTCGACGCTCCGGCCGCGCTCGTACTACTCCGAGCACCGCCACTCGCCAGGGTCCTCGGACTCGAGGTGGCGGTACCCAGCGCGGCCGTCGAGGGCAGAGTCCCCAGCTTGAGGAGCTAGCAGAGGTGCACAGGAGGGACCCTCAGCTAGGAGAGCACCCAGAGGTCGCTCAGTTTCGTTTGGTGGATCTCACCAACGTCAGAGCCGGCCACATCAAGAGGATGCGTCTATCTCAGGACATTGATTGGTTTGTTCCTGTCAGAGAGCCCGGGGTTGATCAGCGCTTCTGGACTTATATTCAGCACAGTTTCTACCTGTCATATCACAAGAGGCGCATCAGTCCGTTTGAGCACCGTCGGATCGACGTGGATCGTATCCGGGAGGCAGCTGGGGAGGACGTCAGGCCATTCTTTGAGGCACAGCCAGGACTGATAGATTTGCTGAGCCACAATGGCTACATTGAGGAGTGGATCCGAGTCTTCTACTCCACTGTGTGGATCTCCCCGGATCGTGAGTACATGATCTTCATGTTTGAGGGGGAGAAGCACAGACTGACGGCACAGCAGCTCAGGGAGTTCTACGGGTTGCAGCAGTCCGAGTACCGGATTCACGAGCAGGCTCACCCTGGTGCCACTCCTCCCCGCTGCAGCCAGCTTGGGGGTGTCTTTCCTACAGACGAGCAGGTCGCGATACTCTTTGACCCCCCGCTGATCCCTGGCGCCCCTCGAGTCCCAGATGCCTTGACTCAGTTGGCCTACGCCCTTCTCCGCACTACTCGAGTCTCACTCCTTCTGAGGTCAGGCTACGGAGAGGCAGTCTCATCGGTTCAGCAGTGGCTCCTGGCAGCGTTGCTCACAAAGACCCGGTTCGACATCGCCGACTTCCTGATTTGTGAAATTCAGGACGTCATCTCTGACGGGTTGCCAGCTGGACGCCGGATGGTCTACGGTCACATTCTCTCTCGGATCTTCTCGACCTATCGACCACCCCGCTTCAGAGAGCTCTACGAGTCGACACCTTCTCGCTACGCCACCTACGGTCCGGCGAAGCCGGATGACAGACGCCGGGGCCGTAGGGCTATGAGGCAGGCTATAGAGCAGATGGCTCCAGAGCAGTGAGCAGAGGCAGCAGAGGAGGACAGTACCTTAGCTCAGGCAGAGGCTCAGTTACCTCAGTACTTCATGGTCTCCAGTGACAGCTCTGAGGACAGCGACTTCGAGCTTCCGCCGCTCTCGCCTCCTCCTCTTGCTCACGACGCCGAGGCAGGACCTTCAGCTCCACCACCTCCACCGCCTCCGGTTGTCTCAGAGGCCGCAGTGACCCAGCCGACAGAGCTCACATCTATTCTTCAGTCACTAGCGGCGACCCAGGCAGAGTTGAGGCGTCAGCAGGTCCAGCAGCAGGAGTCGTCCCGGAGGGAGCAGCTAGCTCTCCAGAACGAGCTCGCTCGTCAGGTGTCCCGGCAGACGGAGATGATGAACATGATGCTACAGCAGCAGCAGGCCACCGCTCTAGCCCTTCAGCAGCAGCAGCACACCTCAGCTCTGATGTTCACCTGGCTGCACGGGACGATCGGCACCTTGTACGACCACGCAGGACTTCCAGCTCCAGTGGTGCCCGATCTTAGACCCCCGGTGACGGCCTCTACTCCTCTACCAGCTTCAGTTGGCGGGTATCAGTTGACTCCTATTGCTACCTTTCCGATCTCGCCGCTGATCCAGACCGGGCCGTTCCCTCGTCCAGTCCTCTCCCCAGAGCCAGTGCAGCAGCAGCCGCAGCAGCAGCAGGAGGTTCCCCAGAGCCCGAGCCTGTTCTCAGTTGCTCACCAGCACGCTCCAGTCAGTTCAGGGCTTCTTCTCTTTGAGTCGTCACCTCAGCCGACACTCCCAGTTTTGACCACTCCAGTCCAGCCGGTCACTGCTTCTTCTTTCGAGACACCCGACTCTACACTTCAGTCGGTGACCGCACAGATCGAGCAGGAGTTGATGGCTGCAGAGGACCCCCTTGCTTCGACTTCGTCCGGACTCCCGACGGCTTCTGCTTCACTTCCAGCCGAGTCCGAGACCGCCGGCACTGCTTCCGACTCCGACACCAACGAGGACATCGACAACGACCAGTACACGACAGTGCCTCGTCGTGCGGAGACTCCTCCAGCCTCTACGCCTCCAGCGCAGGACCCTTGAGGACCTCCTTTTGGTGCTTAGATGCCAAAGGGGGAGATAGATAGGAGGGTTAGAGATAGGGGGAGCTTGGGAGGGAGTGTGTTGCTTCTTTATGTGTTTTCTGTGTATGGACATGTTATTTGGATCATGAGCGTGCTTGTGTCTTGACATGTCTATATACCTTGTGAGTGGTTTGCTTAAGTAATGCTTGTTTAGTTAGGTTTTCTAGTTTTCTAGATAGACCGTACTATTAAGGGGGTTTCTAAGTTAGTAGCTTGATCAAAACTAGGCTTATGCTTGAGTTAGACGCACACATGCCAAAACCTAGCCCAAAACATCCCAAATATATCCTAGATCAAGTTTGAAGCCAAACCAAAACTCAAAGGACTTGAATTGGACGAGTTTTCAACATTCAGCGCACGGCGTATGATACGCCGCTAACGGCGTACAATGCAAGAAGGCCACGGCGCGTGAAGGAACCCGAAGGAAGGCTGTGGCGTATGACACGCCGGTACTGTGTGTACACGGGGCGGATCATACGGCGTACTACGGCAGGAAGATGTTCAAGTGTACCAAGGACGCAGTACTATACGCCGCTCACGGCGTAGTATCGGCGTACGAGTTACTCAGTGAGCATGTCAAGAGGGTTTCGAGGAAAGCGATCGACGCATTATACGCCGGTGGCGGCGTATATGTTTCGGCTGAGTCAGCAGTTAACATGTGGCATATGACCGTTGGAGTTTATGCACGCCGTATGATACGTCGTTTGTACTTTGTGTACCGGCGAATCATACGCCGTTCATAAAAGTGTTTCGACCGTTGGAAAAGTGGACGCCATATTATACGCCGAGTCACTTTTGTGCACGGCGTATCATACGCCGCTCACGGTTTTCAGGGGAGTTGTTGAGTAACGGCTAGTTCTTTGTGTCTAGCCTATATATAACCCCTTGGTCGATTCCATGGCTGCTCTTTGGACCTCTTACCACCTGATACACCCCTTGAGAGTTGCAAGGAGCCACTTGAGCAAATAGTGAAGATCTTGTGAGAGTTTGAGCTAGTTCATCCACTTAGTGTGCATCTAGCTTGAGCTTGGGTTTAGTCTTTGATCAAGTGAAGTCTTGGAGACCTGTTACCCTTGGAAAATGTGGGGGCTGGTGTGGGATCATATTTTGGCTATAAATGACTGCCACAAAAATCTCAAGCCATTTCAACAAAGTTGGAGTGCACTTGCTTCACAAGGGTATATGGAGCCTTTAATGGAATCACATACATAAATGAAATCACATACATAAATGAAGTCTCACACATAAATGAAATCACATACATAAATGAAGTCTGACACATACATAAGGTATAGTCTCACATACATAAAGGTAGTCTCTCGAACACATCACGTTCAACAACTAGCTATTCATCCCTAACAACTCTCCCCTTGACCCCTTTCCTTTCCCATGGCAATATGTCTTTGGGCAGCTTCTTTTCCACATCTTCGATCTTCTTCGTAAAGTCTGTGTATAGCTGCATTTCAGCATAGTGATTATACTCATCAGGATCGTCCACGCCATCAACTCCGATAATGTGCTGTTTTCCAGAGACAACCACGTGCTTTGTCCTCTTCTTTGGTGGAAGGTTAGACACTGGGTCAGGTAAATAGAAAACTTGTGCCACATCTGAAGCGACCACCCAAGGGTCATCTCGGTAGCCTACATTTTTGAGGTCAACCATCGTCCACCCGATCTCATTCAGTTCGTGTTGTTTGATCCAGCGGCAACGAAACAGGGCCACTTGTATATCCGCTCCATAGTCAAGTTCCCATATATCTTCAATGATGCCAAAGTAATTGATTGTTCGCCCCTTTTGGTTTATTGCTTCAGTTCGAACCCCGCTGTTTTGGTTCACACTTGTCTTATCCTTTGCATGGGTATAGAATGTGTACCCATTGATTTCGTAAGCTTGCCAAGATGTCACTTGTCTCGATGGCCCAAGTGCTAACCTATGGACGGTAATATCATCTTTGGTTGGTCCAGTCGGTATGTTTTGGTCCTTCAACCATGCAGTCAATCGTTGCTTGTGTTGTTTCATGACCCACTCATTTGAGCGGCCATTTCTCTCCTCCTCTATGATAGCCATGTGTTCATCAATGTACCGTCGCATCACTTCTGTAGTCGCTAAGACACTGTAATGCGCCCGACTCACTTCATTGTAATCTTCGTCAATGAACACTTTTTTGCCCCTGGTGCCTTTCCCAGCCAACCTACCCTTGTGACGAGACTCAGGCTTACCAATCGCTCTCTGTACTTTTAGATACTCTTGACAGCACTCTACGACTTCTTCAGTAGTGTACCCCTCTATCATGGAGCCCTCTAGGTAATATCGATTATGCACGTATCGACTTAGGACAGACATGAACCGCTCGTAGGACCACATTTCATACAAGTAGCAAGGTCCCAGTGCCTCTATCTGATGAACCATATGAATCATGAGATGTGGCATGATATTAAAGAACGCGGGAGGCATACACATCTCTAGCTGGTTTTGGGTCTCCACCACGAAATCATGTAGTGACTTCAGCTCTTTCTTGCTAATCACCTTCTGCGAGATCTTTGAAAAGAAGTAGCACATACGGGTGATAGCCATTTTCAAGAATTCTGGCTTTATAGTCCTGATAACAATAGGTAGGAATGCTGTCAACATTACATGACAATCGTGGGCCTTCAAGTGTGTTATTGACAGGTCCTTCATGGACACTAGCTTCTTGACGTTTGCCGAAAACCCAGTAGGGACTTTGACCCCCCTTAGGTAATTGCATATAGCCCTCCTCTCTTCTACGGTGAAGTTGAAGCAAGCCGCGGGCAGAGTGCATTTTCCATCTGCCCCTTTTACCGGGTGAAGCTCGGGCTTCACTTTTAGCTGCACCATGTCTTTCCGTGATTTCAGACCATCCTTTGTCTTGGGCGTGTCCATGAATGTAGCCGCGAGACTCTCGAAGACATTCTTCTTCAAGTGCATATCATCAATGGCATGGGGAACCTCCAAGTCTGGCCAATAAGGCAAGTACTGAAAGAAGATGGATTGTTTCTTAAAAGGTACGCCTTCGATAGGAGGTTTACTTCTATCTCTGATCGTCCCATCTGGATTCTTCTTTCCATAGACGATTTTTATGTTTTTCACCATTTTGTGTACATATTCTCCATTCCTGCGTCTCTCTGGAGGGGGTTCAGTCTCTAGAGTGTTGTCGTAATAATGTTTGAACCTTACGCTGCGGTACTTGTGAGTTTGCTGTAAGAAGCGTCGGTGCCTCATATAAACTATCTTTTTCGATGCATCCAGATACACATATGAAGTAACGTCCAAGCAGGTTATGCATGCAGTCTTCCCTTTGATCTGTCCGTTCAAGGCAAACAACGCGGGATAATCATTGGTAGTAACAATGATTATGGCTCGACATATAAAGTCCTCCTTTCGGAAGGCATCATACATCGGCACCCCCTTCCAGAATTCTGTCATTTCTTGCATCACAGGCTCAATAAACACGTCTATGTCAATGCCCGGTTGTTTAGGACCAGAAATGAGACAAGTAAGAAAGAGGTACTTCCTCTTCTGACACAGGTACGTTGGGATGTTGTACATGGTCAAGAGCACAGGCCAAGTGCTATGGTCACTCGTCCTCTCATTGAAGGGATTCATTCCATCAGTGCTCAATCCAAACCGTACATTCCTTGGGTCCTCGCTGAATTCTCTGTGCTTCTTATCAAAGATTTGCCACTGAGTACCATCGGCCAGGTGTGCAATCCTATCATCATCTATCTGGCGCGTATCATCCCACCATGTCATGAGTTGGGCTTCTTTGGGGTTTAGGAAGATACGCCTCAAGCGGTCCTTCACTGGTAGGTGCCACATTACCAATGCGGGAATTTTTCTCTTCTTTGAATCAATGCCTAATGGACTGTCCTCTTGCACCTGAGAATGTTGTACCGCCTTTTTTTCCACCCTTCTTCCTCTTGTTCCCTATGGAGGCTTCATTCCCTAAGTACTGATCGTTGTTCTTGTACCGACTGGCCCCGCACCTAGGACATTTATCTAGATCCTTGAATATGTCGCCGCGAAAGAGGATACAGTGGTTCGGGCATACATGGATTTTTTCAACACTCATTGTCAACGGACTTACAACCTTCTTTGCCTGGTACGTGTTGGCAGGAACTGAGTTTGGCTTTGGTAGCAACCATGACAGGAGGCCCAGCAGATCATTGAAACTGCAGTCCGACCAACCGTATTTAGCCTTGAGGATGAGTAGTTCAAGCACAAAACGTAGCAATGTCCAGTGTGTCGGACAACCATTCGCAACACCATAGACAGTCTCCTTCGATGCTTTTGTTACCCTCTCTAGGTTTTCAAGACCATTCACGCTCTTTTGGACTATTTCTGGTCCAATGGCCCGAAGCATTTCCTCCAAATAATCACCATCATCTTCATCCCCGACACGTGCTCCAACGTCAACATTACCACCTGTGTCCTTACCAGTGCAACCGTCATCACCACCTGTGCCGTTACTATCCCAATCATCATCACCTTCAAATTCATTGTGACATCCGCGGTTCATTCTTACTTCAAGCTGTTCTGAATACTGGGAGAGGAGCTTTTGGGTGTCGGGGTCGTCTCCTATCAGATTTTCCATGTCATCATCATAAACTTTATTTTCACCATGATGAATCCAGACTGTGTAGTCCTTAACAAATCCTCGCGTAACCAAATGTTCTCTGATGACCTCTACGTCTCTCCATGCCAGTATGTTCTTGCAATCAAAACACGGACATACTATTATATCATTATTTTCTGTCAACGTCTCTGCATGCTTCTCAGCGGCTTCAATGAATTTATCCACCTCGTCACGGTAACTTTGCTTCCACCTTAACTCGCCATACATCCAAGAATTCCTGTGCTCCATATCCTTCAGGACAACAATTAAAAGAAAGTACATTAAAGAAACCATTAATCGGATAACTAAATACATACAAATGGCAAACCCTAAATAGATACAAATAAAGAGTCATTAATATATAAAAAATTTAAAGCAATTAGTATGGATGCACTAATAGATAATGATTTTACAAAATTTACGCAACAAAAATCATAGCAGTTGGAGTTTCGAGGAGGAAGGTAAACTTGTTGCAAATTTGCGCCACGAATTAAAAAGAAAAAATACATATACATGACAAACCTTAAACAGCTACAAATAAATAGTCATTAATATAGAAAAAATTTATAGCAATTAGTATGGATACACTAATAGATAATGATTTTACAAAATTTACGAAACAAAAATCATAACATTTGGAGTTTCGAGGAGAGAGATAAACTAGTTACAAATTTGCGCCACGAATTAAAAAGAAAAAATACACGTGTTCATCCTAAGCAACCATGAACCCTAGCTACAACTAGCTTTTCTAGTCCACTAAAATCATGCAATGTAGACTAATAGAAGGGTGTAATCCGATCCACTAACAAATCTACCCTAGTACCTCCAAAATTAGGGCCTTAGTTTGCTCACTAACCAACCATTAAAACTTTAATAATTAAAGGCATGGAATAGCATTTTCTTACCTTCTACAAGCTCTCCACCAAAGTATTTGAGCTCAAAACCTCCCCCCTTAGTAGAGCAATTTTTGGGAGGAGCCCAAGGCCTCCCAACCTTTTTTTTGCGAGTTGGAGTGAGTGAACCCGAGGAGGAAGAAGAGAGGGCTGTGTTGTTTTTGGTACAGACCACATTAGGGGCGGTTTCTGATTGAGCCGCCCCTACAGATATAACAGTAGGGGCGGCTTATATTCCAGCCGCCCTTACTATATTTTCAGTAGGGACGGCTCAGACACGAACCGCCCCTACTAATCTGTACAACAGTAAGGGCGGTTCGTAACTCCAGCCGCCCCTACTGTTAATTCTGTAGGGGCGGCTGGTCAGCTCCTGGGGCTGTTCGGTCGCTGTAAGAACGGTCCGCCCCCGAACCGCCCCTGTTGCAAAAAGGAGGCGTTCTTACAGTTTGTTTTTGTAGTAGTGTGAGCTTTTGCGTTTCACTATCTCACTACGAGATTTGCAAATATTGTCAAGTGTTTCCATGTAGGTGGCCGACGGGAGTGCATATTTAGTATCATGCTTGGACTAATGGCCGAGAGTAATTAAGTCTAGCAAGAGCTTTTACCGGGAGGAATTGCTAATCACCGACCAGGAATCAGCGACCGGCAATAAACGACGGGATGAAAAGCAGTAGATATGATGTCCAGTAACCGTACGTCGGCCACAATATTAAAAACTCTGGGCAATTGTGTGGCAAGGCTTGTAGTGCTTCCATCCGTGCATCACTGCATCTTCGTTGGTTCAAGGTACAGCTTAACCTTGGTTGACTGTTCCAAATCCACTACTCCAACGACAGTGCTATGGCCTATGGCTGCAGGTCAGTCAAAGTCCTGCCCCAGATGATGCGACGACAGCTAGCACAATTGAACAAACGAGGTCCGATCGATCCAGCCGTGGAAACGCCGCCATCCCTCCGGAAACTTCAATCCAGTACTTCACCCTCGGAAGAAGTCGGTCCACCGTCCACGGCAACCAAACCAGCAGCAGCAATTTTTCTAGCCGCCGGCCGTACGTGTGGTTTCAGCCTGCCGGGGAGCGGAGAGAACCATTCAGGCCTTGTTCCCGGCGAGTTCCCTTAATTCAACCAAAAGTAACGTATTGAAAAACGTATCCTCCTTTCTGCAACACGTTTTCTATTATACTTTTTCTACAGAAAATTCAACCAACTTTTACGAACTAAACAAGACCCAACTCCACTGACGAGCGAGCCTGCACTCTGTGTGAGGGGTTTGGTTTCCCGTAGTTCAAACGCGCCGCTCCGGAAACGCCAAGCGAGCGTTCAAGGATTCCAGATGCATGCTCATCGGCGATATATAGATTGGCCGTTGGCGCATTGAATTGACGGCCGCCCTGGAATCCAATTTGATCAGCGGCGATCTCTCTCGGCAGTCTGCGCCAGCCGCCACGGCAGGCACACACATCGACGATAGATGAATGCTCCCAGCTCGCACACGCACAGCCGCACAGGTGCTGCATGATCGATCGGTTGGTTGGTTGATTGAAGTCCACTGCTGCGACCATAAATCGGTTCTGCTCGATCAGACGGGACAATGAGATCCATGCGTTCCACGAGTGCTCCTACATACATCTGCCCTGCTGCGTTTGCATCGCAGATTCGCAGGCCACGCACTGCATGCATGGTTGACGGGGTACGGCCAGGGGGGGCTGAGGGGGGCCATGCCCCCTATGCTATGGTCACACATATATTGCACATAAATTTTCACCATATAAAATCAGCAAAAAAATCAAATTTAACCCTTCTAATAAGTTATTTTCTATACTTTGGCCCCCCTCAATCTTAATTTCTGGCTACGTCACTGGGTACGGCCAGTGAGCCCCAAAGCTGAATCCACTCACAAGCTAGATCCTGCACATGGCATGCATATGCCACAGTGCAAAGCAGAGCTACCATTGTTAGAGCGCATGTGGTGATATGCATGCTTGCGACGAACCTTAATTTGAGATTTGGGCGCTGCTGTGTGTGAGAGTAGCGCCAGCAACTAGCCATGCCCATTCAACCAGCGTCCGTGCATATCCCGCCTGCAACGCAACCGACGACCATGCATGCAAGCCCGGCCCGGCGGGGACCATGCATGGCGCAGACGCGCGCACGGGAATGGCGTGCGTGACATGCCCGTCGGCAGTTAAGTCACTCCGAATCTCCGATCCGCCAGTGCAGCTAGCGTAGCCGGCCCCTGCACGGCTGCGCACAGCGACGGCCGGCCCGCCGTCCGTACCGGTCCCGCCGCACCCGATGGGCAACCGCAGTGTATTTCTTGAAGCAGTAAGCAAGGATGGGTCTCATAAAAACAGCAAAAAAACAGTAGAGAGTTATGTAAAACTCTACAGTGGTTAAAATGAGGTGAGGAATAAGGTGGGTCCTAATAAAATTAAAAAAAAAACTACTTGAGTCCTGCTACTGCGACGGGAAGAGGAGCATCTGCCAACTACCGTGTCATTTTTTAATCTGGATGTACAGTAATATTTTATTTTATTTTCTTACTGCCTGGCAATAGGCTTTATGACCGGGTATTTGCTCCATCCGACCTCCACACGCTACTACCTATCTACCTGCTAATAAAGTAGCATTTATTGCTTACTACCTGGTTTTTTCTCGCATTGCTGCTGCCTTAGGCCTTGTTTAGTTCGCTCGATTCGATCGAATTCGCGCTCTATTTTACGCATTGAACAACGTGTCCTCTCTCTGCTTTTTCGATTCTCAATATATTTTTCTACAGTGCATTCGATCAAATTCACGCGAACTAAATAAGACCTAATAATGTCTGGTTTCTTATGCGGCGTCGACTCGTCTCGCGTGCCGGCGCGTGTTTCCACAGAATTGCATGCATGACGCGCAAACAGTGATCACGGTGCAGCGCCAGCACTGCTGTGCCTGTGCGGCTGTGCTGCGCCTGTGCATTGGCCGTGGCTGCTTGCTATTGCTACAGGGCCATGTCGACCCGGATATGCTGATGGTTTGCCATTGCTACATGACATGCATGATGCGGCCAGCTGCAGCTTTTCACCGGCCATCGCCATCGACATCGATCCATCGATGCCAACAATCCTGCCAGCTCCGATCCGTCGTCCATCCGATTCGATCCATGCGCCGGGGAAGAACGACCATCATTTGTTGGCTTCTGAGGTGGCAGATGGATCGACCATCATTTCCACGCGCGCACGGTGCTCGGTGCATGCACATGACTGCCACTCCCTCTCTGATTCACCTGCCGTTTGGTGGATGCAGTAACAACGCTAGGGCAGCACTGCACTGCTGCCTTGCTGCTACTGCCGTGGGCGTGCTGCGTTCAGGCCTTTCACTTTTGTGTGCAAGCGTCGTCTCGTCTCGTGCCGCAGCCACCAGACCAGAGCCGGGATTGTGGGAGCAGCCAGGGAGAGGGTCCCGGTCAGATCGATCGCCGTGTTCACATGCCCCCGTAAAAAAAATTTACAAAACGGAATCTCGCATGCATGGAGGTCTAAATGAAGTCTATTTACAAAACCTTTTCACAGATGAGTGCAACTTTGCGCGACGAATCTAACGAGCCTAATTAATCCATGATTTGCTACAGTAATGCTACAGTAATCATCCTCTAATCGTGCGGTCAAAGGCCTCATTAGATTCGTCTCGCGAATTTGCGGGAGTTGTAGAGGTAGTTTTGTAAACTGACTTTATTTAATACCTCTAATTAGCGGTCAAAGTTGCATTTATTACCGATCAAAATTTTGGTGAACACTCCGCATGTACCGCCACATAAAACAGTCGCTGCTACCTCCTGCTGCTGCCGCTCCTGCTCAGCGACAACGGCGGCAGGAAGCAGCAGGCTGTGCGGATATGCTGGTTGCTAAGGGCCTGTTTGGTTGCCCGCATTTGGCCCAGCCAGGCCCGCCGGATGCAACACTGGGCTGATTGGTAGCCTGGGCGCGCTTGGGGGCCTGGCCTCGGCGATGCAAAAGGGGGTGCCGAGCCTGGCTCCCCGGATACGCCCGAAACCTTCGTTTCTCCGGAGCCAGGCTCTGGCGGTGCGGCGGCGCGCAAGAAGGAGAGCGCGGGCGGGGAAAATGGATGCGCGCGTGCAGGCGCGAAGATTTCCGGTCACCTCCTCCCTTTCCCGCCATCCCCCGCTTATAAATACCCTCACCACCCTCACCGTCGGCCCTTGCGCTGCCTCACTTCGCCATTTTCGCCCGAGGTGACCGTGCTCTTCCTCTCCCTCTTCCTCTCAGATCTGTTGGTTTGTGCTCTGATTTGTTGAGGTCTAACTCAGATCCGTTGTGGGGGTTTGTTTTGCAGCGGTGATTTCTTGAGGAAGCTGTGCAAAGGCAAGTGATTTCTCTCCCTATTGTTCGAGTTAGGGTTCATGGTGGATGTTCATGGTTAGGGTTAATGGTGACCGTGTTGTTTGTGCAGGGTTGCAGATCTTTCTCCCATCCCGCTCTTGCTTTCAGATCTGTGGGTTGACTTGTTTCATCCACTCTTGTTGCGGTATAAAAATCATTAACCCCCCCTCTCCCCTCTGTTCTTGCGGATGTATGAGATTGCGGTGCTTTGGATGCTATTTGTGTGATGTCACTCATCTGAACATAGTAGTTGATGGCACTGAATCATTTTTTGTGCTATTTCTGAGCGTGCTGTTCAATGCCAATGATGTCTTTATGCCAAATATGAGTGTACTTGTCCATGCCAATGATGTCTTTATGATATATCTGAGCGTACTTGTCCATGCCTGTGATGTTTATGCTAAATCTGAGCATATTTTGTCATTGTCAATGATGCATTCTTTTAAAATCTGAGCACACTTTTTGCAACCCATTAAGGATATGCACCTTGTTTTCATTGTTATAGATGGCTTTGGAAGAGCAGAGACGTATGCTTATAGTTTAGGCTGCTGCCATTGTTGGTACCATGTATGCATTTCTCTTCAGTAGGCTAAGACTGCGTCAGAGCTCACGGCCTGGGATAACTTATGGGCCAATGAGTGT
The DNA here is from genome assembly GCA_004135705.1 of Alloteropsis semialata. Taxonomy (NCBI): domain Eukaryota; kingdom Viridiplantae; phylum Streptophyta; class Magnoliopsida; order Poales; family Poaceae; genus Alloteropsis; species Alloteropsis semialata. Next base: position 49,949,410 of record CM014272.1, read on the forward strand.
CATGGATGAGGAGAGGCAAAAGAACTGAATAAAATTTACAACTGCAATGATGTAGAGTGTGTTGACATGCTTCGCATGCGTAGAGCACCTTTTTTTCGGCTGTGCAATGTGCTTAGGGAGAGAAGTCTGCTCAGGGACAGCATACACAGCAGTGTAGAAGAACAAGTTGCAATGTTCCTGCATGTGGTGGGCCACAATCAACGTTTTAGAGTTATCCACCAATCCTGGAGGAGATCAGTGGAGACGGTTAGTAGGTATTTCCAAGAAGTGTTATATGCTATTGGTGAACTTAGGCATGAGATGATTAAGGCTCCATCAAGTGAGATACCACTTAAAATTAGGAACAGCTCAAGATGGTATCCATATTTTAAGGTAATGCCTAGTCATTGTGTCAACCAACATTTGTGTCAAACTTGGGTCCATATAATGTAACCTACTATTTTGGGTCCCATGTAGGATTGTATTGGTGCAATAGATGGAACTCATATTCATGCTAGAGTACCAGTCAAGATGCAAGCAGCATTTAGGGGCAGAAAACATTATACTACTCAAAATGTGCTAGCTGCAGTGGATTTTGATTTAAAATTCACATATGTGTTGGCTGGTTGGGAGGGTTCAGCACATGATGCCACCATTCTTGCTGATGCAGTAGAGAGGGAGGATGGATTAAGGGTTCCAGAAGGTAATTAAACTAGTATGTGTAGATAATTAAACCACATACATGCATAACTTGTAGGACTAATTGATGTGTATATTTGTTATAGGCAAATTCTACCTAGTAGATGCTGGATATGCATGTCGCCCTGGATTTCTTCCCCCTTACCGTGGCACTAGATATCATCTTAAAGAGTTTGGTGGTAGAAACTATCCAACCAATCCAAGGGAGTTGTTTAATTTGAGGCATTCAAGTCTGCGGGTAACAGTTGAGAGGGCTTTTGGGGCTTTAAAGAATCGCTTCCGCATAATTGACAACAAACCCTTTCATCCATTCAAGACTCAAGTCAAATTGGTGCTTGCATGTTGCATTTTACACAATTGGATACTTGGGCATGGTGCTGATGAGGTTATTCCTCTGGAGTCCACTTGGGAGCCCAACAACAATGGCCCTCATGGCCATGGAGTTGCTATGGATGACAATGCAGCCTGGTCTAGCATTAGAGATGAATGGGCTAATCAGATGTGGGCACATAGGGGACATGCTCACATGTAGATGCTTGTATTAGGTTATGCTACATTGTATGAACTATTGCTCCTGTGTCCTATTAGCTGAGGCATGACTATGTATGCTGTGATGATTAATGTTTGTTTAATTCAGTTACTACCCTACTAGCTGAGGCATAGGACAAGTATGCTATGATGATTAATGTTTGTTTAATTCAGTTACTACCCTACTATCTGAGGCATTGAACAGTATACAATGATGATTCTTATTTCTAACTTATTTGTTTGAACTTGAGGCAATGGACAGTATGCAATGATGATTCTTATTTTAGCACTTTTTGAACTTGTTTACTTGATTGAACTTGAGGCAATGGGCAATGGGCAATGATGATTCTTTTTTTGGCACTTTTTGAACTTGTTTACTTGATTGAACTTGAGCAATGGGCATTATGCAATGATGATTCTTAGGAGATGGCTAATGTGGGGGCAATGGATTTGCTTAAGGAGTTGGAGGCTGCTGATGCCCAGGCTGCTGCTGACCTTGTTGCTGTTAGTGCTGCTGGTGCTGCTGGTGGCCAGCCTGCTGGTGCTGCTGGTCAGGCTGCTGCTGGAGCTGGTGGCCTGCCTGAAGCCCAGGCTGCCGCTGCTGGTGGTGGTCTACCTAATGCCCAGGCTGGTGCTGCTTGTGGTAGGAATGCAATGAGGTGGACTGGTGCCATGTCTGCATTTGTTCTCCGCCGCATGTGTCAACTCATTTCCACTGGAGTTAGAACAGACAAAGGCTTCAAGGAGGTGCACTTGAACCAGGTAGCCAAGGCTGTGCAAGAGTTCACAGGCAATGAGGTTACTGGAACACAAGTGTACAACCATCTGCGCAAATGGAGGCAGAGGTGGGTCAGGGTTACTAAACTGAGAGAACTCAGTGGAGCTTTGTTTGATGAGGATAACTTCATGATCACTCTGGAGGAGGAGCACTACAAGGGACATGTGAAGGTGTGTTGCTTTCTTAATTCCTTGCATTGCTTGTTTAATTCTTTTCATTGCTATCTTCATTGCTTGCATTACTAACTTAATTCCTTGCTGGTCAGGCTCACCCCAAGGATGCAGAACTGTTGAACAAGACAATTGAGAACTACCAGCAGATGCAGATTATCTTTGGCAATGGGCAGGCTACAGGCAAGTTTGCCATGGGTTCTAGTGAGGCTCTGGGGTCCCCTTCAGATTTTGCTGAGAGTGCACTCAAGGCTGAACAAGAGGGCATGAAGCATGATGATGCCTCCAAGCTATTTGGTGATGGACATAAGAATCAGGAGGATGGCACGGGTGCTGCTAATGGATCTAGGGCAGGCAACAAGAGGAGGAGGACCATGCTTAGTGAGGAGGATGTCATTGTCATGACTGGCATGACAGATGCAGTCAACAATGCTGCAGCTGCTATTCGTGAGACCAAGGTGGTGGAAGTGCATCCTGAGCTATATGAAGCAGTTATGTTCATGCCTGGCTTCACTGAGGAAGCACTGATTGTGGCATATGGTCACCTTCTGGATAACAAGGCTCAGGGGTTTGCATTTGTCAAGATGAATGAGTCTCACCGTGTCCTGTGGCTGAGGACCTTCTTGGCCAAGCATTACTACATGTAGAGGGTGATGGTTGATACTTCTTTTGTGCAGTGAGCTCTTGCTGGATGTATTCAGTGCAGTGAGCTCTAGCTGGATTCTTTTGTGCAGTGACCCTGATGACTTGCTGCTGGCCCTTGTGTGCAGTGGGGATGACTTTTGAGCAGTTGATCTGATCCTGCCTTCATGAGCAGTTGATCTAATCCTGCCTACTTTTGTGCAGCTTACCTACTCCTCTCATTTGCTAACTATACCATTCCTGGTAGTTAGTAATAGCCTAGTTGTGGCAGTATAGCTGCTAATCTGAATTGTAATCTATTATGAGACTTGTTCCTTGGTGTGCATGGCACACTGTGAACCTTCATTAGTGTTTGCTTGCTGATCTGAGCATATGCCCATTGCTGTGATGTTTGCATGTGCATCTGAGCTATTGCCCATTGCCAATGATGTATGCTTATAGTTACTACTATTCTGAGCTCTTGCCCATTGCCAATGATGTCTGTTGTGTAACTACTATTCTGTGCATTTGCCCATTTGCCTTAACTGAGCTTATCTGTCCATTGCCAATGAACATGTTACTTTTGTGCCACTTGTTATCAATATTTTGAGCATATGCCCATTGCTGTGATGTTTGCATGTGCATCTGAGCTATTGCCCATTGCCAGTGATGTATGTTGTGTTACTATTATTCCGAGCTCTTGCCCATTGCCAATGATGTCTGTTGTGTAACTACTATTCTGTGCATTTGCCCATTTGCCTTAACTGAGCTTATCTGTCCATTGCCAATGAACATGTTACTTTTGTGCCACTTGTTATCAATATTTTGTGCAATTGATGCTGCCTTTTCAAATTTGTGCAGGTCATGTCTTGGTATGTGGTCACTGTTGGCTGACAAACTGGAGTCTTTCCACCTGGGAAGCTTGCCATGCTCAAGTGGATGGCTTCAAGGGAGCATGCTACAAGAAATACAAGACAAGAGAGGAAGCAATGGCAGTCTTTCATGGTAAGCAAGTTCATCCACAAGAAGAGCATGTTGCAGTTCAACCAAAGAGGAAGGCTAACTGGAGCTTTAAAGAACTAGTCATAATATTAGGAACTGCAGTAATTTTAGTTCAGGGTATAATCATTTTGTTGCTGCTCTTAAAATTGATGTAAATCTGCTGTGTGTTGATAATTTTGTGTCTCATGGACATGTTGGTGGTAATCTCACCACTCTCATGCAAGAGGTGGCTGCATCTGGGACAATGCAGGCAACCAATCAAGGGTATATTGCATCTGTTATTTGAAATCTGAGCTCATGCATGCAACCAATCGCCATCCCAACTGAGCCTGGCTGCAATGATACATGCAACCAATCAAGGGCCTGTTGCGTGTGTTGAACCTGGCTCCGGCCGGCCTGGCTGCCTGATACGAGCCAGGCTCGCCGGAGAAGGCAACCAATCAGGCCCTAAGAGGAGTGGTGCAGGGGAGACTGGTGGACACCCGACGCTTCAAATAAAAACTCTGGATATATAACTAGAAAAATATTCACCAAAAAATTTACTAAAAGGTGATAATTAATCGAGTATTTACCTACTATGTTGTTCTGAGACACTGAAACAATAATTTCAGACTTAACCAAGATTTCCATCAGTATCTTTTTGGGGTTAGCCCGACAAAAGCGCCTTTTTGTTTCTGGCATGAAATTACTACGTACACTGGTCCAGGTCCGGTTCGGACCACAGTGCCACGTCCTAGTTATTATTGATGAGTTCTCGTTCTCTAGCAATATAAAAAATATAGCATCTCTACCAGATTACTCATCTTTCTTCCCAAAATACCAAAAAAGTTTTTTTGGGTAATAGTGGTGCTCTAGCAGACTACCAAGTCAATATCTAATACCAAAACATTTTTTGTGATTACCAAAACACACTCCCCTGTTACTCAAATAGAGAGGATTCATCTCAATACCCTATCTACTAAAGTAGTTTTGGTAATCTGATGCAGCATTGATTACCAAAAACACAAAAACAGGTATTGGTATAAAAGATAGAGACTATATAGGGTATGATGTTTTGATAATCTGCTGGAGATGTTCTAAGCATCTGAGCTGTGGTCTTCCACTGTTTTGTGGGTCGTGTAGTCAAAATCGTCCGTAGCCCATACACGTCTCCTCTTGGGCCACACAGGCACGCACGAACCATCCGTCGACAGAGACGGCAATATATGCAGTGCAAGTGCAACGGCTAGGCAGGATGGGCCATGCTTCGGATTCAATCTTTTTCTTCACATGGTGTTAGATAGAAGAATTTTTTTTATTTTTTTATGATATTTCAAAAACAACTGCTGGGTGACAGATTTTGCAAATCTGTCACCCAACCGCCGTATCAAATGGCTACCGCCAAATGATACGGCGGTAAGAATCTGTAACCGCCGGTTCAAACGGCGGTTAAACCGCCGTTTGAACCGGCGGTTTTATTTGAAACTATTTTTTGTCGGACGGCCAGGACCTAGGTCCTGAATTCAGTAGAAAATATATAAATCGGAAAAAAGAAAAACTAATGGAAGATCTGACATCAATTCTGAGCATAACAAAGATGGAGGACTGGATGATGCCAAGTACCTAAGTGACCTGAGCTCCGGTGATGAGGAAAACAGAGATTATACAAACCAGGATGGTGGCTCTACTGATAGTGACCAAAACACTCATGCCATCATAATATTTTCGCACATCGTTTTATCTTGCACCATGCCATATTTGTTTGAAATGTTTGCTCACCGTTGATAGCAAATATGCCAGGAAATACCTCCAGTTAACAAAAACCTTAAGGATGACGATGGATGGATTATAGTAACTTCCAAGAAGCTAGCAGATTGATGGATAACAAATGGGTCTCTTGTACTCATGTTTTTCTTAATTAAGTACCCCCGGCATTCATTTGCAATGTATAAAAAATTACATCACAGAAACGATATAGTGAACACACACCTCACATCCTTAGCCTAAACAATCTAATAGAAGTTGCAATGGCATGTGCAGCACACCGAAAACATAATCAGTTGCTGTTACCAGAACAAACATGCCTTAGGGGAAAGTAGGTTGCCGGGTGTGGAACTAACGCTCTACTGAGTACAACGGGGATATTTCCCCTTCCTGCTGGATTCTGGTGCAGCTTCCTTTGCACGGCGTCCGGCCTCTCTGTTGCGCTCACGATCGGCTTCACGTGCTTCGGCCTCCTGACGCTC
>CM014272.1:49958026-49973730 GCA_004135705.1 Alloteropsis semialata
GATTCGTGTCAGAGTTGGAGAATCGTCGGATGAGGGCATGTTGGTCGTCGTGGTCGCCATTCACTGCGCGGATGGCGATGCTGTACGTCCGGAGCCACAGCGTCGGGTCCGCCTTCCCGTCATACTTCTCTATGCCTGTAGGCTTGAAGTTGGCAGGCATTCTGATGGATCTTACTCGGGCAGTGAATGCCGGGAAGCCGTCGCAGTCGTTGAGGTTCCCGGTGTCCGCGTGCCCTGAGTCGGCGGAGTAGTCTTCCGGGGTGTTAGCTCGGGGTGGCCTGTCCTGTCCGAGTGGAGCCCCGTACTTGCGGTCGAACTCTCGGCGGCGTGCGACCTCAGCGGCCTCGAGTTCTCGGCGTTGGCGTGCTTCACGATCCAGCCCCGGAGGGCCATGTTCGCGGTTGTACTCGGCGCGCCGTCGGAGTTCTTCCTCATCCCTCCGGCGGTGACGATCATCAAGGTTCCTTCGGAGATCGCGGTTGCGGAGTTGTTCGCGGAGATCGGGCTGCTCGACCACGCCGCGATCGGCATCTCGGCGACTGGCCGACCTGGAGTGGCGAGATGAGGAAGCAGGAGCCCTCTGGGCGATCATGCCCGCGGCTGCAGTCAGCCTGACCTTGATCCGGTTGAGTTCAGGAGTCTCCGGGATCCCTTCTAGATCTTGGTGCGCGGCGGCATGGTTGGCCGACGGAGTGGCGTAGACACCCACGCCGCCGATCTCTTGGACGAAGTCGTTTTGGAGATTACGTGTGATCCTGGGGTTTCGGCCTTCTCGCCGTGCGTCACGGCGTCGTTGCCTTTCACCATTACGCCCGATCCTGGCGTCACGGCGTGCTTGATCCTCGCCCTGGACCGTCGGTTCGTCGGCGGATATGTCGGAGACGAACGTCTCCCGCTTGGCTGGCGTGATCCTCTTATTTGGAGGGAGGACACGTGTCACCCGCGGGAAAGCCGGAGTTGATTCGGGTGGAGTCGGCGTATCTTGATGGTGAGGGTGCTGCGCCGCTGCGACGTCCGGAGTAGATCCGATCTGGGTGGCCGTGATGAGATCGGCCTCCCGGATTGCATCTGGAGAGTAGTCGGCGTTCATGCGTTCGCCGAGTGCTTGCTGGTACACGGCCCCGCTGTTCCCGAGTCCCAGCGGGAACCGTGCTGGCGAGGTGATGCCCTGACGAGCGGATTCGGTGAGCTCAATGCACTCACCGATGGAGGCGATGGCGTGATCCATGTCCGCCTCGAACTGGCGTTGGCGTGCAGCCCACCGGCGCCTTCGTTCTTCGGGCGTCTCCTGCGCCCTGGGTGGTCGAGGCGGAGTGGACGAAGCAGTCGGCGATGTAGGAGACGGCGTGTTCCCTTCAGATGGCGGGAGAACAACGCCGGCCGTCGCGGTCGCCGAGTGGTTGGCGATGGTTGGCGACGGGGTGGTGATGGTGACGATCCCGTCTGGCGTAGCGTCGAGTCGTGGTGCTGTCTCCTCCGGGGTGGCGTCACGGGTGAAGGAGAGCTCTCCCTCGGGCCCAGCGGTGAAGACCATGGATCCGAAGAAGAACATGGCCCCATCAGCGATGGAAATCTTCGTGGTCGCCGGCGTGATGACGGCGGAAGTGAATGCCATCGAGCTTGCAGATTGATCTCGTCGATCAACCCCTACCTGGCGCGCCAACTGTCGGATGTTTGGACCCGGCAGTCCACACAGGGTAGCCTACGTGGTTGATTTGTCGAGGGACAGATCGAGGATCAGAAGTCGATGGTAACACAAGACGCAAAGATTGAACAGGTTCGGGCCGTCGAGATGACGTAACACCCTACGTCCTGTGTTGGCGGCGATTGTATTGCTGTGTATGAAGTTCCTGGAAGGATCTCCGTAGTTGGGTTCTGTCCTAGGGTTGTATGATCGTGGGTTGCAAAGGTTGTATCGTGCTCTGGAGGGGGGTCTCAGGGCGCCTTATATAGTCCGGCTGCCTTGAGTTACAAGTCGGCCAGAGATCGTAACCTACCCGGAATACAAGGATTTGATCCCATAACGATTACAGATATCTTTCCCTACAATTCCGGCTAGTCTATCTTGATCTCCGATCTTCTTGCGGGATACGCCGTGTGCTTTCCTCGCCGCGCGTGTCGTCGCGCCCATCCGGTTCGCCCGACTGGTGGGCCTTCCGACTGGTGGGCCACCTAGTCCGACAAACCGATCCAGATGTACTCGGATTGGGCCGCCCTTTGATGGTTGGGCCAATCCGCCTGCTAGGTACCCCTGGGGGTCTACCCCCGACAGAAACTGAGGAGCCACCTAAGACGCACGTAGAACTAAAACCCTTGCCCGCTGGCCTTCGCTATGTCTTTCTAAATGAGGACAGGGATGCCCCTGTCATCATTAGCGACAAGCTATCACAGGACGAGAGTGATAGACTCATAAAGGTGCTTGAGAAACACCGCTCGGCATTCGGGTACTCCCTCAAGGACTTGAAGGGAGTAAGCCCTGCACTCTGTACCCATCGCATTCCCATAGATCCAGCTTCTACACCTTCTAGGGAGCCTCAGCGTAGGCTAAACAATGCGATGAGGGAAGTCGTGAAGAAGGAAGTTTTGAAACTTCTGCACGCTGGGATCATCTATACCAGCCCTCATAGTGAATGGGTCAGCCCTGTCCAAGTAGTACCTAAGAAGGGAGGCATGACCGTCGTAAGTAACGAGAAAAACGAGCTTATCCCGCAGCGTACCGTTACTGGGTGGTGGATGTGCATTGATTACCGTCGACTCAACAAGGCGACAAAGAAGGATCACTTCCCACTCCCCTTCATCGATGAGATGTTGGAGAGACTCGCGAACCACTCCTTTTGCTTTCTTGATGGGTATTTCGGCTATCACCAGATTTCCATCCACCCCGATGATCAAGAAAAGACCACCTTCACTTGCCCCTATGGAACGTATGCATATCGTAGGATGTCATTCGGGTTATGCAATGCGCCAGCATCGCTCCAAAGGTGCATGATGTCTATCTTCTCAGACATGATTGAAGAGATCATGGAAGTTTTCTTGGATGATTTTTCAGTCTATGGAAAGACTTTCGACCATTGTCTGCAGAACTTAGACAAGGTACTACAAAGATGCCGAGACAAGGACCTGGTGCTAAACTGGGAAAAGTGCCATTTCATGGTCCGAGAGGGAATAGTGTTGGGACACTTAGTGTCCGAACAGGGAATAGAGGTGGATAGAGCAAAAATAGAAGTCATAGAAAAGCTTCCACCTCCTACCAATGTTAAGGGGATCCGTAGCTTCCTAGGCCATGCGGGGTTTTACCGATGTTTTATCAGAGATTTCTCTCAGATAGCCAGGCCCCTCACTAGCCTTTTAGCCAAGGATGTACCTTTTGATTTTGATGATGATTGTTTACATGCTTTCACCATTTTAAAGAATGCTCTCATCTCAGCGCCAGTCATTCAACCCCCTGACTGGACGCTACCTTTTGAGATTATGTGTGATGCCAGTGATTATGCTGTTGGTGCTATCCTTGGACAGACCAAAAATAAGAACCATCATGCTATCTCGTATGCTAGTAAAACTTTGACAGGAGCTCAACTTAACTATGCTACCACTGAAAAAGAGCTCTTGGCAGTAGTTTTTGCTATAGACAAGTTTAGATCTTACTTGGTAGGAGCTAAGGTGATTGTCTACACCGATCATGCTGCCTTGAAATATTTGCTTACCAAGAAAGATGCTAAACCACGCCATATCCAATGGATTCTCTTACTCCAAGAATTTGATTTAGAAATTAAGGATAAAAAAGAAGTAGAGAATTCAGTAGCAGATCATTTGTCGCGTATGCAATTTACTGACATGCAGGATCTACCGATAAATGATTTCCTACACGACGACACCCAACTCAAGGTGACTGCCTTCAACCCCTGGTATACAAATATTGTTAACTTTATGGTTGCAGGATATGTACCACCAGGGGAGAACAAGAGAAGGCTGATCTACGAGAGTAGACTCCATCTATGGGATGAACAATACCTGTACAGGGTATGTTCAGATGGCATGCTCAGGCGATATGTACCAACAAATGAAGCAAGGAAGATCCTTGAGCAGTGCCATGCAGCCCCATACGGAGGTCACTACGGGGCGTTCAGGACAAGATCGAAAATCTGGCAGAGCGGATTCTACTGGCCCACAATGTATGAGGATACAAAGGAATTCATTCGACGATGCCAGCAGTGCCAGAAACATGGAGGGATCACCGCAAGAGATGCAATGCCACTCACAAACAACTTACAAGTTGAGCTGTTTGATGTGTGGGGCATTGATTTCATGGGACCCTTTGTCAAATTCTATGACAGTGAGTACATCCTGGTGGCAGTGGACTATGTCTCGAAGTGGGTTGAAGCAATGCCATGTCGAGCCGCTGACTCCAAACACGCGCGAAGATGTTCCATGAGATCATCTTTCCACGTTTTGGAACCCCCAGGATGGTGATCAGTGATGGAGGGTCACATTTCATCGACAAGACCTTCCGGAAGTTTCTGGCAGAACTAGGGGCAAAGCACAACATAGCTACGCCGTACCACCCCCAGACAAGCGGTCAAGCAGAAACATCGAACAAGCAGATCAAGAACATTCTACAGAAGATCGTTACAGAAATGGGCAAAGGATGGAAGAGCAAGTTACCAGATGCTCTATGGGCTTACCGAACGGCATACAAAACACCAATCAGGATGTCCCCATATCAGCTGGTTTACGGCAAGACTTGCCATTTACCAGTTGAGCTAGAGCATCGGGCGTACTGGGCCATAAGAAAGTGGAACATGGATTTGCCAGCAGCCCAGCAGATGAGAAGAATGCAACTATCAGAGCTGGAAGAGTGGAGAGACAAAGCGTACCACAGTGCCAGGATCTACAAGGACAGAACCAAAAGATGGCACGACAAGAGGATCAAGGTGAAGGAGTTCCACCCCGGGGATAAGGTATTACTCTTTAATTCCAGGGTGAAGCTCTTTGGACATGGGAAACTTCGAAGCAAATGGGAAGGACCGTTCGTTGTGGTGGAGACTTCGTCACACGGGGCAATCACACTCCAAGATGATGAAGGTAACCTCTTCAAGGTAAATGGTCAACATTTAAAAGTTTTCCTTGAACCTGATAAAGTAGATGAGGAATTTGATGTGATCAATTTGGTCATGGATGATTCCCATTTATAATTACACCTTATACTAAATCCTTAACCCCTAAAGCCTGAATGCACACATTTTGGGGTTTAGTGGACCTGTCACGTATTGCACAAAGAAGGAAAAGGCGACCAGGCTCAAGGCCAGGTCGGCCGAACTGACCAGGTCGGCCGACGTGCCCCTGAGCCCGATCAGCCCTATCTTTTGCCAACGTTCTACTCTAATGTCTCTGAAGCCGTTCTGCGGTGGATGAGCGATTCTAACTCTGATGGATCCGAGAAGAGGGTTAGCCTTTCTTTAAATTTTCACCCATCCTCTTCTTCCCTCTCATCTGAGCTCTATCTCACCCCCATTCTGAAATTACCAAGCCACACCTTCCAAATTCCCAACAATGGCCGGAAAGAGCCACCCCAAATCCCAATCGACCTTCGATCTGGAAGGAGAGCCCACTCCGCCAATCAATTGGTGCCCATCAACCTGGAGCGAACCATGGCTGAGGTCGTCTCCCCACTGGCCATCCTCCCACTAGAGGAGGACATGAGAGGGCGCACCAGGGGGTCGGCCGACGGCCTTGGTCAGCCGATCGGCCCTGGCGGCCCCTCACGGTCTCGCTCGGTGGCGCGGTCTCAGTCTCCGAGGAGGACCTAGAGGCGTGATGCACGGGCATCAAGCCTGTACAGAAGGCCGACGACGGGGCAATTAACCCCAAAGAAGACGCCGGCGGCCGCTCCGATCAAGGGGGATGGACTCCCCAAGCTTCAACCAGGGGAGAAGTTGAAGGAGGTGGTTAGAAACAAGTGGGAGGACATCGTGGCGTATCACTATACGTCTGATGTGTCCATCTACTCTCCTGCCAGCACCCCGGAGCCACGTTTCCGGATCTTCGGGGAAAGGAAACCCGGAGGTGGCTACGGAAAGAGGCTGTTCCCTCCCCTCACACCTGAGGAGAGGAAGGAGTTGGAGGAGTCGGTGGAATCATTACCCACCGGCAAGATCAAGAGGCACATTAAGCCTCCTCCAATTCGCAGGACTAGGGGCCAATATGAGAGTGATGATGAGAAGGCCCCAAGGCTCCCTCCAACGCTGAGTTGCTAGAGTTGATTAATCAACTCGGACGTGACTATGCAAAGTTGGAGAAGAAGTTCACCGAAGAGCGACTTGAGCGCATTAACCTTCAAGACGACTTTGATATGTTGCGTAGATCAACAGTCGTGAAGCTTAAGCGCTATGCCAAAGCTGCAGGGAATGAGAATCTCTATCATGCACCATAGGCACCCTAGGCTTTGGTTTAGGATAGGCACATTAGTCTCTTTTCTTTTATTCAATTGTTTCATTTATTTCATTTATTTATTATGTAATGTGCCTCTGAATTATGAATAAAATAAAATGTTTACTGTATTAGGATTGTGTCTTCTTTTTGTTTCCACTTATTTTGAATGAAAGGTACAAGTGTGGGGGAGACTCGCAACGGGAAACAGAGTGATCCAACACGAAACAGAGCATACCAGAACACAACAAAACAGCACGCAAAAGGGCTGAACCAGAGAGGTCACCCCCAGGTCGCCCGACTCCACCAGGTCGGCCGACCTGGCCTGGGTCCCGCCTCGCTTCTTCTTTTTTCTACACGCTGGTTTGATCATCCTAATCTCTGTTTCAGTTGAATACTTGCAGAACCTGATCATAGAATTCTGAAATTAATTAAATTAACCCTTTTTGCATCCTCCCATCACATGGAGAATATTAACTTACATATATTTTATTCCCCATACCTTTGGCTTGTGGAAATCTTCATTCTTATAGGAACTCATGTCATCTAAGTTATTGCATTTAGAGATATGGCTTTAATTTGAAAGATGCTTTTACTTACTTGAGTACTTGGAATTCATGAAAAGTTTTTAAAAACTCTTAACCATGCTAAGCTCCTCATGGGTTTGAGAGACAACCACTTACAATTATAATCAAGCATTCCTTTTGAGCTTTGAGTTGTTCCAAGTCTTGTGACCCCTATTAGAGATACTTCATGTTTTTAAAGTCAAGATCACGTACACTCCACCATAAAAAGCTAAACCCTTACACTGAGGGTAAAGCAAAACATGCCATTGTTCCATATTCATGAATAAAATACTCCCAAGTGACTTTCTTCCCCAAAATCAAGATGAAAAGAAGATATGGGCCATATGCATAGAAAAAAAGAAAAGAGAGGAAAGAAACTCATGCTAAAAAGCATCGAGTGAAAAAAAAGTGCAATAGCCCATATCAAAAAAGAAAAGAAAAAGGGGAAGAAAGTCAAGACAAAGGAGTACTACTACATCTCCGCCTCATATCATACACTAGCACATCTTGACTTGATTACATGATTTGTCTCTGACTTGGATCCAATCCTTGGAATGACAACACAAGTGAATTAAGGTATGTATCTTGAGAGCTCCACATATAAAGTTCTATTTTGGAGAGTCTGAGTGTTGTCCAACCACCATGAATATCTAGAGAGAAACTCGCTGAGGAGCAAGGCATTGGTTTTTCTTTTGCAAAATTCTGAAAACCCAAGTACTTGAGATGTAAAAAGTATCATGTCATATAAGAAGCTGTTCCTTCCTGCAATAACCCAAGAAGACATGTTAGCCACTTATACAATTCCACTAAGCCTAAATGTTTGGGAATAACCTATATGTTTGTTTATAATTTCCATGATGAAGCTTAGACTTTACTCGAGGGCAAGTAAAGGATAAGTGTGGGGGAGCTTGTTGGCGGTTCTTAATGACAAGTTATTATTGCCAACAAAGATATAAAAAAATGATAAAACAACTAGACATAGGGTTATTTACTAATGAATTCCACGAGTTCTAGTGCATATGTGATTACAGGAGTAAAGTGGCAAAAGAAGGACCAAAGTGGGCCCAAGGCCAGGTCGCCCGACCTTCCAAGGTCGGCCGACTAGCGCCCAGGCCCAGTGAGGTCCATCCGAAGCCCATCAACAGAAGCACACTCAGGAGTGATCAGAAACGTTGAGATCAAGTCGGTGGGAATAAGGAGATGGGATTGGGCCACGTGGCAATCACTTGGATCCATGGGCCCACATCCCTGACTTAAACGACATATCTTCGACATTACCCACCGGAAACCGACCATGAGGCCCACAGGAGAGTGACCCTGACAAAGTGGGGCCGAGGGGCCACAGCCCTGGGTCGACCGACCGAGCCAGGTCGGCCGACCAGGCCGCGCGACCATTTCGCCACCGCCTTCAGGACCAACTGTCAACCGCCTCCAGGAGCCCATCTGCACCGTGGATCATCTACGTCGGTTGATCTGACGGTCGGCCGATCCCCCCTAGTCGGCCGACCTGGGCCCACTTCCTGACCGCCTCAACCTCTGCAAACCGACTCCAAACCGCCTCTCCAAGCTATAAATAGCTGGACTCGGGGCAGGGCTAAGCATCATCGAGATGAAGTGAAGATCCAAGGCGAAGCCCTCCTCATATCCAGAGTAGAAATAGGGAGAGAATGAGGGAGAGTCTGGAGGTGTCCCGGCCTGTCGGCGACCCTCCACCTGTACCTCGACGGATGCGAGCTACTCAGTAAGTATCCAGGATTCAACTAGTATTCAAGTCTGAGTTATAGAAAAGCTAAGTTCTCTATTGTGCTTGTGGGTTCGTTGCTTTATTCATAAAGTATTCTAATCTCTGATCAAGGTTAGGATAGCCGATATTATCTTAGGCGTGGTGCTTAGGTGTATATCTGCCCTCGTTTGCCTCGTAGCCCCACAGATTAGAAGAGGTAGGCGGCAGGTGGTGACAGCCCTGTCCGTCCTTTGTAATCCTCCACGTTCGGGTACGGCGTAGAGCTGTTGGCCAGCAATTTCTTAGAGGTCTAGGATACCCTGGTGCCCAAAGCAAGCATAGGAGAATTCCCTTTGATATAATCAGCCTTAGTGCTAAGTTATCCTCTCTACCCAGCCTTTATATACACTCGATCGATCCGGTTCAGCTTTAGTGATTAGACAAGTCCTTTACGTTCCCCATGGATTCGATACCTGGTTTACTCACGGGTGAAAGCTACTACGACAGCCGTGTGCTTGTGGACTTTTGGTTTGCCACCGCTGGTGTCAATACATAGCATCCAGCAATGGCACATGTATATTTAACTTTTGTATAACTTCTACGAACCTGGCAAATTGCTCGTCTGCCGATGGTTTCTTTTGGCGTTGAGGGAACGGCAAGACGTTGCTGTCGTAGAATTCATGTGGTGCAGTTTGTCCAGCTAGTGCTAGCTCGGCTTCAGGCTCTTCTTCCACTGTGGGAATCTCCTTTCTTGGCGCTGCTGTTTTTTCTACATGGTTAGGTGGAACTGGATCCCGAGTAGCCTTACCGCTCCTCGTGGACACAGCCTTAACATTTTCAAAAGATGAATTCGGTTGCCCGGGAATTCTTCCCCTATCACTAGACGGAACAGCGGTAGCTAGCTGAGCTAATTGGGTTTCTAGCATTTTGTTAAAGCTCAGCTGGCTCTAGAAGGTTGAGGACAAACTTTCTATTTTAGAATTTATGCCTTCCAGAGCTTTATCATTAGCAGCAAGCCTCTTAGATATAGATTCATTAATCTTGGCCTAACCAAGGACAAGATCTTTAAGGGAAGGTTGGTTAGAAAAAGAGTTATTATTGTTACCTCCCTGGTAGAATGGGCGTTGCTGGTTCCAGTTCCCTTGAGGCCGGTACCCGTTGTTGTCGTTCATGAACTGTACCTCCTCTTGTGTCTCGGGGCAGTTGTTCCCCGAGTGGCCAGTTTCTCCACAGACTTCACACGTCATGTGTGAGTCCAGTGGCCCTTCATTCTCAGCACCTCCATCCTTGGTGCGGTCATCAAGGCGCTTCATGATTAGATCAATCTTGGCGGCCAGCATGTCCACCTCTTTCACGGTGTGCATACCGCGTTTATGTCCCTGAAGACGGTCGTCATTCCATGATTGGTTTGACACCATCTTCTCGATGAGAAGCTTAGCAGCGGCCACGGTCAAGGAGAGGAATGCCCCTCCAGCAGCAGTGTCCATGTGTTCACAGGCTATCTGAGACAGCCCATGGTAAAAGTTCTGAAGTAGGAGCCACTCTTCCATACCATGGTGGGGGCATGCCAGAATGTAGTCCTGGAAGCGATCCCATGCTTCCGGAACTGTTTCCCTGGACTCTTGCTGGAAGCTGAAAATTCTTCCCCGAAGGGCATTGGTTTTCCCAATGGGGAAGAACTTCGCCAAGAAGGCATTGGAGCACTTGGTCCACATGTTCACCGCCTTACAGTTGGAATAAAACCATTGTTTGGCTCTTCCCAATAGTGAGAACGGGAATAAGCGGAGCCTGATGGCCTCTTGATCCACTCCTCGGATGGTGATGGTGCTGCATACCTCCAGGAAATGCTGCAGGTGAGCACTGGCGTCCTCATTGTCTTTCCCACAGAAGGGGCTAGCCTGCACCATGTTGATCAGCGGGGCCTTCAGCTCAAAAGCATGATCCCCCACTTCCACTGTTGGACCCGTAGGGATCTGGGCAGCGGACGGGGCGGAGTAGTCACGGATGGTCCTGTCGACCATGGCTTCTTCCGGTTGGGGTGCTACGGGAACGGGTTGTTCTCCTTGGTTGAAGGATTCTCCGACGACTGGTTCGGTCTCTGACAAGAACACTTGAGGGATTACGACATGAGAACGTACCCTCCTTCCTATGGTATTCGGGTTCTCGACGTAGTTGGATGGTAGTTGGAAACTAGTCATACACTACCCTGCTTTACATCACAGAGAAACAGAGCAAAAGGGTAAACCTGCTATATTACTGGCAATCAATTATGTTGCAGCAAATGCATGGATGATCAAATCTCTTTAATCATTGCTTTCCCCGGCAACGGCACCAGAAATGCTTGTTGGTATTTCTTAGCATCACTACTTAGAGTAGTAATGGTACTAGAGATACTCCATCGTAAATCTAGACGTTACAGATACTCTGCAAGCACACAGAAGTATGTTGTAGCATTTCACCCAGGAGTATTCCAGAGTATCGTTATTTGTTTATCCGCAGGGAAAGCATTTAGTTAAAAGAGAGGTGTCATTCCAATACAATTACTTACAACAATAATTATTATACCATAATCTAAGCAGGGGTATATGATATAGAAATGAATGGGTAGTGTGACACACAGAAGTTCATTGCTCATCATTAAAGTAGTCTTAGTTAGTAATAGTACATTAGTAAAGATTAAAGGGTTCATTAGCATCATACAAATGGGACTTGGACATACTACAATACCCTATACAAGCTCACTCAATGATTATATGCAAGAGGACATATCGAGGTATCCAGTGGTTCCCTCATCAAGGGGCGACAGTAGGACATCTTATCATAAAGGCCTAATACCCACTCCCGTACGTGGAGGATTACAAAGGACGGACAGGGCTATCACCACCTGCCGCCTACCTCTACTAATCCATGGGGCAGCGGTACCCTCAACAGTACTCCATATCCCAAACACCATGCTTGCAATATGTAATACAACTCTATCTATCACGTTAATAAATAGAGCAACCAGGAGGCACATTGAGCCAATGTCATAGCATACATTCACTTGAATAAGGTGTAAGACATAAGCAGTATATACTAAGTGGATAAGGTATAACTGAGGCATACAACATAAGTACGAAGGTATTTTCATTAAGCTCAGAGTACTACAAGTAAGTAAGAGAATACAAGAACTGAACTCTAGAACTCACCAAGACTCCTCCGGAAGTCCTTCAGAAGATCTAACACTATGACTATCACTAATAAGACTAAGACTAACCTTGTAGCAAGGAGAGCTCTTCTTCTAGTGTGTGTTGAGTACGGTGCCCTTTGCAGGTATTTATAGCATCACATAGGTGGTTGGAGCCAGCCAGAGGCGGTTGTGGCAGTTTGGAGGTGGGCCTAGGTCGGCCGATGTGCCCAGGTCGGTCGACCATTGGATGCACCGTCTTTAGCGTTGCATGGCTCAGATGGACTCCTGATGGCGGTTTACAGGTACTGGTCAAGGGGGAAGGGAAACGGCCGCGGGCCCAAGTCAGCCGATCTAGCCAGGTCGGCTGAACTGGTCTCGCCGCCTTTCGGCCCCACTCTTCTCTGGTAGACTGCCACGTGGGTCCTTATGACAGTTCCAGGTGGGTATACTCCGTTTGGGTGCAAATGAGTTGAGGTGTGGGCCCTTCAATCCGTGGGAGTGACACGTGGCTCATCCTCACCCTTGACTTGAACCGACCATGATTCAACGTCCATGATCCTTCCTTTGTGTGCTTCTTGACCTGTGTGGAAAATGGTCTCGATGGGGTTCCAAGCCCGGTCGCCCGACCAGACAGGTCGGCCGACCTGGGTCTGTGCCCAGTTTTCGTCCATCTTTTGCACCGTGGTCCCTGTACTCAAATATATTCTAGATATGCATGGTATAACATTATTTGAATACTAATGTCTAAGTTATGCTTGATCTTTATTAGTTTCTTGAGCCTATTGACGGTCGGATTTTCCATTGTAAGGACCGTCAACAACGTCCCAACCAGATTGACGAGGCGTCGAATGGTTGTCCACAAGCCTCTCATGCACTGGCACTCTTTCATTACCCCATCCTGGATGAAAAGGAGGATATTGCATAGGGTAATATGGCATATACATCCCGTTGTAATCCCACACCAGATATGGAGAATTATAATGCGGCGGCATCCATGGCATGGCCCGATACTGATTTTGTTGGGGATATAATGTTGCAACATCACCCCTCTGTCTGTTATTCGCCCTTGCAGGTGAAATTAGCTTCTCTCGACGTATGGGTGATCTCTTTCTCTTTTTTGCCGGCCAATCCTCATCAATTGGCCTTTGATTTGCATATTTGGAAAATAACTGGCCAAAGGTCAGTTTTGGCTTTGCAATTTTACCATGATATTTGTCCACATTAACTTTTCAGGTTCCAATCTCAGGACGCTTGGGTTTCAACATCTACAGGCGCCCCTGACCAAAACCAGTGAGATCGGTTTCTGAAACCGGTTTGTCCTGGGCAGTAGGCTCAAATGGTGCTTTTGATGATCCTTGCCCCCCCAGATCCGTGACTCTTGCAGTGATTTTAATAGTTTCTCTGCCATTGGGGATCTTCTCACACACCGCCTGCCTTATTATTGCCTTCTCTTTTGAATTTTCAGGCTTCGCGTCATCCACAACAACATTCTTTCATTTAGTTGATTCGACCTGAAGCGGCCAAACCAGAACCTTAGGAGGTTGCATCTCAAGGGTGTTAACAGGAAAGGGTGCCTTGTCAACCTGCATCTCATGTAGGGTTAAATGTCCTTCATTTAAGGCCAATTGCACCTGTCGACAGAAAACATTGCAATCATTAGTAGCATGCGAGAAAGAATTATGTAACTTGCAATATGCCTGTCTTTTAAGCTCTTCAGGTGAAGGAATAGCATGAGACATTTTAATGTTTCTGTTTTTCAACAATTCATCAAAAATACAATCACACTTGGAAACATCAAAAGTAAATCGCACTTCTTCATGCCGATTCTCTTGAATTGGCTCAAGAGATGGACAAGTGTACGATTTATTCCTATAAGACCACACAAGTTCAGCAACATACAAATCTTCCTCATCGTCTGAACTACTGGAATCATAAGTAACAATATGAACATTAGAACGATGAGTTTTATATGTATCTTTAGCATTTTTTATTCGGTTTTCAGGAGCTAAAGCTCTCACTTGCACTTGATTAACCGAAAAGTGATCTAAGCCTTCTATCTTTTCTTTAATAAAGGATCTCAAACCATTCAAAGCAACATCAGCAAGATCCCTTTTAGAAAGCGACAAATTAAAGCATCGGTTTCTAGTTTCTTTGAATCGTTTAAAGTAATCTAAAACATATTCATCTCTTTGTTGTCTAACCGATATTAAATCTGTCAATTTTAATTGAGTACTCCCACTATAAAAGTGATCATGAATTTTTTTCTCTAATTGATTCCATGAATGAATTGAACCGGGAGTTAATGGAGAAAACTAGGAAAAAGTAGTTCCAGTCAAAGATAATGAAAACAAGCGAACTTTTAAAGCATCACTAGAACTAGCCTCTCCTAGTTGAGCAAGATATTGGCTAATGTGTTCCCAAGTGGTCTTACTATCATCACCATTAAATTTCACAAAATCAGGAACACGCCAATTATTAGGATAAGGAACAACATCAAAATCAGCAGAATATGGTTTTTGATATAATCTAGAATTACCCACATCAATGCCGAGCTTATCCTGCATCATACTAGCTAACTCGTCCTTTAATTTAAAGAATTCAGCATATAAATTTGAACGAGCTAGTTCAGATTGCCCTGTGGCTGTACATTGAGCTTGAACAACATGAGGCATGCGATTAGGACCTTGCCGCAAATATTGGTCATACACATCATTAGGTATCCCACAAGAGTTGATATTTTGACTAGGTATAGGGGGTGATGTATATGCACGTGTTTTAATGTAAGCAAAACGATTAGCCGCCTCTATATTTTGATTAGGGACTGCCAAAAGAGGAGCTGTAACAGGCGATACTTGCTGCTGTACAGCCTGGGTGACAAAACCGGTTCCACAAATGGTTTCTGGAACTGGTGCCACCGGTTTCGCCGAGGTTGGCGAAACATATGCTTGCGGCGGTGTTTGCCCTGGATAAAAATTAGCCAGCATACCATATAATGGATTTTCAGGTGCCTTTCCTGGTGTAGCCGTCACATTCGCATGCGTATTCTCATGTTGCATAGGTGGTATATTATGTGCATAATAAGATGATTCTACCAACCTATCCTTTTCAATTTTATCGATCCTGTCCATAAGAGTGCTTACTACTCGTCGGTACGTAAAAGCGCAGCACCAAGCTTATCATCAGGTTTAGAAACAGAAGGCTCAGGTGGGTGTATAGTTACCGGAGGTAGTTCTTTCACCTTCTTGTCCTTCATCATGACCGCCGACATCATGAATTCATGAGTTCTTGTCACCTTGCCGTGGCAATCTTTTTTCAGCCCCATAAAGAATTGGTTCTTGAAGAATTCCTGGGCTACCTCGAACTTCTGGCATTCCTCCTCACTGATCTCCTTCATGTAAGGCACAACGATGTTATCCTTGTCAAGCTCTAAAATAGAACCCATCTGGCTAGGGTTAGGTAGACTGGTTATAGATAAGTTAAGTCTCTATTGTGCTTGTGGATTCGTTGCTTTATTTATAAAGTATTCTAATCTTTGATCAAGGTTAGGATAGCTGATATTATCTTAGGCGTGGTGCTTAGGTGTATATCTGCCCTCGTTTGCCTCGTAGCCCCACGGATTAGTAGAGGTAGGCGGCAGGTGGTGACAGCCCTGTCCGTCCTTTGTAATCCTCCACGTACGGGTACGGCGTAGAGCTGTTGGCCGGCAATTTCCTAGAGGCCTAGGATACCCCGGTGCCTAAAGCAAGCATAGGAGAATTCTCTTAACTATAATTAGAGCCTTAGTGCTAAGTTATCCTCTCTACCCAGCCTTTAAATACAC
>CM014272.1:49976163-49997134 GCA_004135705.1 Alloteropsis semialata
ATCCATCTCGATTGTCTCGACGAGCCCTCCATAATGGTGCGATCTACTTGAGAATTTGAGACAATTTATGGTAATGGTATATTTAGATCCATCTCAAACCTTAAGTATCATTTTGGGCATTTCCTGCAAGACAAGTCAAAACACCAACACTCGTGGAATTCATTAGTATTAAACCCTATCACTATGTTTGGTGTTTATATTTGATATGTTTTCTGCAGAAATTGATGGTCAAAAGTGGTACTTAAGGACCGTCAACAATGCCCTCGCAAATGTTCAATGAGAATGAGACCCCAAAGGCTATACCAAGGTGGCCATTTCAGCTTGGCTTACCTCTAGTTGATCTCGATACGTACGACACGCTGTCAACAAAAATGTACAGCTTACATGAATGGTACCTTTAGGCGTCGGCCGAAGGGCAGAGAATGGTGGGATTGAAGATTAGAGATGATGACTTTTTTCATGGCGATAATGTTATGTATCTGGAGTTCTCAGAAATATACTAGATA
Source organism: Alloteropsis semialata (assembly GCA_004135705.1). Lineage (NCBI taxonomy): Eukaryota > Viridiplantae > Streptophyta > Magnoliopsida > Poales > Poaceae > Alloteropsis > Alloteropsis semialata. The sequence continues at coordinate 49,976,670 of CM014272.1, forward strand.
TACCATAGGGATGCCCTCGACGTGTCTCTCCTCAGCTGCTAGGTGCTGTAAGTGCTTCGTTTATTTCTATATTTAACGTCTCCTATATATTGTCAACTGTATTATTAAACATTTGTTTCTTTTAAATTGTATCATGTAGAATAGAGATTGAAGTATGCAGGGAAAACTCTTAATTCCACTTGGGCTTCATCGACCCAAAATTTGTAAACCAGCATATGTTACAAAATCATTATGAAGACACAATGAACAACATTGACAAATTCTTACGTGTACAACATTACAAGACAATGATTCTATTTTCTTACAACTTTGGGTGAGTACTTTTACTGTCGTGTGCATCTGCCTATTTTCTTTGTAACATAATTTTTATTTCAATTGATGTGACCTTTGGTACAAAACATGCATGTAAATAGGTTCCATTCAATATTATTTGTTATACAACTGGACATAAGCTTGTTGACCGTCATGGACTCATTGAGGACCACGGGAAGCGTATCAACCAATGATTGACCTCCTTCAAAAGCAATTTCCGTCCTCGCACTATTATTCCTCTTTAGAACAGCCGAGAATTTCATTTATTTCATATGGTGTGCGCAGGTGTTGGAAAAAGTTTCGTGCAGAGCACAAAGGTCCACTCAAGGAACAAGTTGGTATCAAGGGAGAATTTCCGGTAAATACTACTATACACAGATACACATCTCGTTTTGTTTGTTTTATTATCGTGAATATGCATGTAATGACTCGACCATTTTTCGTATAAAGTGTTATAGGCAGAATGAAAGCACCAATTTATGTGGATATTATGTCTGTGAGTTCATGCACACTCTTGTAGGGCATAGGACGATCTGCAGTAATTGAGAACTGACGGTATGTTCCATTTCCATCGATATCTTTATGTATATATGTATGTATGTATGCATGTGAGTCATAATAATATTATTTATATTTTTTTATTAACCATATTCTCAGATGATGCATATGAAAGATGAGATCTTACCGATCCAAAGAGTCGCGGCGATTCAAGAGGCACACTGCGAATTTATAATCGATGAGGTCGTGAGCAAGACAGGGGTGTTCTGGTGGAATGGACACGAGGTTGATAGAAGGAGCAAATATTAGACATTTTGTAAATATACATATATATATATGCTCTTTTGAAATCTTGGTGTAAATATTAATATTCGCCTTTAAAACTTGTTGTAATTAAATATATGTGTAAGTTTAATATTATTAGCGTATATATTAATATTAGTATTAATAGTTTAATGCATTAGTGACGTATAACTAATATGTATTTGGACATATATGTATATTATTATACAGGTATAATAAGTATCTTTGTATAAAAAAACCAGAAAAGAAAAAAAAGAAAAAACAGAAAAAAAGGCCCTTTAGTCCGGGGTGATAATACCAACCGGAACTAGAGGGGCCCCGCCCCGCGCGCCACGTGGAGCCCCTTTAGTCCCGGTTGGTGTTACCACCCGGGACTAAAGAAGCCTTTTACTCCCAGGTAAATGCCAGGGACTAAAGGCCACAACCTTTAGGGCATGTACAACCCACAGACAACAGCTGTCTTTTTTGTTGCCACATAAGCAGAATAGTCCTACGTGGACGTCATTTACTCAGGAAATGAAAGAGAAGGAAGTCGTCGCTTGGTTCGTCTACGGCGCGGGCTCGTGCTCCCAGGCGAGTCGCCCGCACTCGCCGCGCGTTGTATGCGTCGTCGCGGCTCGGCGATGGCAGGCCAGATCCCTTGCGTGTGCAGGAATTTCCCTCCGATTGCACCAAATCCCCCGCGCCCGCGCCGTCCTCTCCGACCTCCACGACGCGCTCCCCAACCTCCGCCACAACACCGACCTCAACGTGCCCCTCCTCGCCTCCGCCGGCGGCTCCGCCTCCGTCATGCCGCTCCCCTTCCTGCATGCGCTCTTCCACCACAAAATCTTGTGCCACACGCGCTTCTTCCTCGCGAATCCCCCTGCCGCGCCAGGGGGCAGGGGCCGACTCCGGCGCCGGAAACGACGGAGATGTATCTGCAGCCGGTAGTTCCAGCACCACCAGCACCGGAGCTGGCGAGCTGACGATGTCTTTAGGCACGACGCTGACGCGGGCGGTGGCACTAGTACCGCCGAGCAGTCGTGCGAGGCTGACCCACAGGCGCCTTGCTACTTCGTCCCTCCCTGTTCCCTGCTGCTGGTGAGGACGACAACTATTATTCCATCCCATGTGCATCAATTCTGGCGATTGTATCTCATCTGTGATGGTTTACAAATCTTGCACTAATTTTTGTTGTCTCTGATTTTTCCCCGTGAAGACAGAATGAGTGGAGTGTGGGCAGGTGTTGGAAAAAGTTTTGTGCAGAGCACAAAGGTCCACTCAAGGAACAAGTTGGTATCAAGGGAGAATTTTCGGTAAATACTACTATACACAGACACACATCTCGTTTTGTTTGTTTTATTATCGTGAATATGAACGTAATGACTTGACCATTTCTTCTATAAGGTGTTATAGGCAGAATGAAAGCACTAATTTATGTGGATATTATGTCTGTGAGTTTATGCACACTCTTGCAGGGCATAGGACGATCTGCAGTAATTGAGAACTGACGGTATGTTCCATTTTTATGGATATCTATATGTATGTATGTATGTATGCATGTGGGTCATAATAATATTATTTATATTTTTCTATTAACCACATTCTCAGATGATGCATATGAAAGACTAGATCTTACAGATCCAAAGAGTCGTGGCGATTCAAGAGGCACTCTGCGGATTTATAATCAATGAGGTCGTGAGAAAGACAGGGGCGTTCTGGTAGAATGGACACGAGGTCGATAGAAAGAGCAAATATTAAGCATTTTGTAAATATACATATATATGCTATTTTGAAATCTTGGTGTAAATATTAATATTCGCCTTTCAAAACTTGGTGAGAATGATGGGACCGGTGAGTAAGAAGGTACTCGCAGGTCTTACCCCCTTGATAAAACAAGGAGCATATAGAAGGGTAATACAAGGGATGGCAAGTAATATTAGTTGCAACGCGGTGAACTCAATTGAATTAAGCAAAAGACTCGGCTTCTATTCTATATTGAATACATCAAGCATGATAATACGGAAATAAGGCATGTGCCATGAGCTCAATAAAAGGAGCACCATCGAAAACACTATGTCAGCTGAGAGGCGCAAAAGTGTGCTCATGACCGAGAGCACGGCTATCATGATAGTTTAAATCCTTACAGGGGTGTACAACTTTTCCCACACGAGACTAACGGCCATGCTCTCCATGACAAGTGCAAGCGTTGATTCATGTCTCAACCATTTGCATACCCGCTTGGTCGACAATTGACCAAGAGGCCGGGTTGGTGAGTACAGTGGTCCCTCAAAGGCAACCCACCTATACCCACCAACCAACACGCCCTAACTCCTCCAATAATATGGGCGACTTATGGTATTCGGCTTACCGTCCCATACCCTGTGGTTTGCACGGTAAATGACCTAAGTCTGAGAGGCCAACAACCGTCCTGTCGATGTTTCGAACCGTCGACTAGTGAATTTATGCTTACGTGTCTAGCCCAGATGCTTTGCTTAGAGGACACAAGGATGTATACTGGTTCAGGCTCGATGGCCCTACGTCTAGTTCGCTATCTTCTCGTGTTACCAGCAAGAGTTTGCAGTAGGGGTTACAAACGGTCGAGAAAGGGAAGGGGCTCCCAAGTCTCTAGCGAATGAGTTCTAAGTATTGTCGATCCATCCCCAGGCAGGGGGCTCTCTCTCTCTCTTCCCTTTTCTAGACCAAGGGGAAGAAGATGGGTACGGAGAGAGAGAGAGAGAGGGAGAGGAAGCTTCTGGGCCTGTTTTGACCTCCCTATCGTGTGGGTCCCGCTGGTCTTGTCGCCCTGTGGATGACCCAAGGGTCGGTGCATGTCATATCCCTGCATGACACTTTAGCCATGCGCCGGCGTCGACGATCTGTCGTTACGCCTCGTCCTGTCCTAATTCAGCGTGCCGAATGGGTCTCCTGGTTAGGCCATGTCAAGGGTGGTTGGCACAGTGCCGACACGGCATGGCCTGTACTTTTAGTCACATGGAGACGTGCCCGACCTTGCCTAGGCATTAGAAGTTTGACCCTGGCTACCTTATCCATAGGGGGTGTCGAGCGTGAGGGACCCCTGGGGCCCTATGCCTTTAAGGTTGTGCGAATCCCTACCTTTCTATCATTGGGGTCGGTCGAGGCAGAGCCTCCCCCCCTCCCGAGGGTCGGGCGAGCTCCGACCCCCGCATGGCCAAGATTGGGTGAGCTCCGACCCCCGCATGGCCAGGATTGGGTCAGGTAGCATTTGTCTTAGATTGGCTGATCCAAGGTTACTGCTTCTTAATCTGTACTCTCAGGGTATCCCTCATATTGATACCCCACAGTAGCCCCCAAGCCCCCGAGGAGCCGCAGACTCGTGCTGAGGGCTGACATTGTTATGTAAGTAGAGTTTCTGATCTCTGGGTCTGGGCGAGCGCACCGATGGGTGTAGCCCTCGAGGAAGGGAGATACTTCTTTAGAGGCTTTTTTCATAATTCTCATGATCGTGGGGACGCTGCCATATTTGCTCTATTTTGTCAATTCTTGCTCAGGACCGAGGACGCGTGAGCAGATTTGGTGACTCTAGCTCTCGAGCTTCTGAAGGAGCCAATGGCTTGTTCAGAGGCTTTTTTTGGGTAGGAGAATCTTGATGACTCTGTCTCTCACATGCAACCATGCATTGGGTCTCCTTCACGATGCCGACCCGTGAGTCTCCACGCGATGCGGGGATCCGGTTACGTGGTCGGCTCGTCTTATGATAGTCATCCCTCAAGTGTATCTTATCGACAAAACGGAGGGGTCAAGCTGACCCATGTTTTTCCTCATCATACAAAATGGGGTGCCCGGCTTGCTAATAACGGGTGACTTCGAGTGAAGCCCCGGTGCCTCATCCGCGTGGGATCGATGGATCAGCTGGTGATCGGCCTCGGATCCTTGGCATCCATCCCATATAGTCCCCGAGACCATTCGGCCGGTCCCGAGGGCTCATTGCCTTTTCTTCAGGAAAAAACCATGGATCGGATCAAGCCAAAGCTCGAACACGAGTCGAGATGCCCACGACATTCAGACGCCTGTGTTTTGGCTGCTAGCGGGCCCATCCTTCTCCCCCTTGCTCTGATGGCAGCCCAGAGCAGCTGTCCGACCTGTCGGTGGGCCAACTCTCAAACTTTGAGGCCTTAATGGGGTGTGAGGGCATTTTTAGCACCGTATCTCATCTTACCTAAATGGCTCTTAGCCCGTTTGAAGATGAACCGTCCTCTGACATGTTTCTCGAGGAACGACCGGGCGCATTTGTTGCTTTGGCTTTCTAGGGGGCGCGAGGGTCGACTTGACAAGGAATAGATGGTGGATCAGTCGAGGCAAGCGGTTCGCGTCTCGTCCCGTCCTATTTAACCAAGGGTTCCTCTTCCCCTTCGGCGTGCCTCCAACTGCTTTCACCTAGTCCGCTCCTTCCATCGCTGCCGCTCAAGTTCTTGGCTTTTGATAACAATGCACAAGTCTCTATATCCACCGCCCGCACTCATTAGCCCTTACCTCCCCTCTCCCCAACAATGGAGCCGTGGCCGCACTCTAATGTTACCCATGCGCGCTTGGAGGGCCTCATCAAGCGCAGTATTCTCTGTGCGAGGACAGAGGCGATGGAGTGGATGGTGCTCGGGAGCGAGGATGCGCCGCCATCTCCCGATGGCTACATCATCTACTTCGTCCCCTTCCACGAGCATGGGCTGGTGTCTCCCCCGCCCGCTTCCTCCGAGGGTGCACTACAACTAGATCGAGCTGCAGCACCTCAACCACAATGGGATCTAACACATTGCGACGTTCCTCGCGCTGTGCAAGGGGTACCTAGGGATCGAACCTCACTTTGATCTGTGGAGGTACTTCTTCGCCATTTTGCTGCAGAAGATGAAAAGGGGGAGCACGTACCTGGCGATGCCGATGGGGTGCGTGAGCATCCATCTTCACGGGAAACGGTCCACCGAGTACATGCAATTATTGTCGTCGAAGTCCAACAAGGGTGGCACCCGCTTTGGTTCTACCTAAAGAACAACTGTGACGCCCCTTGCCAGTCTTCTCCAGCCACACAATGGAGGGGACTCTGGAGATGTGGGGATGGGGCCCTCCCATGATGGAGAAAAAGCATATGCCAGATATGTTGGATGCCATCGCGCTGCTCAAGAGCCATGGCCTCAGCGGCATCGGCGTGTTCGGCATGTACCATGCGAGGAGGGTGGTTCCTTTGATGGCGCGCACCCTTTCCTTGCATCGAATGGCATCCAGAGTGTCGCTAGCCAGGACGGTGCTCACTGAGGGTGCGCTCCCAACAACGAGATCACGCATTGCATCTAGGAAGCGATAGAGGCGAGCGGCGCCGCGTATCTGCTACTGTTGACGGCCCTTAGACGTGTCAATTGTGAACTGCAAGCGCACGGATCAGTTGTAGCTCTTCCCTTCGAGTATTCCCGCAAGGTTTATCAATTCGTGGAACCAAAGAAGTAAGAAACAACCTAATTAGCATAGAAATCCTTTATCTTGAGGTGGGTGAAAAACGAATATAATCTAATAAACACCAAACACTAGAGGTAGCAAGAGAGAGTTAGAGATAACCAATCTAGATCACCTAGATCATGCATATGTTGTAGCTCCGAGCCAAATAGAGTGAAGCAAGATAAATGTGAATCTCAATAAGAAGCATCTTTAAATCATGATCTCCGGTCAAACTCCCGAAAGCCCCGCCTTACACTCATCTTCTCTATGCATGTGGGCCTTGGACATTGGTTGCTTCGGGATTACTTCGAGATAAGAATGGGAAATAGATATCCTTCCCAAATCTCCATTTGATTTGCCTTGATCCCGAAATCACTTGATCTTATCTTCAGGTACTTGCCCTTTAAACGTTCTTGGAGGATGGTTCACCGAAGATGAGTATGAACGGGCCTCGAAACTCCATGGGCCAGCCGGCCTGGACCTCTCCTTGGGCCTCTGGCCTGCATCTTTCTCCGTGTGGTCCTTGATCATGAGCCTTGTCCATTTATGCTCCAAAATAGCTCAAAAACCTGCGTAAACAGAAATCCTCCAAAAAAATACATGCATATGCTAAAATGGTCCGGTTATAGAGTATGATCGATAGTTTAGATCTCAAATGCCATTATTGAAGATAAACAAGGGTAAAAAGGTATTGCTAAGGAGTACCAACAATCCCCCATGCTTAAACCTTGCTCGTCCTCGAGTAAGTCTTCAATAAAAATCAGCATTGCCTTTCAGTGTCCAATCCCTGCACTTGATCATACACGAGAAAACACAATGCTCCCAAAATATTTTGCAATTAATGGTTCATGTTGTAACCGTCTCTTTCCAATATAGAGGGTGGATATGAATTAAGTACTTTCCACAAAGAATTTAATCACATGCTCTCAAGTTTAAACAAATCTCAGAAATTATGAAATAAGCTCAAAAGAATAGCTAAACTAAGATCAATAATTTAAATCTTATTGCAATTGCTCATGGAAAGTCTCAGCTCATCTTGTCTCTCGAACCTACTAGAACTTTCTTCACCTTCCTTTCTCTCATGTATGTGTAAAGCTTTATCTGGAGTTTCGGAAAGGTTAGTCCTAGCAAAAGATATTATAATCAAGATATTATCAAAACAAGAAATACTTCTCATGGGTTTATTGAGACTCGTCAGAAAGATCATGGAAAATAATTACTTTGTGGAGAGGGGCAAAAAGGAACACACACTTTTAGGTAGTGGACATGTGCAAATGGAAACGGTTGATCCCGAGGCACAAATGAAGTCCTCGTTATCAGATTGCACATGGCTGGAATATTTGAGTATGGAATAGTTTTCAAAGTACCTAGAATTTAATGAAGCAAAAAGAACCGAGGAGCATTTTTTCTATTTCCATATTTTTCTTCTTTTCTTTCTTTCTTTTCATATTTTTTTCTTCACCATTTTTTCTTTCTTTTCGCTCCTCAGAACTTCTGGCAACATAGTACTTACTGAGCATCCCCCCATGCTTAAACGATTGCTCGTCCTCAAGCATAGAAGCAATGGCTATTGCTGAAGTAAGTACACAAAATCCATCTTGGTCCTCTGGAAAATAATTTGAATCTTCAGGGAGTATCTTCTCGTCAAATTTTGAAGCCATCAGAGGGAAATAGGGGCTAGGCTGGCCGGCCTAGGGTGCTTGAGCCAGCCAGCCCACTCTCTGTGGATCGTCGTTCCTTCTGATTTTTCTGCTGCATAGTCTTCGATGCCTCCCAAATTTGTGTTCTCTGAATTAAGCTCTTGATTCTTCTGTATTTTCATCGAGATAATGATCCATACTCAAATGTGGGTTGTGGTCAAGGAGGTATTCATAAAAAGATATTTTTGGGTTTAGGGTGGATATCCAGCGAAGTTTGCAAAGTTTTCGGTGTAGAAACTCACAATGCATGGATAGAAAGGCTAGCAAAAAGAAGGTACGCAAAATGGAATGGACAGCTTCTTAGTCTCATACAAAAGAAGATAAATTCTGAATTAATTCACCAAAAAATAATTCTTGCGCTATGGTTCATGATGTATCATTTAGGCTTTGGATAGGTAGAGCAATTGCAAAAGGTATTAATGACAAGGTTAGCTCAATAATATCCAAAAATTAAATATCCCTTGACATGTTTAAGAGAGAGAGCAAGAATAATAAATATGGGTCTCAAATTATCATAACCTCCACAAAAGATTGATCCAGTATTTAGATAAATTTCAGATCATGTTAGGGAGAGCATTAGTTTAAACATGCTTAAACCAAGCACAAAAATAGATAAAGTGGCAACGATCATCATATTTCAACATCGCACAAACTATCTATCATCACTAATAATTATATCATGAAAGCATAGGTGATGCATTTATTGATCATGGTGATGAAAATAAAAGAAAATAACTAACAAACATGCTGAAAATAAATAAAATGGAAAATGCTACGCACACACAAGCTTGCACACATGCACAAAGCACACGTGCGACCAATTTTATTCTTGGTCCTCCATCGATCACTCCTCTTGGTTTGGCGGGTTCCTTGCATTGTATCCTTGGTCAAAGTATACTTGCGATGCTCCTCCTTGGAATTGTTCCAGTGGCGTTAAGCCTAGGAATCCCATTTGATATGAAATCCCCACAGTTCCGTCTTCCAGTCGGTCCGTGTGTCTTCGGATGGCATTAATATCTTCCAAGTTTCTATCGGCATAGGCACCAATCATTCTTGTACTTCTTTCCAGTTGTGGGAGATGTGCAAATTGAGCTCTGAATGATGGATCTAGAATCACTCCTTGATATGGCGACGGTGGGTAGCCATAGTTGATGTATGGAGACGGTGGTGGGTATACCGGTGGTGGCACCGGTGCCCCATGCCCCCATGCTTGAGCTGGTGCACTTTCCCATTGTCGCCCCCATCCTTTCAGAGGTCTTTGTCCACTTGGTGCATTTTGAAATTCACTCCTCCAATACGTGGAACTAGCCGGTGGCAATTCTTCTTCCACTTCTTCTTCGACTGGTCCCGATGTTTCACCAACATGTTTTCCTCTTTTATTTTTCTTGGCCTTGACCAAAATCTTTTCATCATGCCAATCCGTCCTTCCTCTCGCAAATAATTTTAGCCTTGCATCTGGAAGAGAGATATTTGTATTGGGGATCTTGAAACCTTTCTTCTCATCTTCTCCAATATAATGACCTTGCCTCATGGCTTCAATTCCAAAGTCGATTCCCTTCATGTAATATGCCAAATTTGTCTCTATTCTTGGGTTCAATGAATGTGCTATCATGGTAAGATAACATCCCGAGTCAATTTTTCCGGTACCGGATGTTGCTTCACATAGCCACCTATCAATCATCATGTAGGTGGGATCAATTGCTTGCTTCTTCACCAATGCAGCATATAAGCAATTTAATTCCGCATCGGTAACTTTGGACTCTCTCATCGTCCCGAAGATTCTTTTGCTCATCCAAGAATGAAATATTTAAAGTATCACATTGCTTATATTTCTTCTTCGATGGTGGTCATCTTTTGCTATCTTCCTCCAAAATCCATCAATCTCCTCTTCTTCTTCAACTTCGACCTTCTTCGGTGCATCACTTTTAAAACCAAGCAAATTTCCAATATCTTCAAAAATAATGAACCTTGCTTCATTTTTTAGTCTAAACTCAAGGCACGACACTTCTTGTTCATCATTATTTCCCTTCACTACCTTCATGGTCATCAACATCTCCATAGCGATCCCTCCATGCACATGCACTGGAACACCATAGGAAAATTGCCTCTACCCGAGGTTTTTCAATAGCCCGTAGATGTCACCATAAAATCTCAATCTTTGCAATGCATCATCATCGAAATTAGTGTTTGTCCTCAACCTTTCTTTGAGATTCTTGAGCCTTTCTTCTTCTTCCTCGGTCAAGATAACAAACCCATATTCTGAAATTTTTGCTTTGTATGGTGGTGGTGCAGCTGATCTTGTTGAACTCGTGGTGGAAGAGGTGGTGCGCCGGCATGTCCACGTGGTTCGGTGAACCGCGTGGAGGAACTTCTTGGGTCTTGCATCCCACCAAGGTGCAACATGTCGCTCCTTGGTTCGGGGTAGTCTTCCTTCATGCTTCGCGGTGAGTTAGAGACCGAGTGCCTCCGCGAAGAGCTTCCCAATGGTGCATCGGATGCCGATGATCGTGTCCAACTCTGGGAGAGAAGTTTTATAATACCTCTCTTCATAATGCCTTGCTGCACAAATACAAAGACCAACACACCGGGGGTTTCTTGCCAGTGGAAAAACAATATATCGAATAAGAGAGCAAACTAGAAATTGTGGTAAATTTTTGAAGATTTTTGGGGCTGATTTGGATACATGAATTTTTTGGAGTTCTTGCTGCTGTTCTTAGTGGAAGAACTGAAGAACAAGAACAAAGAAATGTATGAGTGACTTACCTGTGAAAGGGGAGCACCAGGGAGCTTAAGAAGAGCCTAGGCCGGCCGGCCTAGAGTGCATGGGGCCAGCCGGCCTAGGGGATTCCCTAGCCTCTTTCACATGCCCTTCCTCCCACGTGTTCCTGAGATGATTATTGACCTTTGTCCAGCAGCTCCAAATGATTGCACCATCCAACACTCGTGATCCACACCTTCTTTGCCAAAGTTGCCCACTTGCACATTATTTTCTCCACTTTATGCCACACCTTTGTCCTTTACTTCAACTCCACTCCAAATGATGCTTTCAATCCTACACAAATTAGTGTACCACCATGTATGGCTGCCCCCTCTCTTGGATTCTCTTGCATGTGATCAATGATAGGGGTGCCAAATATCTTCTCGTGATCTCCAATTTGGTCATTATTTGATAATCATGCTAACAAACCCTTCCAAATCATGCTTAGGTGCTTAACCGTTCCTCTAATTTAAAAAATTAAGAACCAACTCAAAGCAAACAAAGAGTTTGAATGAATAATTAGAGGGGAATTAAGGCATCATAAACACTTGTAAGTCGAGAAATATTTTCTGACTACATTTATTTTGATCGCACCGATATCGCACACTTTCATGAATTGATAGTGAACAATTCTGAATGAAACCATGGGTCATGGGTTTAGGTTCTAATTTTGGCCAAATGAGAGAGATATTTTGAATAAAATAAATCAAATGAGGCTTAGAAAAATTCTAATTCTAGAGATACAAAACTGAAAATTCCTGAGTTAACGCGAGTCTAGCATGCGTCAAAAATTTAAAGAGATTAAACACAACGCTTGGCTCTACTCATGTCTTTGTATGACATAAATCAAGTTGGTCCGGCCGTCATGGAAAGGACGGTCACCAAAAATAGGTTCAGAAATTTGGTTTTGGGTTTCTCGAGAAAAAGCAAATAAATCATAGGATGGCTCATGTCATTGGTTTAGAATAAGAAATTAAATCAAAATGACCGAGCGAATAAAACTCTAAATTGAATTGTTCAACCGAGCGACCATTCTAATAAATGTTTACCAAGTCTTGCGTAGCAAAATCCATAACTAACTTACTCAAATGTCTTCAGGGTTGTCCTCCCGGTAGCTTATTCTTGACTCCACGAACTAGTTGCCTCTCGCATAGCGCTTTGTTTATAGTCTGTAGCTAGACTTCTTCCTTTTCTTCACTTTGGACCAATGCTCGGTGATGGCGTTGCAGTCTTGAGTACCCACTTCTACACAATCTTTGGCTTTGGTGCAGGCTTATTCTTCGGCTTAGTCATTTTTTAGGTCTTGACAGGCGGGCTTTGAGCTTTTGTCCCGAAGGATGCAACAACTTCTTTTGCCTCCTTCACTTCCTTCTTCTTCAGCTCCTCCTTGGTGACATGACAGTGAGGCGAAACATATCTAACTTTGATCATATTGCATACCTCAAAGCATGGACGAAACATGAATGTGCTCATGGTGCCATTAATGATGAACTTGATCTCTCTCTTGCCAATGTTGATGTTCGCCCTTGCGGTCTTGAGGAACGGCCTCCCAAGGATGAGAGGCGACTTTTTCCCTTCTCCCATCTCGAGAATCACAAAGTCGACGGGGACTAGGTGTTCTCCAATCTTCATGGGTACATCTTCGACGATGCCCAAAGGATAGCGAACGGAGTTGTCCGCTAACTCTAGGCACATGGCGGTGGGTTCTAGCTCTGGTGGGCATGAGACGGATATCTTGGCCGTGAAGTTGGACCACCTAATGAAACGTTTGGATGACAATGTGAAGGCGAAGGAGCTGATGTACAAGCCCGTCCATATGACAGACGCACAATTTGGGAGCTGATGTACAAGCCCGTCCAAGACCAGTGAACAAGTGGCCTATATGAACAACAACAACAACAACAACAACAACAACGAGTACCGTCCTCAAGGAGGCCAAGGGTGGAATCAGTCAATCCCTCAGTATCAGGGAGGTAACAACTTCAATTGGAATTTTAATTCAACCCAACCTTCCACGAAAGATCTCATTTATGGCAAAGCTAAGATAAATGAATCCCTTTCTAAAAATACAAGCCCGTCCAAGACCAGTGAACAAGTGGCCTATATGAACAACAACAACAACAACAACAACGAGTACCGTCCTCAAGGAGGCCAAGGGTGGAATCAGTCAATCCCTCAGTATCAGGGAGGTAACAACTTCAATTGGAATTTTAATTCAACCCAACCTTCCACGAAAGATCTCATTTATGGCAAAGCTAAGATAAATGAATCCCTTTCTAAAAATCATGCTGCCAATGATAAACCCTGGAAAGCATTAACATAAAAATGGAAACCCTTTCTTCTGCCTTCAAATATCAATTGAGCTTTAGTAAAATGATTGAAACTCAATCGGCTCAAATTGCTGCCTTAGTACATGCTTCTGAATCTGGGAGGATCATGGGGCAACCCTAGACCACTTATGAGAAAGTAAATGCGATGACCACGAGGGGTGGTAAGACCACTCGTGATCCACCATATCCTAACCCTGCAGGACAGGCCCCACGTCGAAAGCAAGTGGAGGGGCCCTCGGCCCCAGAAGAACCCAGGGAAGCTGAGAGGGGGGAGACACCGCGTGAGTTCATCGATATGAGCTTCTTGTAGTCCCCCACACGCAATAAGAAGCCAGCAGTGGACAAATAGTTCGCACGCTTCGTCGAGATGATTCTGGGAATGAGGTTAGGATGGGGTTGTCCATATGGGCTTGAGCTTTTTTGATGGGCCTTTTTTCCAATCCTAGGTCCACCGATGTCCTGTTTTTCTGTTCTTTTTAGATTTATGTACATGTATGGCACTGCCCAGAAAATGCCTAGGCCCGCCTAGGCTCTGGGTGGAGGGTCACCGCCTAGAGAGCGTCTAGTGTTTTTTGTAACCTTGGTTAATTATTCAATTGCTATTTTTAAAAATGATCAAGACTATCATTATCATCTAGAAACTAATCATCTATCAATAAGAAAGGGAAAATGAAGGACCTAGATAAATGAGTTGAGAAAAATCATAGTGAATTCAGCGTTTATTAAAGTAATAGGAGGCACTTCAAATTATTCAGATGAGTTGCCCTGAATTGATGTGGAGGAGGCTATTAAGTAGATAGGTGAATGTTTTTGTTGGATGAGATTGACATTGATGCCGTTATCACTAACTTCATATCTAGAGATGTTACAAGAAAATTTCAAGCCTATACATACACTACCAGAGAACGGTCGATCGGTCACGGTTCGTAACCCTCATAGGTACCGGTTCTGGAACCGGTACCGCGACACCGTGACTAAAGGGGGGCGGCCTTTGGTACCGGGTCCAGACCCGGTACCAAAGGGAGCCTTTGGTACCGGTTGGTAACACCAACCGGTACCAAAGGACCCCCCGCGTAGGCGTTCGGCGGAGGGCCTTTGGTACCGGTTGGTGTTACCAACCGGTACCAAAGGCTCTTTTGGTTATTTTTTTTTTAAATGTTTGATATTTGGGTTAGTTATATACAAATCTACGCGTCTACGTGTCTGCTCGTCATATGTCATATGTCGTACACGATCTTTCACGCAATAAGATTGAAGTCGTCGCAATTGTTCAATTGATTTTGACCCGACTTTGATTGCATTTTTTTCGAACATTTACATATAAACATTTGAGATCGGCCAATACAAAAGTTAGAGCATTTAAAAGTTATTTACAATTGACGAGCTGAACTGGAAGAAGGAGCAGAAAGGGAGTCCAATTGAGCGATTTCGGTTCCGTCATGGTGGTACTCTCCCAGTGGACTTATAACTTGGTCCATAATGAATCCAAAAAATTGGTCCACAATAGCTTTTGCTTTTTCTCTCATTGGGAGCTCTTGATGGTAAAACATCCTCTGCATTAATCACAAATGACAACATTCATTCATATAATAATAAATTTTGCATGTAATCATTTCTAAACAAGTAACTAATAATCATTCATTCATATAATAAATAAATTTTGCATGTAATTATAAAATATCCTAACACATTCATTTCTAAACAATAACTAATAATCATTTCTAACCAAGTAATAATCATTTCTAACCAAGTAATAATCATAATAAATATACACTAATAATCATATTTCCATATACACTAATAATCTAATGTCCATATACACTAATAATCTAATTTCCATATACACTAATAATCTTATTTCCATATACACTAATAATCTAATTTCCATATACACTAATAACCTAATTTCCATATACACTAATAATCTTATTTCAATATACACTAATAATCTAATTTTCATATACACTAATAATCTAATTTCCATATACACTAATAATCTTATTTCAATATACACTAATAATCTATTTTCCATACACACTAATAATCTAATTTCTATATACACTAATAATCTAATTCATACCATGAGATCTGCTTGAGTCGCTTTTTTGGGAGAAACAAAGGTATGGATCCACTGGCAGACGAAGTATCCGCATAGATTCGTCCCTGCTTCCTGTCTGGCACACTGATAGTGGAGAAGAATAAAGTTAGACGTAACAACTATATATTAGTGTGATTTTACGAGATATGCGGGTACACCAGCCACGTACCGGAAAGTCCGTCCTCACATGCAGTCTTTCTTTGAAATTTCCTTTTTGGTTCGCACGGAAACGTGTCCATGCCATGTCAATCAAGTCTAAAACTGCTTGGTAATCCTCTTGTGGTTTCCGCAGTGAGTCCAAGACAACAATTTTACCTTCATTTATGATTATCACAAGCAGTATCCAGTGGAAGCTGTATATATATATATATATATAAATACATGCACAAGTATTGAGAACAAAGTCTTAAAGTTATACATACATAGAGAGAAGTACTCACTGGAAATTGTATGGCAAAAGAATGTAATACTTGCTTCTTTGTTTCTCCAGGTACAGGTATATGTTGTCCACCGTCTCCAGCGGCTGTGTCTGTACATTTCTCTCATTTACCATCAATGGATCCATGAAACCGACATCATCATACGATTTTTCACGGCATGTATGGATCTCCATCCTACATGACAAGAATAGATTGTTATTGTTGAAAATTATAATTAAGAAAGCAAGTATTGCGAGAATAGATCAGTGAAAGAAACTTACACAACCCAGCAGCTCATCAATGAGAGGTCTATGGCATCTTGACGGTACAAATCATAGACATCCTTGAAATCCAAAATCAAGAGCTCATGCCCACGGAAGTAATCACGGTCTTTTATCAAAACATTGAGCATCTGTCTACCCTTTTTGGACTCCTTCATGTACCACTCATGAAATCGGAATGCTTGAGTGGTTAGGGACTTCAAAGAATCTGGGGGCACCATTGGTTTGCCATATTCAAATGTCCAAATTTCCACAGGTGTTGCCACAGGAATTTCGCCCGTGCCCGATAAAAGTTCTGCCGCTGAGAGGCCTGTTTGCTGGCACAACAACGCAAGCTGTTCGTCGTCATATTCCTGTTGCCCTTGTGTCCTCCTAGCCGAGCTCTGACCGACTTGTTTCTTCTTAGGAGTGGCCGCCTTCTTCACCGAGGATCCACCGCTGGCTTGTTGTTTCTGCTTATCATAAGACTTTGCAAGCTGGTGGTCGTAGTCGGAGGGCAAGAATCTCTTCTGATTCGCCGCGCTCATTTTTGTGAAAAATGTCTTCGCTGTCGGATCTATGGGCACCGGCTTCTCTGGCTCTTTTGGTTTGAAATGCTCTTTGACATGGGCTGCGACCACCAAAGCAGTTTCCTCGTCAGTTCGGTCGTAGGGTAACTTCTTCCTTATGGCGGCCAACCTTTCTTCGTCGGTAGGCTCTTTCTCCACCGTTTGGCGCTTCTGGCGAGTAGTCCGCCGTGGGGCGGAGCTTGGCGCTTTGGGGGATGCCGTGCTGGTGGAGGAGGAGACCTGTGTGAGCCGGCATCATCCTGACCTGGAGGTAGGGATGAAAACGATCGGAAACGGTCAAAAACGGTATTGCAAATTATGCAAATGTAGAAAACGAAAACGGTATTGCAACCCTACCTGGAGGTGGCAGCTCTGGGTCATCCTCGGCCCTTCTTGAAGGTGACGGTGGCTGCGGGGATCCCTGGGTGGAGTAGCTGACGGCCCTTGACTGCGAAATTTGACGTAACGCTTCTTCCATAGAATGATACTGCCGTGGCAGCATCCGCTAACGTCTTTTCTTCGTCGCCACCTGGGATGTCGAGCTCCAATTCATCATATCCTTCACAAATCTGCTCGACCCCCACCTTGCAGTAGCCACTTGGAATCTGTGCCCCATGAATGGTCTGCCCTTGCTCCACCGGATAAGCCATACGTAAGCCACCTTAGTGGATAAGTTCCGGCTTGGTATATGAAGCTCACATGGCGTACGCAGAGTGATTTCGTCCACTGGATAGCGAGCACTGTCGTCCCCGGCATCGGCAGGTGGGAGCTCTGTAGAAGCAACACTGCTGCGACGTTGGGAGGGCGGGCTAACACCATCAGCTGATCCACCAGCTGGTACTATTCCTGGCACCGTCTGCCCTTGGCTCAGCAATGTCTGTAGCTGTCTAGACACCATCTCTGGGATGCCGGCCTTTGTCTCCCGAAGCTCTCTTTCCAAGTTCTCCACTCTTCTCTCTTGTGCGGCCTTGGAGCGGCTTCGACTCCTGTATGTGTCACTGTCCGCAGGGAATGCAGTCTTCCACGGGACTATGCCGACACCTCTAGCTCGTCCGGGATGTTCGGGGTTCCCCAGAGCCCTTGTTAGCTCGTCGTTTTCTCTGTCGGGAACGAATGTCCCATCGGCTGTCTCTTGAATGACCTTAAGGATACCAGCGGCCGCCTCTTTTACCTCATCGCTGTATATAAGCGACCCATCGGAAAGATCCAGAGTGCCACCATGAGCGTAGTACCAATGCCTTGATCGCTCGGGCCAATGCATTGTCGCCGGCGTGATTCCCCTGGCAACCAAATCTTCTTCCATCTTGTCCCAGATAGGAATTTTCTTCTTATAGCCAGTTGGTCCAAGAGAGTGGAAGTATCTTTTCTTCGCGGCATTGATCCTATTCTGTCGCGAGTTCTTTTCACCTAACTCCGACCGCCTGTACTGCACGAAGGAATCCCAATGACCCCTCAGCTTTGGGTAATCATCGAAGTTGGGTGTCAGGCTCTTCTCGGCATATTTCTTGTACATGTTTTTCTTCCATGTTTGAAATGCAGTACACATCGTCTTTAGAGCCCAATTTTTGACTCTTGCCTCTGAACCTTGAGGCACCGCGAAATGTTCTTGCAGACTGGCCCATAGCATTTCTTTCTCTGATTGCGGCACGTATGTAGCATCATCGCAGGGTTTCCACCTCTGCAGGCTGATGGGCACGTGGTCTCTCACTAGAACACCACACTGATTGGCCATCTTTATAGCAGCTTTCTCTGGCGCAACTGGCCGACCATCCTCTGCCACATCAGTGATTACAAGTCTGCCCTCTAACTTCTTGGTCGGGCCACGTTTCGTCTTCTTCGATGATGAGGACCCAGAAGGCTGTGAGCCTGAGGGCTACATGTACGAGAAAGAAATGTATATATTAAGATTTCATGCTTGAACATATATATATTCGATATTGACAATATGTATACATATATACCTCCTCGGCCCGAACACTTCCAGCGGCAGGTTCTTCCATGCCATCACCTGACATATTCAGGTATTGGCTGCCATCGTCACCACCTGCCTCCTCGTCGACGTCGAGAAGGTTTGTGGCACGTGCACTGCCTTGTGCGATTTGTTCCATCATAATCACGTTCATTTCGTCTTCTGTGTAGTCCATTTTGTCTTCCGTCTATCAAATATACATGAAATAACAATTATATCAAATCCTATCAAATTCGATCAAATTCTATCAAATTCTACCAAATTCGATCAAATCCTATCAAATCCTATCAAATTCTATCAAATTCTATCAAATTATATCAAATCCTATCAAATTCTATCAAATTCTATCAAATTATATCAAATCCTATCAAATCCTATCAAATTCTATCAAATCCTATCAAATTCTATCAAATTATATCAAATCCTATCAAATCCAACCAAATTCGACCAAATTCTATCAAATTCGATCAAATTCTATGAAATTCAACCAAATTCTATCAATTCTACCAAATTCTATCAAATCCAACCAAATTCTAAACATTTCTAAATATTTCTAAACATTTATAACAATCATTTTCACATACACTAATAATCATTTCTAAACATTTCTAAACATTTATAACAATCATTTTCACATACACTAATAATCATTTCTAATACGATGAATCTAATAATTACATACAAGGTCGTGCGACGGCGACGACGAGGTCGTGCGACGACGGCTTGGGGACGCGGCGGCGGCTTGGGCACTTAGGCGTGGAGGAGATCGGTGGAACTGATGGCAGTCAGGGGCCATGAAATTGTATGAAATTCTATGAAATTATATCTTATTCGATGAATTTCAATCAAATTCGATGAATTTCCATCAAATTATATCAAATTCAACCAATTACAAAGTAATTTCTAAAATTGTATGAAATTCTATGGAATTATATCAAATCTTATAACTAAAAATCTTATAATTATATCAAATTCAAATTATATCTTATTCGATCAAATTATATCTAAAGTGACAATAACTAAAAATCTTATAATTACACACATACATGAAATAATGTAAATTCTAGATTCATATTTCAATAAATTACATGAAAAATCCTATAATTACATAAAAAAACTTATAATTACATAAAAAATCCTATAATTTCCAATAATTACATGAAAAATCTAATAATTACATACAAAACATAATTTGGGCAGCATTTCCCCTAAAAATTGAGCATTATGAGACCACCACAAAAAAAAAATCTAATCCAATCCACGTATCATTCATGGCATATCCGAATTATTACATCCATCATCCAAGCATCATTCATCCAAATTCTAGATTCATATTTCTATAAATTACATGAAAAATCCTATAAATACAATAACTCACACAATTCCAATAATTCACACAATTAGTGCTAATAAGTTTCTCTATAAGTAGATAAACTGGCTGAAAATGGTTACATGCCTTTTTGTCTAAGCTACAATCGAATCAAAACTTATATTAGAGTTGATCTCGACCAAAGCTCTCTGCTTTTGGGCTCAACAATTGAACTTGCTTGGTTACTCAAAACAATATAACAGTGATATCTTATATGCATCACGTCAGAGCTCCACTTCCATTTGACCAGATCATGCACGATACGAACTAACAGAACAAACTGAAATGGCTAAACTAAGTTAACAAGGATTATTCAGCAGAGTAAACCCTACAGTTCCGCACCTAGTTGCCGAAACTGAGTTGAGGAGGGGCGCGGCGTCGGGGAGGGGCGGCGGCGTACGTCGAGGAGGGGCGCGGCGTCCGGGGCGCGAG
>CM014272.1:49998134-50031605 GCA_004135705.1 Alloteropsis semialata
ACCGAAGCCAAAGTAGAAATATGTAGACCAAATGAAGCTAAAATGGCTTAATTTCCTTGGTTCATAGTTGCCCTCACGCATGAGATGAAGCAAAACTAGTAGAAGGCGTTTGTCGGCGGGCCAAATCCCCAACAGGGTGTGATCCCGTGTAAGGTGGGGCTTTCAGGAGTTTGACCGGAGGTCATGATTTAAAGATGCTTCTTATTGAGATTCACATCTATTTTGCTTCACTCTATTTGGCTCGGAGCTACAACATATGCATGATCTAGGTGATCTAGATCGGTTATCTCTAACTCTCTCTTGCTACCTCTGGTGTTTGGTTTTTATTAGATTAGATTCATTTTTCACCCACCTCAAGATAAAGGATTTCTATGCTAGTTAGGTTGTTTCTTACATCTTTCGTTCCATGAATTGATAAACCTTGGGAAAATACTCTAAGGGAAGAGCTACAACTGATCCATGCGCTCATGGTTCACAATTGACGCGTCTAAGGGCCGTCAATAAGCTTTTCTAGCGCCGTTGCTGGAGAACTATCGACTAAGATCCGATTTGACTTGCACTAGTAAATATTTCTTTTTCTCTTGATTTTCTTTTGATTTCTCTTTTTAGATCTCTTATTTTTGTTTTTATCAAAAATAGATCTAATCCACAAAAAAATCAATCTAATCATTTATTCTATTGTTTTTTTTAGATCTTGTATATATATATATATTGCTTTCACTAATCCTAACAGGAGATGGATGGCTACCTCTCCAACAAACCAAAAAAATTTTGGATGATCCAGAAAAACATTACAGGCAAAGGAGAGAAGCACAAGCTAAGAAGTTGGAATTAGTAGATCCAAAAGGCAAGACCGAGGGTTCATCGTCTACACCTAATGAAACTCTACTGCCAAGTCCAAAGGAGGCGCCACCGCAACCTGAGATGGCGCTACCGAAACTGGAACATACGATCAGAGAGCTATGCATCCCGAATATTAGAGATTTGCCTATCCAAGATCTCAACGACATCGAAACGCCATTCGAGATCAAGACTTCGACCGTCCGTTTGGTGCAAAGCTCGCCCTTCACCGGAAAAGAAGATGACAACCTCCACCTTCAAGCATTCATTCAACTTTGCCGCACCTTTGACATGCAAGGGATGAATGAAGATCAAATGAGAGCGAGGCTCTTTCTATTCTCTCTACTCAGGAGAGTGCTACAGTGGTTTCATTCTCTACCACTGCATATGGTGCAAAATTGGGAGTCCTTGATGAAAGCTTTCATGATGGAATTCTACTCGCCGGGCAAGACCAAGATTTTGCGCAACAAGATCGCTACCTTCGCGCAAAGCCCGACGGAGACCATCGCGGAAGCCCATGAGCGCTTCAATGACTACGTCCAAGCCATGCCACATCACAAGTTCTCAAGGGAGGATATAGTCCAAAAAGTTCTATCAAGGCCTTACTATGGCATCAAGGGCAATCATTGACGCATCAGCCAGAGGGTCAATTATTGAGCTCACCCCAACTCAAGCTTTCAAGCTATTCAAGAAGGTGGCGGACAATGATGTGTGGGCAGCATCGGGACGGCTGCTCCCGACACGACCCGCGGGCATTGCGAAGAGTGTTCCCACCATCCAACTTCCAGGTAGACCTCAATTCAATGCAAGCTCGTCCATTCAAAACTTGGTGCCTCTTCATATACAATTGAAGGAGTTCATGGAGGAGCAAGGCAAGATCAACAAGGACACCATCACTAGCTAAGTTCAAAACTATGGATAAGATATTGGAGAACATTGATGGCACGGTGACGGAGGTCGGAAGCTCTAACCATCAAGTGCTCAACATGATGAAGATGCTAGAGGCACAAGTGACCCAGCTAGCCGGACGCCTACCTAGTAATGAAGGAAGACTACCAGGGTAACCACAAAATCTGGAGATGGCAAAAACAATTCAAACTCACTCGGGAAAGGAGACTGAAGATCCCTATCACTCGGTCGGAGCAAGGAAGCTTAAGCGAAGTGTTGAAGTAGAGATGACACAACTAAAGAAAAGGCGCCTACTCCCGCACTGAAAATAGTCACCGAAGAACCGGAGTTTGAGATAATTGACAAAGACACCAAGATTCTTCCTCCGAGGCCACGATACAATGAATGTAAAATTCATGAGCATTTCAAAAAATTTGTTGAAGTGGTGCGTAGGTTGAACATCAATATGCTGCTCTTGGACGCTCTACAAGTTCCAACATAATCTTGCTACTTCAAAGACATCCTTACAAACAAGCGCGAGATGTCACCACCAAGCACCATCAAGATGACCAAAAATTGTAGTGCGGCTATCACCGATCAAGCTCCTGAGAAGAAGAGGAACCCGGGAAGCCCAATCATCCCGTGTTCCATCGGATCACTTATGTTCAAAAGGGCATTATGTGACCATGGTGCAAGCATGAGCGTCATGCCAAAGGCCGTGTACGAGAAGCTACGCCTACCAGAGCTAGAACCCACCGCCATGTGCCTAGAGTTAGCGGACAACTCCGTTCGCTATCCTTTGGGCATCGTCGAAGATGTACCCATGAAGATTGGAGAACACCTAGTCCCCGTCGACTTTGTGATTCTCGAGATGGGAGAAGGGAAAAAGTCGCCTCTCATCCTTGGGAGGCCGTTCCTCAAGACCGCAAGGGCGAACATCGACATTGGCAAGAGGGAGATCAAGTTCATCATTAATGGCACCATGAGCACATTCAAGTTTCGTCCATGCTTTGAGGTATGCAATATGATCAAAGTTAGATATGTTTCGCCTCACTGTCATGTCACCAAGGAGGAGCTGAAGAAGAAGGAAGCGAAGGAGGCAAAAGAAGTTGTTGCATCCTTCGGGACAAAAGCTCAAAGCCCGCCTGTCAAGACCAAAAAGATGACTAAGCCGAAGAATAAGCCTGCGCCAAAGCCAAATATTGTGTAGAAGTGGGTACCCAAGACTGCAACGCCATCACCGAGCGTTGGTCCGAAGTGAAGAAAAGGAAGAAGTCTAGCTATAGACTATAAACAAAGCGCTATGCGGGAGGCAACTAGTTCGTGGAGTCAAGAATAAACTACCGGGAGGATAACCCTGAAGACATTTGAGTAAGTTAGTTATGGATTTTGCTACGCAAGACTTGGTAAACATTTATTATAATGGTCATTCGGTCGAACAATTCAATTTGGAGTTTTATTCGCTCGGTCATTTTGATTTAATTTCTTATTCTAAACCAATAACATGAGCCATCCTAAGATTTATTTGCTTTTTCTCGAGAAACCCAAAACCAAATTCCTAAACCTATTTTTGGTGACCGTCCTTTCCATGACGGCCGGACCAACTTGATTTATGTGATACAAAGACATGAGTAGAGCCAAGCGTTGTGTTTAATCTCTTTAAATTTTTTACGCATGCTAGACTCGCGTTAACTCAGGAATTTTCAGTTTTGTATCTCTAGAATTAGAATTTTTCTAAGCCTCATTTGATTTATTTTATTCAAAATATCTCTCTCATTTGGCCAAAATTAGAACCTAAAACCATGACCCATGGTTTCATTCAGAATTGTTCACTATCAATTCATGAAAGTGTGCGATATCGGTGCGATCAAAATAAATGTAGTTAGAAAATATTTCTCGACTTACAAGTGTTTATGATGCCTTAATTCCCCTCTAATTATTCATTCAAACTCTTTGTTTGCTTTGAGTTGGTTCTTAATTTTTAAATTAGAGGAAGGGTTAAGCACCTAATCATGATTTGGAAGGGTTTGTTTGCATGATTATCAAATAATGACCACGAGAAGATATTTGGCACCCCTATCATTGATCACATGCAAGAGAATCCAAAAGAGGGGGCAGCCATACATGGTGGTACACTAATTTGTGTAGGATTGAAAGCATCATTTGGGGTGGAGTTGAAGCAAAGGACAAAGGTGTGGCACAAAGTGGAGAAAATAATGTGCAAGTGGACAACTTTGGCAAAGAAGGTGTGGATCACGAGTGTTGGATGGTGCAATCATTTGGAGCTGCTGGACAAAGGTCAATAATCATCTCAGGAACACGTGGGAGGAAGGGCATGTGAAAGAGGCCAGGGAAACCCCTAGGCCGGCTGGCCCCATGCACTCTAGGTCGGCCGGCCTAGGCTCTTCTTAAGCTCCCTGGTGCTCCCCTTTCACAGGTAAGTCACTCATACATTTCCTTGTTCTTGTTCTTCAGTTCTTCCACTTAGAACAGCAGCAAGAACTCCAAAAAATTCGTGTATCCAAATCAGCCCCAATTTCTAGTTTGCTCTCTTCTTCGATATATTATTTTTCCACTGGCAAGAAACCCCCGGTGTGTTGGTCTTTGTATTTGTGCAGCAAGGCATTATGAAGAGAGGTATTATAAAACTTCTCTCCCAGAGTTGGACACGATCATCGGCATCCGATGCACCATTGGGAAGCTCTTTGCGGAGGCACTCGGTCTCTAACTCACCGCGAAGCATGAAGGAAGACTACCCCGAACCAAGGAGCGACATGTTGCACCTTGGTGGGATGCAAGACCCAAGAAGTTCCTCCACGCGGTTCACCGAACCATGTGGACATGCCGGCGCACCACCTCTTCCACCACGAGTTCAACAAGATCAGCCGCACCACCACCATACAAAGCAAAAATTTCAGAATATGGGTTTGTTATCTTGACCGAAGAGGAAGAAGAAAGGCTCAAGAATCTCAAAGAAAGGTTGAGGACAAACACTGATTTCGATGATGATGCATTGCAAAGATTAAGATTTTATGGTGACATCTACGGGCTATTGAAAAACCTCGGGTAGAGGCAATTTTCCTATGGTGTTCCAGTGCATGTGCATGGAGGGATCGCTATGGAGATGTTGATGACCATGAAGGTAGTGAAGGGAAATAATGATGAACAAGAAGTGTCGTGCCTTGAGTTTAGACTAAAAAATGAAGCAAGGTTCATTACTTTTGAATATATTGGAAATTTGCTTGGTTTTAAAAGTGATGCACCAGAGAAGGTCGAAGTTGAAGAAGAAGAGGAGATTGATGGATTTTGGAGGAAGATAGCAAAAGATGACAACCATCGAAGAAGAAATATAAGCAATGTGATACTTTAAATATTTCATTCTTGGATAGGCAAAAGAATCTTTGGGACGATGAGAGAGTCCAAAGTTACCGATGCGGAATTAAATTGCTTATATGTTGCATTGGTGAAGAAGCAAGCAATTGATCCCACCTACATGATGATTGATAGGTGGCTATGTGAAGCAACATCCGGTACCAGAGAAATTGACTCGGGATGTCATCTTACCATGATAGCACATTCATTGAACCCAAGAATAGAGACAAATTCGGCATATTACTTGAAGGGAATCGACTTTGGAATTGAAGCCATGAGGCAAGGTCATTATATTGGAGAAGATGAGAAGAAAGGTTTCAAGATCGCCAATACAAATATCTCTCTTCCAGATGCAAGGCTAAAATTATTTGCGAGAGGAAGGATGGATTGGCATGATGAAAAGATTTTGGTTAAGGCCAAGAAAAATAAAAGAGGAAAACATGTTGGTGAAACATCGGGACCAGTCGAAGAAGAAGTGGAAGAAGAATTGCCACCGGCTAGTTCCATGTATTGGAGGAGTGAATTTCAAAATACACCAAGTGGACAAAGACCTCCGGAAGGATGGGGGTGACAATGGGGAAGTGCACCAGCTCAAGCATGGGGGCATGGGGCACCGGTGCCACCACCGGTATACCCACCACCGTCTCCATACATCAACTATGGCTACCCACCGTCGCCATATCAAGGAGTGATTCTAGATCCATCATTCAGAGCTCAATTTGCACATCTCCCACAACTGGAAAGAAGTACAAGAATGATTGGTGCCTATGCCGATAAAAACTTGGAAGATATTAATGCCATCCGAAGACACACAGACCAACTAGAAGACGGAACCACGGGGATTTCATATCAAATGGGCTTAACGCCAATGGAACAATTCCAAGGAGGAGCATCGCAAGTGTACTTTGACCAAGGTTACAATGCAAGGAACCCGCCAAACCAAGAGGAGTGATCGATGGAGGACCAAGAATAAAATTGGTCGCACGTGTGCTTTGAATTTTTCCTTTCTTTTATTTATTTTCAGCGTGTGTGCAAGCTTGTGTGTGCGTAGCATTTTCCATTTTATTTATTTTTAGCATGTTTGTTAGTTGTTTTCTTTTATTTTCATCACCATGATCAATAAATGCATCACCTATGCTTTCATGATATAATTATTAGTGATGATAGATAGTTTGTGCGATGTTGAAATATGACGATCGTTGCCACTTTATCTATTTTTGTGCTTGGTTTAAGCATATTTAAACTAATGCTCTCCCTAACATGATCTGAAATTTATCTAAATACTGGATCAATCTTTTGTGGAGGTCATGATAATTTGAGACCCATATTTATTATTCTTGCTCTCTCTCTCTCTCTCTTAAACATGTCAAGGGATATTTAATTTTTGGATATTATTGAGCTAACCTTGTCATTAATACCTTTTGCAATTGCTCTACCTATCCAAAGCCTAAATGATACATCATGAACCATAGTGCAAGAATTATTTTTGGGTGAATTAATTCATAATTTATCTTCTTTGGTATGAGACTAAGAAGCTGTCCATTCCATTTTGCGTACCTTCTTTTTGCTAGCCTTTCTATCCATGCATTGTGAGTTTCTACACCGGAAACTTTGCAAACTTCGCTGGATATCCACCCTAAACCCAAAAATATCTTTTTATGAATACCTCCTTGACCCCAACCCACATTTGAGTATGGATCATTATCTTGATGAAAATACAAAAGAATCAAGAGTTTAATTCAGAGAACACAAATTTGGGAGGCATCAAAGACTATGCAGCAGAAAAATCAGAAGGAACGATGGTCCACAGAGAGTGGGCTGGCTGGCTCAAGCACCCTAGGCCGGCCGGCCTAGCCCCTATTTCCCTCTGATGGCTTCAAAATTTGACGAGAAGATACTCCCTGAAGATTCAAATTATTTCCTAGAGGACCAAGATGGATTTTGTATACTTACTTCAGCAATAGCCATTGCTTCTATGCTTGAGGATGAGCAATCGTTTAAGCATGGGGGGATGCTCAGTAAGTACTATGTTGCCAGAAGTTCTGAGGAGCGAAAAGAAAGAAAAAAATGGTGAAGAAAAAAATATGAAAAAGAAAGAAAGAAAAGAAGAAAAATATGGAAATAGAAAAATGCTCCTCGGTTCTTTTTGCTTCATTAAATTGTAGGTACTTTGAAAACTATTCCATACTCAAATATTCCAGCCATGTGCAATCTGATAACAAAGACTTCATTTGTGCCTCGGGATCAACCGTTGCATTTGCACATGTCCACTACCTAAAAGTGTGTGTTCCTTTTTGCCCCTCTCCACAAAGTAATTATTTTCCATGATCTTTCTGACGAGTCTCAGTAAACCCATGAGAAGTATTTCTTGTTTTGATAATATCTTGATTATAATATCTTTTGCTAGGACTAACCTTTCCAAAACTCCAGATAAAGCCTTACACATACATGAGAGAAAGAAAGGTGAAGAAAGTTCTAGTAGGTTCGAGAGACAAGATGAGCTGAGAGTTTCCATGAGCAATTGCAATGAGATTTAAATTATTGATCTTGGTTTAGCTATTCTTTTGAGCTTATTTCATAATTTCTGAGATTTGTTTAAACTTGAGAGCATGTGATTAAATTCTTTGTGGAAAGTACTTAATTCATATCCACCCTCCATATTGGAAAGAGCCGGTTACAACATGAACCATTAATTGCAAATATTTTGGGAGCACTGTATTTTCTCGTGTATGATCAAGTGCAGGGATTGGACACCGAAAGGCAATGCTAATTTTTATTGAAGACTTACTCGAGAACGAGCAAGGTTTAAGCATGGGGGATTGTTGGTACTCCTTAGCAATACCTTTTTACCCTTGTTTATCTTCAATAATGGCATTTGAGATCTAAACTATCGATCATACTCTATAACCGGACCATTTTAGCATATGCATGTATTTTTTTGGAGGATTTCTGTTTACGCAGGTTTTTGAGCTATTTTGGAGCATAAATGGACAAGGCTCATGATCAAGGACCACACGGAGAAAGATGCAGGCCAGAGGCCCAAGGAGAGGTCCAGGCCGGCTGGCCCATGGAGTTTCGAGGCCCGTTCATACTCATCTTCGGTGAACCATCCTCCAAGAACTTTTAAAGGGCAAGTACCTAAAGATAAGATCAAGTGATTTCGGGATCAAGGCAAATCAAATAGAGATTTGGGAAGGATATCTATTTCCCATTCTTATCTCGAAGTAATCCCGAAGCAACCAATGTCCAAGGCCCACATGCATAGAGAAGATGAGTGTAAGGCGGGGCTTTCGGGAGTTTGACCAGAGATCATGATTTAAAGATGCTTCTTATTGAGATTCACATTTATCTTGCTTCACTCTATTTGGCTCGGAGCTACAACATATGCATGATCTAGGTGATCTAGATTGGTTATCTCTAACTCTCTCTTGCAACCAATAGTGTTTGGTGATTATTAGATTATATTCGTTTTTCACCCACCTCAAGATAAAAGATTTCTATGCTAATTAGGTTGTTTCTTACATCTTTGGTTCCACGAATTGATAAACCTTGGGGGAATACTCGAAGGGAAGAGCTACAACTAATCCGTGTGCTTGCGGTTCATAATTGACTCGTCTAAGGTCCGTCAACAGTAGCAGATACGCGGCGTCGCTCGCCTCTGTCGCTTCCTAGATGCACTGCGTGATCTCGTTATTGGAGTGCGCACCCTCAGTGAGCACCGTCCTGGCGAGCGACACTCTGGATGCCATTCGATGCAAGGAAAGGGTGCGCGCCATCAAAGGAACCACCCTCCTCGCATGGTACATGCCAATCACGCCGATGCCGCTGAGG
Organism: Alloteropsis semialata; assembly: GCA_004135705.1. Lineage (NCBI taxonomy): Eukaryota > Viridiplantae > Streptophyta > Magnoliopsida > Poales > Poaceae > Alloteropsis > Alloteropsis semialata. The sequence goes on from CM014272.1 coordinate 50,007,066, forward strand.
CCATGGCTCTTGAGCAGCGCGATGGCATCCAACATATCTGGCATATGCTTTTTCTCCATCATGGGAGGGCCCCATCCCCACATCTCCAGAGTCCCCTCCATTGTGTGGCTGGAGAAGACTGGCAAGGGGGCATCACAGTTGTTCTTTAGGTAGAACCAAAGCGGGTGCCACCCTTGTTGGACTTCGACGACAATAATTGCATGTACTCGGTGGACCGTTTCCCGTGAAGATGGATGCTCACGCACCCCATCGGCATCGCCAGGTACGTGCTCCCCAGTAGCGAAATGGTGAAGAAGTACCTCCACAGATCAAAGTGAGGTTCAATCCCTAGGTACCCCTTGCATAGCGCGAGGAACATCGCAATGTGTTAGATCCCGTTGTGGTTGACGTGCTGCAGCTCGATCTAGTTGTAGTGCACCCTCGGAGGAAGCGAGCGGGGGAGACACCAGCCCATGCTCGTGGAAGGGGACGAAGTAGATGATGTAGGCGTCGGGAGACGCCGGCGCATCCTGGCTCCCGAGCACCATCCACTCCATCGCCTCTATCCTCGCACAGAGAAGACTGCGCTTGATGAGGCCCTCCAAGCGTGCATGGGTGTTGACGGTCCTTATAACAGAAAATCCGACCGTCAATAGGCTCAGAAACCAATAAAGATCAAGGCATAACTTAGACATTAGTATTCAAATAATGGTATACCATGCATACCTGGCTAGGTCGGGCGACCTGGTCTGGATCCCAATCGAGCCCAAACTCAACACAGGTCAAGAAGCACACAATGTAAGGATCGTGAACGTTGATTCATGGTCGGTGGAAGCCAAGGGTGGAGGATGAGCCACATGTCCATCACATGGATTGAAGGGCCCACAACCAGAGACAAATGTACCCAAACCGACGATACCCAGCTGGAACCGACCTTAGGACCCACATGTAAGCCTCCCAGAGGAAGGTGGGCCCTAATGGCGGTTATGGGAAGTCGGCCGACCTGGCCAGGTCGGCCGATCCTCCAGTGCGCCCGACTCGGCCCTCCTTTGACCTGAAACTGTAAACCGCCATGTAGAAGACATCTGAACCGTGGAGAAGTGAAGAAGGTGGATCCAACGGTCGGCCGATCCTTGGACGTCGGCCGACCTAGGCCCACCTCCAACCGTCCTCAACTGCCTCTGGCCGTCTCCAACCGTCCTTGTGATGCTATAAATACCTGCAAGGGGGCACCGTACTCAACACACACCAGAAGAAGAGCTCTCTTTGCTACAAGCTTAGTCTTAGTCTTAGTAGTGATAGTCATAGTGTTAGATCTGCTGAAGGGCTTCTAAAGGAGTCTTGGTAAGTTCTAGAGTTCATCTCTTGTATTCTCTTACTTACTTCTTGTACTCTGATCTTAATGGAAATACCTTCATACTTATGTCATGTGCCTCAGCTATGCTATACTTGTTTAGTATATACTACTTATGTCTTACACCTCAATCAAGTGAATGTATGCAATGTCATTGGCTCAATGTGCCTCTTGGTTGCTCTATTTATTAACGTGATAGATAGAGTTGTATCCTGTATTGCAAACATGGTGTTTGGGATACGGTATACTGTTGAGGGTACCGCTGCCCCACGGATTAGTAGAGGTAGGCGGCAGGTGGTTACAGCCCTGTCCGTCCTTTGTAATCCTCCACGTACGGGAGTGGGTATTAGGCCTTTATGATAAGACGTCCTACTGTCGTCCCTTGATGAGGGAACCACTGGATACCTCGATATGTCCTCTTGCATATGATCATTGAATGAGCTTGTATAGGGTATTGTAGTATAACTAAGTCACATTCGTATGATGCTAATGAAACCTTGGTGATCTTCACTAATGTATTATTACTAACTAAGACTACCATAATGATGAGCAATGAACTTCTGTGTGTCACTCTACCCATTCATTTCTATATTCTTTACCCCTGTTTAGATTATGGTATATTAATGTTGTTGTAAGTAATTACATGGGATGACATCTCTCTCTTAACTAAACGCTTTCCCTGCGGATAAACAAATAACGATACTCTGGAATACTCCCGGGTGAAATGCTACAACGTACTTCTGTGCGCTTGCAGAATATCTGTAACATCTAGATTTACGATGAAGTATCTCTAGTACCATCACTACTCTAAAGTGGTGATGCTGGGTAACATTAGAGTGCGGCCACGGCTCCATTGTTGGGGAGAGGGGAGGTAAGGGCTAATGAGTGCGGGCGGCAGATATAGAGAGCTTGTGCATTGTTATCAAAAGCCAAGAACTTGAGCGGCAGCGATGGAAGGAGCGGACTAGGTGAAAGCAGTTGGAGGCACGCCGAAGGGGAAGAGGAACCCTTGGTTAAATAGGACGGGACGAGACGCGAACCGCTTGCCTCGACTGATCCACCATCTATTCCTTGTCAAGTCGACCCTCGCGCCCCCTAGAAAGCCAAAGCAACAAATGCGCCCGGTCGTTCCTCGAGAAACATGTCAGAGGACGGTTCATCTTCAAACGGGCTAAGAGCCATTTAGGTAAGATGAGATACGGTGCTAAAAATGCCCTCACGCCCCATTAAGACCTCAAAGTTTGAGAGTTGGCCCACCAACAGGTTGGACAGCTGCTCTGGGCTGCCATCAGAGCAAGGGATGGAGAAGGATGGGCCCGCTAGCAGCCAAAACACAGGCGTCTGAATGTCGTGGGCATCTCGACTCGTGTTCGAGCTTTGGCTTGATCCGATCCATGGTTTTTTCCTGAAGAAAAGGCAATGAGCCCTCGGGACCGGCCGAATGGTCTCGGGGACTATATGGGATGGATGCCAAGGATCCGAGGCCGATCACCAGCTGATCCATCGATCCCACGCGGATGAGGCACCGGGGCTTCACTCGAAGTCACCCGTTATTAGCAAGCCGGGCACCCCGTTTTGTATGATGAGGAAAAACATGGGTCAGCTCGACCCCCTCCGTTTTGTCGATAAGAGACACTTGAGGGATGACTATCATAAGACGAACCGACCACGTAACTGGATCCCCGCGTCGCGTGGAGACTCACGGGTCGGCATCGTGAAGGAGACCCAATGCATGGTTGCATGTGAGAGACGAAGTCATCAGGATTCTCCTACCCAAAAAAGCCTCTGAACAAGCCATTGGCTCCTTCAGAAGCTCGAGAGCTAGACTCACCAAATCTGCTCGCGCGTCCTCAGTCCTGAGCAAGAATTGACAAAATAGAGCAAATATGGCAGCGTCCCCACGATCATGAAGAATTATGAAAAAAGCCTCTAAAGAAGTATCTCCCTTCCTCTAGGGCGACACCCACTGGTGCGCTCGCCCAGACCCAGATATCAGAAACTCTACTTACATAACAATGTCAGCCCTCAGCACGAGTCTGCGGCTCCTCGGGGGCTTGGGGGCTACTGTGGGGTATCAATATGAGGGATACCCTGAGAGTACAGATTAAGAAGCAGTAACCTTGGATCAGCCAATCTAAGACAAATGCTACCTGACCCAATCCTGCCCATGCGGGGGTCGGAGCTCACCCAATCCTGGCCATGTGGGGGTCGGAGCTCGCCCGACCCTCGGGAGGGGGGAGGGGCTCCGCCTCGACCGACCCCAATGATAGAAAGGTAGGGATTCGCACAACCTTAAAGGCATAGGGCCCCAGGGGTCCCTCACGCTCGACACCCCCTATGGATAAGGTAGCCAGGGTCAAACTTCTAATGCCTAGGCAAGGTCGGGCACGTCTCCATGTGACTAAAAGTACAGGCCATGCCGTGTCGGCACTGTGCCAACCACCCTTGACATGGCCTAACCAGGAGACCCATTCGGCACGCTGAATTAGGACAGGACGAGGCGTAACGACAGATCGTCGACGCCGGCGCATGGCTAAAGTGTCATGCAGGGATATGACATGCACTCGACCCTTGGGTCATCCACAGGGCGACAAGACCAGCAGGACCCACACGATAGGGAGGTCAAAACAGGCCCAGAAGCTTCTTCCCCTTGGTCTAGAAAAGGGAAGAGAGAGAGAGCCCCCTGCCTGGGGATGGATCGACAATACTTAGAACTCATTCGCTAGAGACTTGGGAGCCTCTTCCCTTTCTCGACCGTTTGTAACCCCTACTGCAAACTCTTGCTGGTAACACGAGAAGATAGCGAACTAGACGTAGGGCCATCGAGCCTGAACCAGTATACATCCTTGTGTCCTCTAAGCAAAGCATCTGGGCTAGACACGTAAGCATAAATTCACTAGTCGACGGTTCGAAACATCGACAGGACGGTTGTTGGCCTCTCAGACTTAGGTCATTTACCGTGCAAACCACATGCCTGGTATGGGACGGTAAGCCGAATACCATAAGTCGCCCATATTATTGGAGGAGTTAGGGCGTGTTGGTTGGTGGGTATAGGTGGGTTGCCTTTGAGGGACCACTGTACTCACCAACCCGGCCTCTTGGTCAATTGTCGACCAAGCGGGTATGCAAATGGTTGAGACATGAATCAACGCTTGCACTTGTCATGGAGAGCATGGCCGTTAGTCTCGTGTGGGAAAAGTTGTACACCCCTGTAAGGATTTAAACTATCATGATAGCCGTGCTCTCGGTCATGAGCACACTTTTGCGCCTCTCAGCTGACATAGTGTTTTCAATGGTGCTCCTTTTATTGAGCTCATGGCACATGCCTTATTTCCGTATTATCATGCTTGATGTATTCAATATAGAATAGAAGCCGAGTCTTTTGCTTAATTCAATTGAGTTCACCGCGTTGCAACTAATATTACTTGCCATCCCTTGTATTACCCTTCTATATGCTTGATTATCATGATATGCTTGTATTATCATGATATGCTTGATTTAAACTATCTTGATGTATTCAATATAGAATAGAAGTTTGCAACACAGGCTTAATTTTTTTTAAAAGAAACAAGTTTTCAACACCAGCGCTCAACGTGGACAACAGCATGCACCATGAGGCAGAAAACTGTCGTTTTCTATTAGCAAGCAAAGACTAGGCCTTGTTGTTGGACCTTGAACGGATGAGTCCTGGGCCAAACGCAAGCGGTCCGACATGCATCGAGCCTTCGTCTCATCAGTCCTGCTCCGTCGTCTCCGCGAGCGCAAGCGCGGGCCGCGGACTTGCCTAACTTGTTGCTTTCTCGCTCGCGGAACACGCGCCTGATCTGACATCTACCGGAAACCGGCCAACTCACCAATGCAAAGGGCCGGCGCTTCCCCCCTTCCCCCTGAAAGCAGCGACAGCGACCGGCCAGTAGCGCGTGCGACGGCTGCCATCGGTACAGAAACATATAATTAAGCTGACGGGGAATGGAATTCTTGCATGTGTTTTACAAGACTAGTAAAATTCCCGTGCATATAAACTATCTGTTTTTAAAAATCAAGTGTTTTTTTAGAATTTCCACCACTACTTATATTGCACTCAAGGCTTGCACGTGTTTTCTCACTAGTAGAAAAACCGTCCTTAGTCCCTGTGCGAAACCGGCTTTAGTCCCGGTTCCGCAACCGGGACTACGGCGCCGGGACTAAAAGGCCTTTTTTTTTCTTTTTTGGTTTCTTTTATACAGAGGTACGTATTATACCTATATAATAATATATATATGTCTATATATATATTAGTTATACATCACTAATGCATTAAACTATTAATACTAATATTAATATATACACTAATAATATTAAACTTACATATATATTTAATTACAACAAGTTTTGAAAGGCGAATATTAATATTTACACCAAGATTTCAAAATAGCATATATATGTATATTTACAAAATGCTTAATATTTGCTCTTTCTATCGACCTCGTTTCCATTCTACCAGAACGTCCCTGTCTTTCTCACGACCTCATCGATTATAAATCCACACAGTGCCTTTTGAATCACCGCGACTCTTTGGATATGTAAGATCTAATCTTTCATATGCATCATCTGAGAATGTGGTTAATAGAAAAATATAAATAATATTATTATGACCCACATGCATACATACATACATACATATAGATATCCATGAAAATGGAACATACCGTCAGTTCTCAATTACTGCAGATCGTCCTATGCCCTGCAAGAGTGTGCATAAACTCACAGACATAATATCCACATAAATTGGTGCTTACATTCTGCCTATAACACTTTATAGGAGAAATGGTCAAGTCATTACGTTCATATTCACGATAATAAAACAAACAAAATGAGATGTGTGTCTGTGTATAGTAGTATTTACCGAAAATTCTCTCTTGATACCAACTTGTTCTTTGAGTGGACCTTTGTGCTCTGCATAAAACTTTTTCCAACACCTGCCCTCACTCCACTCATTCTGTCTTCAGATACAACAAAAATTAGTGCAAGATTTGTAAACCATCACAGATGAGATACAATCGCCAGAATTGATGCACATGGGATGGAATAATAGTTGTCGTCCTCACCTGCAGCAGGGAACAGGGAGGGACGAAGCTGCAAGGCGCCTGTGGGTCAGCCTCGCACGACTGCCTGGCGGTACTAGTGCCACCTCCCGCGTCGCATCGGCGTCGTGCCTCAAGACATCGTCACCTCGCCAGCGCCGGTGCTGGTGGTGCTGGAACTACCGGCTGCAGATACATCTCCGTCGTTTTCGGCGCCGGAGTCGGCCCCTGCCCCCTGGCGCGGCAGGGGGATTCGCGGAGGAAGAAGCGCGTGTGGCACGAGATTTCGTGGTGGAAGAGCGCATGCAGGAAGGGGAGCGGCAAGACGGAGGCGGAGCCGCCGGCGGAGGCGAGGAGGGGCACGTTGAGGTCGGTGTTGTGGCGGAGGTTGGGGAGCGCGTCATGGAGGTCGGAGAGGACGGCGCGGGCGCGGGGGATTTGGCGCAATCGGAGGGAAATTCCTGCACGCGCAAAGGATCTGGCCTGCCGTCGCCGAGCCGCGACGACGCATACAACGCGCGGCGAGTGCGGGCGACTCGCCTGGGAGCACGAGCCCGCGCCGTAGACGAACCAAGCGACGACTTCCTTCTCTTTCATTTCCTGAGTAAATGATGTCCACGTAGGACTATTCTGCTTACGTGGCAATAAAAAGACAGCTGTTGTCTGTGTGGGTTGTACATGCCCTAAAGGCCTCCCTGGCATTTACCCGGAAGTAAAAGGCCCCTTTAGTCCTGGGTGGTGGGTGGTAACACCACCCAGGACTAAAGGGGCTCCACGTGGCGCGCGGGGCGGGGCCCCTCTAGTCCCGGTTGGTATTATCACCCCGGACTAAAGGGCCTTTTTTTTCTTTTTTCTTTTTTCTTTTTCTTTTTCTTTTCTAGTTTTTTATACAGAGATACTTATTATACCTATATAATAATATATGTATGTGTCCAAATACATATTAGTTATACGTCACTAATGCATTAAACTATTAATACTAATGTTAATATATACGCTAATAATATTAAACTTACATATATATTTAATTACAACAAGTTTTAAAGGCGAATATTAATATTTACACCAAGATTTCAAAAGAGCATATATATATATGTATATTTATAAAATGTCTAATATTTGCTCCTTCTATCAACCTCATGTCCATTCCACCAGAACGAGCATGTCTTGCTCATGACCTCATCGATTATAAATTCACAGTGTGCCTCTCGAATCGCCGCGACTCTTTGGATCGGTAAGATCTTATCTTTTATATGCATCATCTGAGAATATGGTTAATAGAAAAATATAAATAATATTATTATGACTCACATGCATACATACATAAAGATATCAATGGAAATGGAACATACCTCAGTTCTCAATTACTGCAGATCGTCCTATGCCCTACAAGAGTGTGCATGAACTCACAGACATAATATCCACATAAATTGGTGCTTTCATTCTGCCTATAACACTTTATACGAGAAATGGTCAAGTCATTACATGCATATTCACGATAATAAAACAAACAAAACGAGATGTGTATCTGTGTATAGTAGTATTTACCGAAAATTCTCCATTGATACCAACTTGTTCCTTGAGTGGACCTTTGTGCTCTGCACGAAGCTTTTTCCAACACCTGCGCACACCATATGAAATAAATGGAATTCTCAGCTGTTCTAAAGAGGAATAATAGTGCGAGGACGGAAATTGCTTTTGAAGGAGGTCAATCATTGGTTGGTACGCTTCCCGTGGTCCTCAATGAGTCCATGACGGTCAACAAGCTTATGTCCGGTTGTATAACAAATAATATCGAATGGAACCTATTTACATGCATGTTTTGTACCAAAGGTCACATCAATTGAAATAAAAATTATGTTACAAAGAAAATAGGCAGATGCACACGACAGTAAAAGTACTCACCCAAAGTTGTAAGAAAATAGAATCATTGTCTTGTAACGTTGTACACATAAGAATTTGTCAATGTTGTTCATTGTGTCTTCATAATGATTCTGTAACATATGCTGGTTTACAAGTTTTGGGTCGATGAAGCCCAAGTGGAATTAAGAGTTTTCCCTGCATACTTCAATCTCTATTCTACAGGATACAATTTAAAAGAAAGAAATGTTTAATAATACAGTTGGCAATATATAGTAGACGTTAAATATAGAAATAAACGAAGCACTTACAGCACCTAGCAGCTGAGGAGAGACACGTCGAGGGCATCCCTATGGTATATCTGGTATATTTCTGAGAACTCCAGATACATAAAATTATCGCCACGAAAAAAGTCATCATCTCTAATCTTCAATCCCACCATTCTCTGCCCTTCGACCGACGCCTAAAGGTACCATTCATGTAAGCTGTACATTTTTGTTGACAGCGTGTCGTACGTATCGAGATCAACTAGAGGTAAGCCAAGCTGAAATGGCCACCTTGGTATAGCCTTTGGGGTCTCATTCTCATTGAACATTTGCGAGGGCGTTGTTGACGGTCCTTAAGTACCACTTTTGACCGCAATTTCTGCAGAAAACATATCAAATATAAACACCAAACATAGTGATAGGGTTTAATACTAATGAATTCCACGAGTGTTGGTGTTTTGACTTGTCTTGCAGGAAATGCCCAAAATGATACTTAAGGTTTGAGATGGATCTAAATATACCATTACCATAAATTGTCTCAAATTCTCAAGTAGATCGCACCATTATGGAGGGCTCGTCGAGACAATCGAGATGGATATTAGCATAGGCCGGGGACGGATCGACAACACTTAGAAATCATTAGCTAGAGACTTGGGAGCCCCTTCCCTTTCTCGACTGTGATGAAGTCAGGGACGCGGTTTTGATCCTTTCCGATGTCGGTTCCTGTCCAGGTGTCGCAAGAAGAGCTATTGGGGGTGGAATATTCCCTAGGAACAAGGGAGGATCTTCACATCCCCATGGCATCTCCTCTACTATAAATAGAGGATCTCTCCCACTCATTCAAGACACAAGGAAGTGAAGTAAAGCTCAAGGCAAAGATCCAATGTAGTGTTAGAATAGGTGAGAGGTGAGACGAGAGTCTGGGAGAAGCTGGGGATGTCAGCTCCTCTCCTCTTCTTGTACCTTGACGGATGCGGCTGAGGTTCGAGTATCATCTGGGTATTTTCTCTGTATTTCTGGATTAATATTTAATTAAGTTTAAGCTTTACTTTATTTACTTGTGGGCTCCTCGTTGTGATAAGTGTCTTAGTACTTGCAAAGCTAAGATAGTATTTAATTGAATAAATGGATGTCTAGTCTGATTGAATACCTTGGAGTGCGCCTAGTGCCACGGATTTGTAGTGGTAGCCCCAGGTGGTGACAGCCCTGACGACCTACGTAGTCCACCACGTGAGAAGCACTAGAGAGTAGTAGGACCATTGCTTGGCTTGCCTTGCCCCCTTCTCATCCCTTTCTGGGCTTGAACGGTTGGGCATCCCGAAGCAAGTAATACAGTAAATGACTTGAGCTATGCTTTGATTATCCTAGAATACCTAGAAGTAACCCTCTCTACCTTCTACACATTTATCACTTCTCTTGTCCTTGGTCGTTCTTAACTCATCACTAGTACACACACGTTCCTTGTGGATTTGATACCCTAGAATACTCTCGGGTGAAAGCTACATCGATATCCGCATGCTTGCGGATTTATCTGTGATCGCTAAAAATACCAACAGGCGTCAATCCTACCCCTTTGAAAAACTGAAGCACGTCGACCGGTCCAAGTCTATCATTCACTATGAGTGGATCAATTGTTTGCTTCTCCTGCTCACCGACCTGAGCAACAACCTTTCCCTTCCTTTGTTGCTTGATGCTCTTTTGGCTCTCGGTAGCTCTTGGCTCTGATGCCTTTGTTGCTCCTTCTCCTCCCTTTTATTGTTTTCATACGATTTCTTAATAGAGCGGTCATAGTCTGACAACACTTTCTTCTTAGTTTCTTTAGACATGCCAATAAAAAAAGCAGACTTAGCAAAATCAACTACTTCTTTTTTCTCGGGCTCCTTCTTTTTGAAGAACTCTTTAACCTTAGCCAGACTATGCTGCTTGCACTCCTCATCAGATTTTTCCCATGGTAGCTTGGCAGGTTCCTTGACTTGCTTTGGCTGCTTTGCTAGCTTCTTAGTAGGTGGCTTTGTTGGTGCCTTGGCTTTCTGTTGCTTAGCATTCTTTGCCGGCGGAGGTGCAGGCGGTGGAGGTTGCTTAGCTAGAGGCGACAGAGATTTCTGAGTTGTAGGCGACGGAGACGCGATGAAGACATTTGTTCAAGGAGAACAGGCGAATATTGCTACAGCGGAGACTGCGGAGCTGGAGGCAGTGGAGATGGCCTTGAGCTTTAGGGCGACGATGAAGGTCCCTTAGGAGTTAAGACGATGTAACGCTTCTCCCAGAGGATAACACCATAAACTGCCTCTTCTAGTGTCGTCTCCCCGTCACCTCCAGGAATGTCAAGCTGGAGTGATTCGTACCCGGCCAAGACCTGCTCCACCCCAACTCTAGCATAGCCAGCAGGTGTTTGCCCTCCATGGTAGAGATCTCCTTCTTGACTTGGCAAAGCACTATCGTACGCTACCTTGAACGTTAAGTTCCTGAATGAACTGTGCAGCTCACAGGTCGTCTGCCTGGTTATATCGTCCACGGGGTAGCGTTGGACTTGAGCATCATTTGGGACGTCAGTGGACGCGCAACTGCTTCGATGATGCTGGGTAGGGCTAATTGCGTCTACTGGAGCGCTGGCGGATCCATGGCTTTGTTGCTGAGCGCTAAGTGCTATCTCCAGTTGCCGCTGAACCTCCCTTGTTCTTTGTTCGTTCTGCAGTATCCTTTCCTCAAGTCGTCGCATTTTCTCTAACTCCTCGTTTTTTCTTCTGCTGCGACTTCTATTAGACTCAATGCAGTCGGCAAACCCATACTTCCAGGAACCCCTCCTTTGCCTCGCGTCCGTCCAGGATGCTCAGGATTCTGTAGAGCAAATGTGAGCTCATCTTTTTCTCTGTCCGGGTGAAACTCTCCCTGGTCAACTGCATCTATGGCCTGCATAAATCTCTATACTGCTTCTTGTATCTGCTATCCAAAGATGCATTCCCCGGTATCTGCGGCCAATGTTCCGCCATGGGTGTAATACCAATTTTGTGCACACTCAGTCTAAGTTGCTGTCTGTGGTGTGATACCTCTATCACGTAGATCTTGTTTCATCTTGTCCCATTTTGGAATTGCTGCAGCATAGCCACCTTGGCCAAGACGGTGATGGTATTCTTTTTGGGCGGCATTAGATTTGTTCGTCTTCATAAGCTTCTTTCCAAGATTCAAATATTTGTATTGCACAAATGCAGCCCAGTGGGGGTCTTAGCTTCTCATATGCTCCTGTGAAAGTTGGCGTTAGATTTTTGTCAACAATTTTTTTGTACAGTTTCTTTTTAAAGCTCTAAAATTGTTCTGCCATCTTCAAAAGAGCCCAAACTTTCACTCTATCATCAGTTCCTGCTGGCACTGTGAAATGTTCTATAGCTGCTGCCAGAGCATATCTTTCTCTCTTTGAGGGACAAAGTTTGTATCCCCGCATTTCATAGGTTTCCATCTTGGAATGCTGATTGGGATGTAATCTCTGACAAGAACCTCGCATTGATTTGTCATCTTCCTTGCAACGTCTGCTGGGGCAATTAGTTTGCCTGTATCGTCCACTTGTGTGACAATATAACGACCCTCTAACTTTTTTGTCGGTCGTCTTTTCCCTGAACTCAACATCGTTGCAGAGGGCTAAAAGTTAAGAGAGGATACTTAATTGTTAATATATGTACCTTTTTAAACATCGTGACATTATTACTAAATGTGCTAATGTATATATACCTCGTCACCATCGGTGCCTTGGCCATCATCACCATCTGACTGCTCAATTCCCTCACTGGACATGTTGAGGTACTGATCGGTGTTGCTGCCATCATCGGCTTCAGGGACGGGGCCGACACCACTGCCTTAAGCAATCATTTCCCTTAGGAGGTTGTCGGTTTCCTCTTCGTTAAGTCCTGGATCCATCTAATATCTAAAAATTGAAATAATTGAGATAATTGATATAAACTAATATAAAAAATTTGAGATAATTGATATAAAATGAGATAATTGATCTCACAATTGATATAAACTAATATCCAACTATTATAAAAAAAGAGATAATTGATCTCACAATTGATATAAACTAAAATCACACTAATATCCAATTAGTATCTAAAAATTGATATAAATGATAAAACAATTGATATATTATGACATATAATTGACACTAATATCTAACTAGTATCCAACTATTTGATCTCACAATTATAGTATATAAACTAAACTAAGTTTAATCTGATCTCCCATTTAGAAAATGACATATAATTGACATTTAGAATCTTACGACCCCAAAAGATATATAAAACATATAAACTAAACTAAGTTTAATTTAATCTTAGAATTGATATACAAGTTTATACTAATATAAAGTATATGCTAAGCTAAGTATATATAGACTATACAACTTATAGTTTTATATACTAAACATGCATTTGCCTTCTTCTACACAATTTACACAAAATTCATATATATATATATAAAAATTGATATTCAAGTTAATACTAATTAAAAATATATACTAAGCTAAGTATATATAGACTATACATACTAAACTAAGTTTACAATTTATATTTTTTATATACTAAACATGCATTTGCCTTCTTCTACACAATTCTACACAATTTACACAAAATTCATATAAAAATGAAAAAAGACACACACAACACATAACTGTAATCGATCGGAGCAGAGGGTTGGGCAGCAGCGGGGGGCCGGGGCGNCGGGCGGCGGCGCAGGCGTCGGCGGTCGGAGAGCGTCGAGAAGCAATGTGGGCACGCGAGGGAGCGAAGGATTGATCGAGAGAAGAAGGAAGGAGAAGAGGCCGGGGGGTTATAACCCCCCACCCTTAGTCCCGAGCCGTATTACGACCCCGGACTAAAGGGGATCCTTTAGTCCGAGGTCATAATACTACCCGGGACTAAAGGATAATTTCGCACGGGAAGGGAAAACGCAACCTTCCTGCGCAAATCCAGCCCCTTTTATTTTAGTTCTATTTCTTTTACTAATATACTAATATTCATTCGTATATTTCATTATCACCAAAAAATTTGCCAAAAAATTAATAAATAACAGCTGCTTATATTAGAGCTTACAAAATTTAATAAACATGCTAATATGAGTTATATAATGTTTATTTGTCAAATATTAGCAACAAAATCCATAATTAAACTAGTTGATGTGATGTACACATATTGTTTTAACATTCGACACAATGCTCACAAGTATTCTCCCATACCTATTATGTATATGTATATGATGTTCATACATTGGCAAGGTTAACCTCCAGCTAGGTAATGACAGTCTGTAGCCATGAAACTTATGTCTTCCATAACCATGTTAAACAATTGTTTAATTCATGGTTATGAAACACTATGACTCGAGAGAAGTAAAAACTCCATCAACTATTGTTTAATACATGGTTATGGAAGACATAAGTCTCATGGCTACAGACTGTCACTACTAGCTGCAGATACACCTTGCCACTGTATGATCATCATGTACACACGCAAAAAAAGCATGGAGACAATGCTTGTGAGTATAGAGTGGTCTATTAAGAAAATCTATGCATCCCATCAACTATTTTAATTATCAATTTTTGGCTAATATTTAATAAACAAAATAATACCACTCACATTATCACATTTAATAAATTATGAAAGCACCAATATATGCAAACGTTATTTATTAAAGTTTTGCAGTTTTGTTGGTAATAATGATATATATGAATAGATATTGGTCTATTTAGTAAAAGAACTAAATTAAAACAAAAGAGGGCTAGATTTGCACGGGAAACAAAAATGCACATAATAAAAATTAGTGTTATTACAACATGACAAATTAGTCCAACAAACTTAATAATAATTCTTATTACAACATGATTCATAAAAATGCATGCCACTAAATTAATCTCTGTCCACACCATTCTTTTTCATGAGGTAAAAAGGATAGTTTATGTCAACAATCTCGACACCTAGATATCTGTCAACGTAATCAAGTGGCCATATGAACGCACTATCAACCGCCTTATAGGGTTTATCCAAAACCTCGCCATAAATTTTTGTCTGCCTAGTCGTTCCACTGGCGTCCACATGTGTCAGGGTTGTGTCCGCTTGAAATCCACCATTAACACAATATGAATATGGCTTAACGAATGTGAACCGTAGGTAATCAAGTACCGTTTTAGTATTGGTTTTAACCCAGAGTACACATGCATGTATCAACAGTATAGGTCGTCCTATAAAACAATAACAAAACCATGTTATTTCATAACATTCATAATGGAATTCAAAAAAGTCATAATTAACTTACATAGATGGATTCGTATTCAGGGGTAACTAATTTAGGCATTTGTGTCACAGGGGGGCCACCCACCCCAAGAGTTTTTATCTTGAAGTAGCTATAGTCTGGTAAAACGTGCCCATCCAGTAATTAGATTCGGTAGAGTGCTTGCCTTACAGCGTCACAAGCTGCAACATGCTCCTGTTGCCAAGCACCCGATTTGACGTCGATATGCACAACTTGTCCCCGACTAGGGTCACATAAGGCATTTTGCCTAATCTCAATAGAAATGAGAACCCTCCTGGTGTTCTCATTCACCTCTCTGTAAACCAATGGGCATCGAAGAGCGATGTGCATTACTGCATCTTTAAACCATTTGATTGGCAAAATAATCTGCTATATTGGTAAGTCACATTAATAAATTGCATGAAATAATCAATACATTGACATGTAACTACTGACGCACTAGATAATTAATTTACCCGATTGAAACGAGCTTCGTTACGCGCAGGCACTGCAATGTTGTTTCTGGTAAAAACGAGGCCAGGAGCGTGTGCTTCTCGTGGCGGGTTTATTTGTGGCATCCACACAGGTCATCCCACCCTCCACCACGATGAGGTACCTGACGTTGTCTCCTCGGCATTGTTCTAACTAATTAAGAGCTGAAACTAATTTTCTTTAATTATTATGAATAAATCACTAAAGTCTATATATCACTCACAAAAAACTATATACTGAATAGAAAAACAAAACTAAAAATTAAATAACTAAATTCTAAGCAACATCTTCAGCTCAGCAACATCAATCAATGCAAACTACAAACAAATTCATAACTCAATATTGTGCTAAAATTCATCAATCTCATCAATACGGTAAAACTCAAATTTCTCTACGTACAAAGAAATGAACAAAAAATACTAACTAGGAAAGACTAGAGAATGAACAAGAAATATTAACCTTAAAAAAACTTCGGCGCATTGAAATCTTAAAAAAAATCAGCAGCACACCTCGCTCCCTTGGTCGGAGAATGAACAAGAAAGACAGAGTTGCTCTGCTCGCTCGAGTGTCGGTCGCGGCCGGCCAGCCATTTTATAAAGGAAGGAGGCTTTTAGTCCCGGTTGGAGGCTCCAACCGGAACTAAAAGAACATTTTAGTCCCGGTTCGTGGCTTGAACCGAGACTAAAGTTCGAGCACTGACACCGTTAGTCCCGGTTCGTGCCCTTAACCGAGACTAAAACATGCTTTTAGTCCCGGTCATAGCTTCCAACCGAGACTAAAAGCCCAGTCATTTTTCAATTTGTTTTTTGTTTCAATTTGTTTCTTATTTCATTTACTAAAAAAATATATTTCAATTAGTTTTTTAATTTACTATATGTGATAATAATATGATTGATGTTATGATTATGGCAGGAACTCTCTTTTTGATAGGCTCTCCCTCTACATCACCAGGGTTGTCTTTTCTGATCTTGTACCGCAAGGCGCCGCAAACTGGACACGTGTCCATTTTCTCGTACTCGGGACCACGATACAGGATGCAGTCATTCGAACATGCGTGTATCTTCTGCACCTCCAACCCCAGGGGGCAAACGAGCTTTCTTGCTTCGTATTTTGTCGAGGGCAATTCGTTATCCCTAGGAAGCATCTTCTTCATGATTTTTAGTAACTCACCAAAGCCCTTGTCCGATACACCATTTTTGGCCTTCCATTGCAGCAAATCCAGTGTGCTCTCGAGTTTTTTGAATCCCTCTTCGCAACCCGGGTACAAAGGTTTGCGATGGTCCTCTAACATGCACTGGAATTTCAACCTCTCCTTCTTAGTTTCGCTTGTGTCCTTTGCATCTCACAACATTTGACCAAGATCATCTGCAGGCGCATCTTCTCCATTCTCTTCCTCAGCATCACCCATTGTAGTATCAGCAAAAGCATGGTATTCAGCAAATCCGAGAATGTTGTCATCAATCTTATCTTCACCATCTTCCATTATATCACCTCTTTCTCCGTGGCTGGTCCAACAACTGTAGCCAGGCATGAAACCATGTCTAATCAAGTGGATGTGAATGACCTTTCTTGAAGTGTGCTCCTTCTACTTCTTGCAGACCCTACAGGGGCAACTCATGAAACAGTTTTTCTTGTTTTGCTCTACCACATCTAGAAAATGATGCATGCCTTGAAAGAAGTCACCTGAACATCTGTCGGCGTTATACATCCATTGCTGGTCCATCTGCAAGTTTAGGCAATTTTTTATAAGTAGAACAAATAGTAAGTTTATTTTTGAAATAAATGAAAATTACCATCCTAATTCACTAAGCAATAAATGAGAATTACCATCCTATTTCACTAAGCAATAAATGAAAATTACCATCCTATTTCACTAAGCAATAAATGAAAATTCCCATCCTAATTTACTAATCACTAAAGTATAAATATAAATTAACTAAAGTCTAAATAACTAAAGTATAAATATGAACTAACTAATTAACTAAAGTATAAATATAAATTAACTAAAGTATAAATAACTAAAGTATAAATATGAACTAACTAATTAACTAAAGTATAAATATAAATTAACACTAGTATAAATAACTGAAGTATAAATATGAATTAAAAACTAAATCTGCATTTACTAAAACATACTAGTGCAAACAACTAACAAATTAATATCTCAATTGTGCTAAGAAAACAAAACTCACCCATCTCTCTATTCCACTAAAACTCAAATTTCTGTGTGTATAAAGGATAAAACAAGAAATACTAACCGTGAAAGATGAGAGGAAGAAGATATGCTCATTTTAGACCACTTGGAGGAGCTAAATCTTCAAAATTCGAAAAAATGGGCATGACCTCTCCTAGTTCCTGTCGGTGCCATGAACGAGCTCTGTTCATGGCTGGGCTGAGCTGGGCGAGGAAGACGATATTTGTAGAGGACCTTTTAGTCCAAGTTGGTGGCTGCAACCTGGACTAAAAGGTCCCCTTTAGTCCCGGCTGGAGCCACCAGCCAGGACTAGAGGGGCTGGTGGCTCCAGCCGGGACTAGAACCCCTTTAGTCCCAGTTGGAGCCACCAACCGGGACTAAAGCCTCCCCCCCCCCCAATTGGACCCAGGACTAATGCTCCCTTTAGTCCCAGGCCCAATTGGTACCGGGACTAAAGGCCCCGAACCAAAGGTGGTTTATCTACTAGTGTCTACATGTTTGCTAGCTAGGAAACCAATGAAGTTTCGACTTAGCATATTTTTTTCTAGTCATTCAAGTAAGAGAGTTGCTTTTACATCATGAGCTTAATTAAGTGCTAAACTTTGTGCTATTTTTTGATATACTTTTTTAATCCTGCAACAAGCATCGTTTGCTCAAATAAAGTGACATAACATCAACCAAACTCTGACATGGTGGTAGGTCATTTATAAAAAAAACTAGCAAAGTGCCCGTGCTCGAATACTTTCTTCGTATTAAAATATTTTTTAATGTTGAGAGTTTGGTCACGACACAGTAATGATGGATTATTATGCACATCGGAAGAATGCGTAGACCTATGTCCCTCACCGCTAGTAGCTTGCCTTCCCACCTGTGGCTCTAGAGGCTGAAGTGCCATGCTGAGCCATTGGCCGGTCTTGCTCATGTGTTTGAGAAAGATAGCGGATGACATTAATAGGCTTTACTGCTCGATGCTGGGGTGACGATGTATCCAACGCAGGTGGACGCCACGGCTTTGTCGAGTCAGTTAAGATATTGTACGACAATCGAATGTGGCAACGGTGGCGCTGCATGATTTGACCTGGGACAAAGCAACATGTTGACAATCAAAATTAGCACGGAGCAGTTTTGACAAGAAAACCAGTGGAACTGGATTCAGGAACCGGTGGAACCGGTTTGGGTTGTCGGACAAAGCAATCCGGTGGAACCGGATTCAGAAACCGGTGGAACCGGATTCAGAAACCGGTGGAACCGGTTTTTCCCGAGTCCTAGTAGGTTTGGACTCTTTTGTGGGTCCGAGTTGTAATAGGGCTTTCCTTGCGGGGCAAGACCTCCCCACCCTATAAATATAAAGGGCCATAGCCGATTGAGGGTTGATCCAATTGATTAAACACAAGATACCTTTACTTTTTGTCATCTCCAAACCCTAGCTTTTCCAACCCTAATTGTTGTTCGTACTTCATCTCTACGGCGTTGACGGTGTTCTAAGTGGCCTGCTGACCTCAGAGCAACCCCAAGCGTGCCTGCCCTGACAGGGTCCCTCCCGGGCCGGCATTCGTAGGTTCACGTAGCAAACCCTAGGAAACGGATGGAACCGAAATCCCAAAACCAATGGAACCGGTTTTGCTGGGTGTGCTGCTGGTGACTGATCCGTTGCGGATCCGCACCAGCTAGCGCAATTCTCGGTGTGTTGACCGTAAAAGGCGTCAAAACATTTTTGGCGACTCCGCTGGAGAAAGAGATCTTGGTTTTTTATAACCAGTCTACCTAACCCTAGCCAGATGGGTTCTATTTTAAAGCTTGACAAGGATAACATTGTTGTGCCTTACATGAAGGAGATCAGCGAGGAGGAATGCCAGAAGTTCGAGGCAGCCCAGGAATTCTTCAAGAACCAATTCTTGATGGGGCTGAAAAAAGATCGCCACGGCAAGGTGACAAGAACTCACGAATTCATGATGTCGGCGTTCATGATGAAGGACAAGAAGGTGAAAGAACTACCTCTGGTAACTGTACACCTACCTGAGCCTTCTGTTTCTAAACCTGATGATAAGCTTGGTGCTGCGCTTTTACATATCGACGAAGTAGTAAGCACTCTTATGGACAGGATCGATAAAATTGAAAAGGATAGGTTGGTAGAATCATCTTATTATGCACATAATATACCACCTATGCAACATGAGAATACGCATGTGAATGTGATGGCTACACCAGGAAAGGCACCTGAAAATCCATTATATGGTATGCCAGCTAATTTTTATCCAGGGCAAACACCGCCGCAAGCATATGTTTCGCCAGCCTTGACGAAACCGGTGGCACCGGTTCCAGAAACCGGTGGAACCGGTTTTGTCACCCAGGCTGTACAGCAGTAAGTATCGCCTGTTACAGCTCCTCTTTTGGTAGTCCCTAATCAAAATATAGAGGCGGCTAATCGTTTTGCTTACATTAAAACACGTGCATATACATCACCCCCTATACCTAGTCAAAATATCAACTCTTGTGGGATACCTAATGATGTGTATGACCAATATTTGCGGCAAGGTCCTAATCGCATGCCTCATATTGTTCAAGCTCAATGTACAGCCACAGGGCAATCTGAACTAGCTTATATGCTGAATTCTTTAAATTAAAGGACGTGTTAGCTAGTATGATGCAGGATAAGCTCGGCATTGATGTGGGTAATTCTAGATTATATCAAAAACCATATTCTGCTGATTTTGATGTTGTTCCTTATCCTAATAATTGGCGTGTTCCTGATTTTGTGAAATTTAATGGTGATGATAGTAAGACCACTTGGGAACACATTAGCCAATATCTTGCTCAACTAGGAGAGGCTAGTTCTAGTGATGCTTTAAAAGTTCGCTTGTTTTCATTATCTTTGACTGGAACTACTTTTTCCTAGTTTTCTCCATTAACTCCCGGTTCAATTCATTCATGGAATCAATTAGAGAAAAAAATTCATGATCACTTTTATAGTGGGAGTACTCAATTAAAATTGACAGATTTAATATCGGTTAGACAACAAAGAGATGAATATGTTTTAGATTACTTTAAATGATTCAAAGAAACTAGAAACCGATGCTTTAATTTGTCGCTTTCTGAAAGGGATCTTGCTGATGTTGCTTTAAATGGTTTGAGATCCTTTATTAAAGAAAAGATAGAAGGCTTAGATCACTTTTCAGTTAATCAAGTGCAAGTGAGAGCTTTAGCTACTGAAAACCGAATAAAAAATGCTAAAGATACATATAAAACTCATCGTTCTAATGTTCATATTGTTACTTATGATTCCAGTAGTTCAGACGATGAGGAAGATTTGTATGTTGCTGAACTTGTGTGGTCTTGTAAGAATAAATCGTACACTTGTCCATCTCTTGAGCCAATTCAAGAGAATCGGCATAAAGAAGTGCGATTTACTTTTGATGTTTCCAAGTGTGATTGTATTTTTGATGAATTGTTGAAAAATAGAAACATTAAAATGTCTCATGCTATTCCTTCACCTGAAGAGCTTAAAACACAGGCATATTGCAAGTTACATAATTCTTTCTCGCATGCTACTAATGATTGCAATGTTTTCCGTCGACAGGTACAATTGGCCTTAAATGAAGGACATTTGACCCTACACGAGATGCAGGTTGACAAGGCACCCTTCCCTTTAACGCCCTTAAGATGCAACCTCTTAAAGTTCTGGTTTGGCCGCTTCAGGTCGAATCAACTAAATGAAAGAATGTTGTTGTGGGTGACGCGAAGCCTAAAAATTCAAAAGAGAAAGCAATAATAAGGGAGGCGGTGTGTGAGAAGATCCCCAATGGCAGAGAAACTATTAAAATCACTGCAAGAGTCACGGATCTCAAGGGGCAATGATCATCAAAAGCACCATTTGAGCCTACTGCCCAGGACAAACCGGTTTCAGAAACCTATCTCAGTGGTTTTGGTCAGGGGCGCCTTAAGATGTTGAAACCCAAGTGTCCTGAGATCGGAACCTGAAAAGTTAATGTGGACAAAGATCATGGTAAAATTGCAAAGCCAAAACTGACCTTTGGCCAGTTATTTTCCAAATATGTAAATCAAAGGCCAGTTGATGAGGATTGGCTGGCAAAAAAGAGAAAGAGGTCACCCATGCGTCGAGAGAAGCTAATTTCACCTGCAAGGATGAATAACAGACAGAGGGGGTGATGTTGCTACATTATATCCCCAACAAAATCAGTATCAGGCCATACCATGGATGCCGCCACATTACAATTCTCCATATCTGGTGTGGGATTACAACGGGATGTATATGCCATATTACCCTATGCAATATCCTCCTTTTCATCCAGGATGGGGTAATGAAAGAGTGCCAGTGCATGAGAGGCTTGTGGACAACCGTTCGGCGCCTCGTCGATCTGGTTGGGACGTACCACCCAAAACCGGTGGCACCAGATTGCAAAACCGGTGGAACTGGTTTCCTTAGAAAAAGCAACCTTCTCATTCCAAGCAGGTTTATTGACCCAAGAAGGTGGAGGAAGTTGTCCAGGAGATGGATGTCGACCAGGAGAGGACTACTGCTATTGATGTGATTCAAATTGGTGACATCAAGGTTGTTCCAGAGGACGATGGTAAGAGGCCAATTGTCATTGGAGATGAGGTCAAGCCATTAGTTTAGGGAGATGTTGCTGCAAATCCTGGTGAGGGTAAGAAGGTTGAAATTGATAAATCTAGATATTTCTTGTCTAGATGGTGTTCTCCAGGTTTGACACGTACACAAAAGAGGAAGTTGCAGCGACTTCGTTTTCAAAAACAGAAGGAGAAGGAGCTGGAGAAGCAGATTGAGGAAGACTTCAACAAATACTGGCCCATGATTCCTCCAGGCAAGGGGTGGAAGTTAAAAATCAATGAAGCTCCAGTACCAAATCTGGTGGAACCAGATTCCAAACTGGTGGAACCGGTTTTGCCTGCCTTGGTGCCTGTTGCTGCGCCAAAACCGGTGGAACCAGTTTTGGATCCGGTGGCACCGATTTCTGCTGATTCAGGGCTATCTCGTATTGCTTCTAAAATTTCTATCACTTCTTCGATTGATCAAAAGTGTCATTAGATTGCCAGAATATGGACAATGAACAGCTTGTTGATTATGGGTCATCACCTGAACATATGAATATTGATGCTAATGTGGTACACCTTTCTTTGGATTATTACATCATTCCGAAGGAGGAGATGGCTCATCTAGACTTTGGCCAGAAAGAAGCTATATTTAAAAGGCCAAAGGATTCTAAAAATCATTTAAAAGGTCTGTACATGAAGGGACATATCAATAGGAGGTCAGTTTTTAGAATGCTTGTTGATACCGGGGCAATTGTCAACTTGATGCCCTATTCTATGTTCAAGAAACTTGGTGATTTGGATGATGAGCTGATCAAGACCAACATGACTATAAGTGGTGTGGGAGGAGGCGAGCCTATGAGTGCTAAAGGCATTGCTTCTATGGAGCTCACCATTGGGAGCAAGACGTTGGCTACTGTTTTCATCGTCGCCGAGACCCAAGGTAATTTCAGTTTAATATTGGGTCATGATTGGATTCATGCAAATAGATGTGTACCTTCTAGTTTGCACCAATTTCTTATTCAATGGGTTGATGATGACATTGAAATTGTACATGGAGATACATTAGCTTGTGTTGCTGTGGCTGATGGTTCTACCATGTCTATGTATGATCATGTCAAGTGTTTGACAGGTTTAGATATTTCTGATTATGAGATGATCAGCTGTACTAGAGATGGCTTTATGCCTGCTGTTCTAAAGCCAGTTGAGAATCAGCTAAACCATTTGTTATGAATTAATGAATAGTTCAGAATGGTTGCAGCAGAGACTTGAGCACTATCGGACACAAAAGAACGATATATATGAGGCCATTGAAGATTTTGATGATATGAGCAAGTTGGGACAGGGTTTTACGTCGGCTGATCCTTTAGAGGAAGTTGATATTGGTGATGGTTCTATACCTAGGCCGACGTTTGTAAACAAAAATCTAAAAGCTGATTATAAGGCTGAATTAATCGAGCTGTTGAAAGAATATGTTGATTGTTTTGCATGGAACTATCAAGAGATGCCTGGTTTAAGCCACGAGATAGTAGAACATCCTATTAAACCTGGTTTTAGGCCTTTCAAACAAATTGCTAGGCGCTTCAATCCTAATATGTATGACCGGATTAAAGAAGAAATTAATTGGTTGTTAGATACAAATTTTATTAGGCCTTGTCGTTATGCTGAATGGTTATTGAATATTGTACCAGTTGAGAAGAAAGATTCTGGTAAGATCAGAGTTTGCATTGATTTTAGAAATCTTAATAGAGTTACTCCTAAAGATGAATATCCTATGCCTATAGCCGGCATGCTTATTAATGATGCTTTTGGACATGAAGTTATTAGTTTTCTTGATGGTAATGCTGGTTACAATCAAATATTCATTGCTGAAGAGGATATATCCAAAACGGCCTTTGTATGTCCAGGTTTTGTTGGTTTATTTGAGTGGATAGTTATGACCTTTGGTTTGAAAAATGCTGGTGCTACTTATCAAAGGGCTATGAATTTAATTTTTCATGATTTGCTTGGCTTAATGATAGAAGTTTAAATCGATGATATTGTTGTTAAATCGGCTGGTCTAAAACCCCATTTGGCTGATTTAAAACTTGCTTTTGAGAGAATGCATCGATATGGGTTAAAAATGAACCCACTTAAATGTGCATTTGGTGTGTCGGCTGGGAAGTTTCTAGAATTTATTATTCAAGAGAATGGCATAGAGATAGATCCTAAGAAAATTAATATTATTAAGAAGATTAAAGCTCCTACATACAAGAAAGACTTGCAGAAATTTATAGACAAGGTGAATTACTTGAGGAGATTTATCTGTAACTTGTCTGGGAAGATCCATGCTTTTACACCTATTCTTTGGTTAAAAGATGAAGCCGAATTTACTTGGGGGGCAAAATAGCAAGAGGCTTTTGAAAAAATTAAATATTACTTATCTTCACCGCTGGTCATGAAAGCTCCTAGGAGAGAATTTCCATTTAAATTATATGTGGCTACTGAAGATGT
>CM014272.1:50031827-50065039 GCA_004135705.1 Alloteropsis semialata
CTCTTATTGAATATGATTTAGCTTGTGAACCCTTGAAATCTATGAAAGGCCAAATTGTTGCTGATTTTATTGTTGAGCATAGCATAAATGATAATGATTTAGATATCAGTTATATTACTTTTACCCCATGGAAATTGCATTTTGATGGATCGGTTTGCAAGAGTGGTTGTGGTGTTGGTGTTGTTTTTATATCACCAAATGGTGCTGAATTTGAGGCTCTTAACCGATTAGAAAATGATTGTACTAATAATCAAACCGAATATGAAGCTTTATTGTTCGGACTAGAGATTTTGCATGATATGGGGGTAAAATATGTGGAAGCATTTGGTGATTCTCTGCTGGTCGTACAGCAAGTTAATAAAGTGTACCAATGCTTTGATGGATTTTTAAATGCATATCTTGATAAATGTTTGGATATGATTGCTCAAATTTGATGAATTCTCTATATATCATGTTTCAAGAGATGAGAATCCAAGGGCAAATGCTCTGGCTCAGCAAGCTTCTGGCTATGATATTTAGAAAGAAACTTTCATGAAAGAAAGACGTCACTTTGCATAACCGAGTTCTCTGCCCAAGAAAAACCGGTGGCACCGAATTCTAAAACCGTGGAACCGAATTTTCTGGTGGAACCGATTCCAGAACCGGTGACATTGGTTTATCTACTGGCAGCGGTGCTTCGTCTGTTGAGCATTCTAAAATTGCTAAAGACGAAGTTGCTGATTGGAGAACACCTATTATTGAATATTTACAGAATCCTAGTTATAAATGTGACAGAAAAGTCCGGCGATGGGCATTTAAATTTACTTTGGTTGATGGTGAATTATATTGTCGGACGGCTGAAGATTTATTATTGAAATGTCTGGATTCTGATCAAGCTACAGTTGCAATGGGTGAAGTCCATGAAGAAATTTATGGTACACATCAATCGGCTCCTAAGATGAAGTGGCTTTTGAGAAGAGTTTGTTTTTATTGGCCTAATATGATAGCTAATTGTTTTCAGTACTACAAAGACTGTGAAGAGTGTCAAAGGTTTGGGAATATTCAGATAGTTCCTGCAGCATTGTTGCATCCTATTATTAAGCCTTGGCCTTTTCGAGAATGGGGATTAAACTTTGTTGGGCAGATTCATCCTCCGTCATCAAAGGGACATCGTTTCGTGTTAGTGGCTACTGATTATTTTACAAAGTGGACAGAAGCAGTTCCTTTAAAGAATATGACACATCGGGAGGTAATTGAGTTTATTACTGAGCATATTATCCATAGATTTGGCATTCCACAAACTTTGACTACTGATCAAGGTACTTCATTTATATCAAAGGAAGTTTGTGAGTTTGTTGAGATGTATGGCATTAAATTACTCAATTCATCTCCATACTATGCTCAGGCTAATGGCCAGGCCGAGTCTAGTAATAAGATTTTGATTAAGCTCATTAAGAAGAAAATAGAGAAAAATCCTAGAAGGTGGCATGAGGTTTTATCTGAAGCTTTGTGGGCTCATCGTATATCTAGACATGGTGCTACTAAGGTTACTCCTTTTAAGCTTGTGTATGGTCAGGAAGCTGTTTTGCCTATTGAAATAAATTTGGGTGCTTATTAGTTAGCTAAGTAAAATGATCTCAATGTTGTTGACTATCATGACTTAATGATGGACAATATTGATGAGGTGACCGACAAGCGTTTAAAGGCTTTGAAGGAAATTGAGAAAGACAAGATTCGGGTTGCTAGAGCTTACAACAAGAAAGTAAAGCAGAAATCTTTTTAGGTTGGTGATTTAGTTTGGAAAACAATTCTGCCTGTAGGATCGAAGAGCAACAAGTTTGGTAAATGGTCTCCAAGTTGGGCAAGGCTGTATAAGGTAATAAAGGTGATCTTCGAATTCTTATATGGTGGAGACTTTGCAAGGTCAGCGGCTGCCAAGAGCTCTCAATGGGAGGTATTTGAAGAAGTATTATCCGAGTATTTGGCAGGAAGCTTAATTTATATGGCCGATAGTGTTGAATATCGCCCTTAGGATGAAAAGGCCGATGGATTTTGTTGAACATCGTCCTCAGGAGTATTTGTTCGTGCTAATATGTTTTATGGTACGCAAGCTTTACCAAAAAACAGGGGGATATATGTTGACAATCAAGATTGGCACGAAGCAGTTTTGACAAGAAAACTGATGGAACAGGATTCAGAAACCGGTGAAACTGGTTTGGGTTCACTGTGGCTTGTCTGACAAAGCAATCCGGTGGAACCGGATTCGAAAACCGGTCCTAGTAGATTTGGACTCTTTTGTGGGTCCGAGTTGTAATAGTGCTTTCCTTGCGGGGCAAGACCTCCCTACCCTATAAATATAAAGCGCCATGGCCGACTGAGGGTTGATCCAATCGATCAAACACAAAATACCTTTACTTTTTGTCATCTTCAAACCCTAGCTTTTCCAACCCTAATAGTTGTTCGTACTTCGTCTCTACGGCGTTGACGGCGTTCTGAGTGGAGCAACCCTAGGCGTGCCTGCCCAGACGGGGTCCCTCTTGGGCCGGCGTTCGTAGGTTCATGCAGCAAACCCTAGAAAACAGGTGGAACTAGAATCCCAAAACCGGTGGAACCGGCTTTGCTGGGTGTGCTGCTGGTGACTGATCCGTTGCGGATCCGCGCGAGCTAGCACAATTCTCGGTGTATTCACCGTAAAAGGCGTCAACACGACACAAGCCACACTCTATTTGTGCGGATGAGGTGCGGCAGTCCTGGATGCGTATGGGATATTATCAGTAATGCACCTAATACGCACTCGTACTATAGGGACCATCATCCAGTGCTAAGGCTGTCATAGGTCCTGGGACGGAGGGATTGACAGATAGATAATAGGTAGAATCATTTTACAAGGAAAATGAGTTCATCGACGGAAAGCCTAACTAAGTTGGCACCATCTGTCAATGAAAAAGTTGGACCAAACAAAAAATTGGTAACAAAAACCTTAGAACGCTCTAGAAAGAAGTAAAAAAAAATATAAAACCACCGTAAAACTCTAGGTCTAACATATCGTTTGATCACCATCAGCCTCCTAATTAAGTCCCAAATGGCAAAGTCAGGATAGGAGTCCGAGCACTAGCTAATGGCATCTCTTCCGTCGAACCCACATAACTATTATAATGGTTCAACTGTGAAACTCCTTGCAAGCGCATATTGAGCTTCATCAAGGTAAATTTGTTGACACATGCTTTTAAGATTAAATTCCCTGAACCACTGTAAATTATATGATGCCATTGAAATTCTCACCTACCTTTGATTGCCACTATTTACGATTTACTTTTCTTCATTGCCATTGTCGTCAAGTTTGTTCCACTGACAATATAGGCTCATGGTGAACACAAGCTCTTCTATGCGCACTCGATAATGAATTGAATTTTGGAGACGCCTTCGCGTCCATGTCCCCTATCTCATGCCCGTTGCGCCGTGCTAGCCTGAGGCAGCAACGATGCCGTGGGCGCCGCACTCGGATGGCTCGCAAGCAAGAGGGCCAAGGCGAGCGCCGAGGATGGCATGAAGCAGCAGCCCGCCGGCGGGCTCCTCCAATCCAGCTCATGCAAATGTTTAGATTTTGAGTGCAATATGCTATACGCGATGATTTATACATTGATTAGGATCTATGTATATATAGTCACTTTTGTGCTAGATGGAAGCCAACATGATTAGCATCCCATGAGATATTAGCATTAGTTGGTTTCCATGTGTGATGAGACCAACCACTTCCTCCCCGACATCTACGCGGTGAGAGCGAAGGCTGGCATGTAGGCCCAGTGAAGGGAGGGCAATGGTGATGAGAGGGGTACCGTTATAGAGCTAGGCATACCGATGACATTGCTTCAGCAGTCGATGATCTCAGTGGCGAGGAGTCTGGTGTGTCTCAAGTCGCGACATTGGAGACGTGGTCCACAGGTCTAGAGCAGGTCACTGTGGTAACATAACAGGCAACAAGTTTACGAAAATATTGGGTGGAAGCCTTTTGTTAATGGATCCGCAAGCATTTTCTTAGTCCTTAAATGCTCTATTCAACAGTGTTAACTTGGATTCTATCTTTCACAACATGAAACTTAATGTCGATGTGTCTTGGCAGTACCACTCGACTTGTTGTTACTCGCATAGAAAACTGTAGCTTTATTGTCACAGTATATTCTTAGTGGTTTACTAATATTGTTTACCACTCTTAGTCCTGGGATGAAACCTTTAAGCCATACAGCTTGCCCCACAGCTTCATAACATGTCACAAATTCAGCTTGCATAGTAGATGCTGCTGTGAGTGTGTGTTTGGAGCTTTTCCACAATATTGCTCCATTTTGCAAGTGTGAAGACATAATCTGATATGGATCACTTAGTGTCCTCACAACCAGCAAAGTTAACGTCAGAATAGCCAATAACATCTAGACTTTTAGATCTCTTATATGTGAGCATGTGGCCTTTAGTGGCTTGAAAATAACAAAAGACTTTCTTAAGCTCATTCTAGTGGTCCATTCCTGGCTTAGACTGATATCCGCCAAGTATCTCAGCAATGAATGTTATGTCAAGGCGTGTGCAGACTTGTGCATACATAATGCTTCCGATAGCTGAAGCACAAGGAACCATCTTCATCTAATCAATTTTTTTTTATTCCTTGGACTTTTAAATAATTCAAACTTATCGCCCTAAACAACTAGAACAACTGTACCTGCATATTTGTGCATATTGTATATTTTCAGAACTTTCTCTATATATGCCTTTGAGATAGTCCCAATACACACTTGGACCTGTCTCGGTGAATCTCAATGCCCAAAATGTAAGAGGCCTCACCAAGATCTTTCATATGAAAGTTCGATGAGAGAAAATCTTTTGTCTCATGTAGAAAATTCTTATCATTGCTTACTAAAAGGGTGTCTTCTTCACATAAAGTACTAGGATGATAAAAGAGCTCACCCTGATCTTAACATAATCACAATTTTCCACTTTATTTTCGACAAATTTGAATGTCTTAATTACCTCATCAAATTTAAGGTACCTATTGGCGCTCGTTAATGGCACCTTTAAACCCTTCCTTAGCTTGAATAATGGCATAAATTTGATATCTAAACTATTGACCATACCCACTAACCAGGTCATTTTTGCATATCCATGTATTTTTGGAGGATTTGTGTTTACGCAAGTATTTGAGCTACTTTGGAGAACTTATGGACGAGGACCAAGATCATGTGCAATCCGGAGAAATATGAAGGCCAAGAACCTAATATGACTTGGATTTTGTTCATGCTCATCTATGGTGAACTAGCCTCCAAGACTGAGTAATGGCTAGGACATGAAGATAATGTTGGAACACTATGGGGTCAAGGTGGATTAATTGAAGATTTGAAAAGTCATCATGTTTCAATTATATCTCGAAGCAACCAACGCCCTGGGCCCACATGCAGTGGAATGATGATTCTCTATGGTGAACTAGCCTCCAAGACTGAGTAATGGCTAGGACATGAAGATAATGTTGGAACACTATGGGGTCAAGGTGGATTAATTGAAGATTTGAAAAGTCATCATGTTTCAATGATATCTCGAAGCAATCAACGCCCTGGGCCCACATGCAGTGGAATGATGATTCTAAAGAAGCAAGAAGGCTTGGAGAAAAAGTTAGGTGCGAGGCGGCCAGGACATAGGCCAGGCCGACCGACCCAGCACTTTCTTGCGCCGTCTTGACCTCCCATTTGACCTAGGGTTTACTCAAGCTATAAGTAGCCCCCGTACCAGCCCTCACATAGAGAGAAATTTTCTACGCGGCGCCAAGGAGCAGAGAAGCTAGAGGACACCTTTCAGAGAACCGAGGGTCGTGCAAGTTGTCTACAGTTTGCCCTAGCCAATGTGGTAACCCTACGAGAAAGATCGACATCGGAGTTCTAGAGCTAGAATCATTAAGGTCAATGTAGGATCCGGGTCAAGATCTTGTGATGTATAATCATTCATGGTGAATTTGATACGTGTTTCTGACTATTTAGCGATGAAGTACCTATTTTATGATCTTGCGCTTTCTTGGATTTTCTTATTTCTCAATCTATTATTGAGATAGATTGCTTGGGATGTTCTTGTAGGCATGGTGAGGTTCATACTAGATCTACCAAGGGGTATGACACATTCTTCATAAACATGCCCTTAAGTTACCTATGCCGATAGAGAGGATTGTAACAGGTTTTGATCCCATGTAAGGTGGGAGATTTTGGGTCTTTGACCGGAGGTCGTGCTTTTGAGATGCTTTTAATGAGATTCACCTTATCTCACTTCTCTCTTTTCTTTATGAATTGCAACGTTTGCATGGTCTAGGTTGTTCTAGATCAGTTATCTCTTGCTACCTCTGTCTTTTAGAAGATTAGATCTAAAATCGCCTTTGTAAGACGATAAGTGTTCTATGCTAGTGATATTGGATCTTGCATTATAAGTTTCATGGATTGATTAACCATGGGGTACTACTCTAAGGAAAAAGCTACACATGATCCGTGCGCTTGCGGTACACGATCTAAGTCGTGATAACTACCACCAATAGTACCACTATCTGGATGTTTGTTTTAGCCCCATAAATGGACTTCTTTAGTTTACACCCTATTTGATTCTTTCCTTCCATAACAAAACCTTCTGATTATGTCATGTATACATTCTTGTTCAAGTCACCATTAAGAAATGCAATCCTAATATCTATCTGATGTAACTCAAGATCATAACAAGCCACCAGTGCCATAACAATTCTGAAAGAATCTATCTTAGAGACAGGTGAGAAGGTCTTATGGGAATCAATTCCTTCTCTTTGTGTGAAGCCTTTAGCAACAAGTCTTGCGTTAAACCTTTTGATGTGCACTTTAGAGTCATATTTAGTTTTGTAGACTCATTTATAGCCTACTGTTTTGGCTCATTCAGGAATTTCTACTAAATCTCATACCTTATTGGCACTCGTAGCTTTAATTCTTGTTTCACAGCTTCACGCCACTTATGTGAGTAGACACTTATCATGGCTTCCTTAAATGAGTTTGGATTATCCAGCTTTCCAATGTCACATATAGACATAATTAATCATTAGATAGGGTAGACTTCCTCGCACGTGTTTGTCGTCTTAGAGGTTGTGGCTCAACTGCTTAAGCAGGCTTCTGCTGAGCTACCTCAGGCTCAGCAACAAGCTGATGCTGGAATTCAACATATGCTTTCATATTTTTATTTTGTTGCTCATTGGGATGCTCATTAATTGTAGGTACATCCTCATGTTCACTTATGGTAGGTGTGACCTCCACATTCTCTTTTGTGGGTTCAACCACCTGAGGTGCAACTGTTATCTGGGGCATAGAAAAATGAAAACCCCGAGTCATCAGCGGTGGATCACATAAAAATTGTATGGAACGACATCCCCTTAGGGTGCCAAGTGCTCTCATTATATAATATTGAACAATGCTACAAGTCTATATAGAACTTAGTTGGATCAGGTCGAACCAGAAATAGGACTTTAGTCCTAGATGTATATAAAGATTACATAGAGTCCTATGCCTATACATCTAGTATTTCTACAACCCCCTCAATCATAACTTACCCAAGTTGACATTATTTCTAAATTCCTGTAATTTGTATACATACTGAGGTTTTGTGAACCCATCGCTACCTGGTCATTAGAAGAGATGATTATGGTATCTAGCAGCTTCTGAGCAACTCGTTCTCTGACAAAATGATAATCAACTTCAGTATTTTTTGTACAAGCATGAAACACCGGGTTTGCAGACAAATAGGTAACACCAATATTGTTATACCAAAGAATAGCCACCTTTGGTTGCTCAACACCTAATTCAATGAGCCACCTTTGGTTGCTCAACACCTAATTCAATGAGAAGTGTCTGTACCCAAATAATCTCAGCAGTAGCGTTAGCCAATGCCTTATACTTTGCCTGTACTGGATCGAGAGACTGTTGCTTGCCTTCGAGCACTCCATGATATGAGATTTGAACCAAGAAACACGGCAAATCCCCCCAGATCTTCTATCATCGGAGCAACCTGCCCAATCAGCATCGGAGAAAGCACTAACTCGATTGTTCGTAGATCTAACAATCTTTAAACCATAATCAATAGTGCTACTAATATAGTGCAAGATCCTTTTGACTGCTATATAATGACCCGTTGTAGGAGAGTGAAGATACTGGCAAACTTTATTCACAGCGAAAGCGATATTTGGACAAGTAAATCTGCATTTCCTCAAGATTAATTTTCCTAACCTCAGTGCATCCATGGTTCTCTAAGAAAACAACATGCCTTGCCTCAACAAATTTAGTGGTATCCTTAGTATAATAAAACCGATATTCCTTTGATTTTTCTGGATTTCCAATGAAATAGCAGCTCTTAGTCTCGGGGTCTAATTTTCTAAGTTATGGATTAAATAACTTAGCTTCAGTTGCATACACTACGGGAATCCGGCTGTTTGCCGAGTGCCAGATGCACTCGGCAAAGGCCGAAATGCACTCGGCAAACACTTTGCCGAGTGTTACACTCGGCAAACAGCACTCGGTAAACAGTGACTCGGCAAAGAGCTGTTTGCCGAGTGTCTTTTCTCGGGCACTCGGCAAACCCTTTGCCGAGTGCTATTTGACACTTGGCAAACAGCCGGTTTCCAGTGCTCAAAAAACCGAAAATAATAGCAAAAAAAATTATTCCAATGTGGAAAATAAGTCGCAAGTCGCACCATTTTTGGCGGAAAATTCGCGCGCTACGCGGTCAGCGGGATTCGAACCCGCGACCTCTCTCTCGCGCGTGACCTTCTCTACCACTGCACCACACCCTCATTTGTGACTAGATATTGTTTTGATTCCTACCGTATTATACTAAACTGAGTGTAAATTACTTGTTTGAGGCCCTAAATGATTTCAAATTAAAAACTTGTCAACTACAAAGTTTTATAACTTTTGAAATCTACAAGTTTTATTTTGGTAGTTTCTCCATCCGAGGTCATTTACAAAATTTGAATTTCAAATTTGAGAACATTCACACTTAGTTTTCGTTGACTATATGATTTCAAATGAAAAAGTTGTCAACTACAAAATTTCATAACTTATTGTGATCTACAACTATTATTTTGACTGTTTTTTCATCCGAGGTCGTTTGAAAAAACTCAAATTTTAAATTTTGAGAACTACAAACGTACTTTTCATTAGCAAAACAAATTCAAATTAAAAAATTTTAAACTACAAAGTTGTATAACTTCTGAAGATCTACAACTTTGATATATGACATTTCTTCATCCGATGTAGTGAGAGTAACATTGTTCACAAATCTTATAGATCTCTCTTATAGTTTCAGGAAACTCTACGAGAGATCTAGATTTTGTGAACAATATTCATATGAATTTGTCGAATGAAGAAATGACCAAACTAAAAGTTTAGCATCTTGAGAAGTTATACAACTTTGTAGTTCAAAACTTTTTAATTTGAATTGATTTACTACTTCAAAATGTGGTTTTAATTATGACTTTGCCGAGTGTCAAAAAAAAACACTCGGCAAACAGGACCTTTGCCGAGTGTCAAAAAAAAACACTCGGCAAAGATATTGTTTGCCGAGTGTTTTTTTTTTGACACTCGGCAAAGAATATCTTTGCCGAGTGTTTTTTTTACACTCGGCAAACCATATTTTTGCCGAGTGTTTTTTTTGCCGAGTGTTTTTTGAAAAACACTCGGCAAACAAGTTGTTTGCCGAGTGCCCGAAAAAAAACACTCGGCAAACATGAAGACACTCGGCAAACTTGAGATTTCCCGTAGTGATAACCACAAATATGCAAGTAATTCATACTAGATTTCCTATCAGTCTAGAGCTCATAAGGTGTCTTAGAGAAATATGGCAAAGGGGCCAGAGCGAGATTTGTCTGGCTTGTTGTCCACCACTCCTCCTGCTGCTCCTTTGTAGGTGGATCAGCAAGAGCGCCAGCGCAGTGGCGCTACTGCTGCAACCAGTGCAGTGGCCATCGGCCTGTGTGGCTGTGTGATGCAGCAGCTACCCCTAGGCAACGCGAAGATGTGTGTGCATGAAGGTTGTCTCCACGCTTGTTTGGATGAGATCCTGAGTCACACAGGCAAATATCTGAACTCCACAAAATTTATGGTCTGGATGTGATGTCTGGCCGAGGCAACTTTCTTAGGACTGGAACCAAATTAGCCCATTCAAATGGCCGAAATACTGAGCGAATTCTGCCTCAGCTAAAAATTTGTGCGAGCTCCGCACTGTTCCTATGTTCGAAAGCGGTAGTAGTTGGCAACGCGGACATAACACTACTACTACTGTGCCGTGATTATCTGAGCAGTTCGAGGATTCCTCCAGTGGTTCAGAATGGCCAGGTCTGCGCGTGCTGCATGTCTCCTTCTCGAGTTTCTCGTGCTCTCAACTTTTAATACTTTCACTAAGTATCGTTTAACTTGTGCCTGAGTGTTTTTTTATTGGTAGTAGTAGCTAGCTAGCTTAAACAAGCTATGGTTGAGTACAGCACTAAGGGTCTGTTTAGATTGAAAAGTAAGTTTACGAAAAAAGTTTTCAATTCTAAATCGAAAATTAGGAGGACTAAACATGATCTAATTATAAAACTAAATACATGGATGGACGGGAAATCGCGAGACGAATCTATTAAGCCTAATTAATCCGTCATTAGAGATTGTTTACTGTAGCACGACGTTGTCTAATCATGGCCAAATTAGGCTCATTAGATTCGTCTCGCAAAGTTACCGGAGGTTATGGAATGGGTTTTGTTATTAACACACTTTAATACTCCATGCATGTAAGATTCCCTTTGATGAACAGTGAAGTTTCAAAGTTTCAAAAGTTTCGGTGGGAACTAAACAGGCCCTAAGAATATTACTACCTCCACCTCTCTCTATATAAAGAGGCATTTATGTGATATCGTCCTCCCCACATCCACTCATCGCAAACGCGGCAAACGGCAGCATATAGTGCGTAGCAGCTTGCTGGCACCATGGCACTCACTAGCAGCACCACAAACCAGGCCTTGCTCGACGCCGAGCTCGACCTCTGGCATAACATCCTCGCCTACATCAAGTCCATGGCGCTCAAGTCCGCGCTGGAACTCCGCATCGCCGACGCCATCGAACACCACGGCGGGGCGCCACCCTCTCCCAGATAGTCGCCGCGGCATCGCTCCAACCGTCCAAGGTCCCCTGCCAGCGGCGCCTCATGCGCGTGCTCATCAATAGCGGAATCTTCGCCGCACAGCACCCATCGTCGCGCGGAGGCAGCGGCGAGACCGTGTACGCGCTGACGCCGGTGTCCCGGCTGCTTGTCGGCTCGCAGAACCTTGTTCCTATCACCGCCATGATGCTCAACCCGTTCCTCGTCTCCCCGTTCCTGCAGCTCGGGACATGGCTCCAGAGCGAGCTTCCGGACCCGTGCATCTACAAGCAGACCAACGGGCAGAAGCTCTGGGAGCAAGCCGACCGCGACGCGACCTTCGACGCGCTCATCAACGACGGGATGGTCTCGGATAGCTGCTTCATCATGGACATTGCCATCAAAGAGTGTGCGCCTGTGTTCCAGGGGATAAGCTCCTTGGTGGACGTCGGCGGTGGTCTCGGCGCAGCGGCGGAGGCCATCTCAAAGGCATTCCCAGATGTGAAATGTAGTGTTTTGGATCTGGATCATGTTATCGCCAAGGCTCCTAGTGACAATGGTGTGCAGTATTTCGCCGGGGATATGTTTGAGAGCGTCCCACCGGCAGATGTAGTGTTCTTAAAGGTATGTCGTTTATTTATTATTTAATTCTACCACAACAAGGAATTTAAACTGTAAAAATATATTTCATAATAATAGATCTAAAAATGTCTATTTGATATTATAAATATTTTTATAAATAAAGTTGGTCAAATTTTAATTGGTTTGACTTCATACGAACTTATAGTGTCTTGTATGGATGAATGGATGCATGTAAGTAGTAGTAGTAATTTTTAAATTAACTACCCTAATTACACTTAATTTGTGTTGAAAAGTAATAAGTAAAAACAACTCAAAATCCATGGTGTCTAAATCATGGATGCACTTTGTAAATAAAAAACTCGCCAAGTTTCCAAGCAACCATTATATCTATGTTTAGTTCGCATCCCTTACTTTTTGCTATGTTTTAGTGGGTTCTGCATGATTGGGGCGAGGAGGATTGCGTCAAGATATTGAAAAACTGCAGGAAGGCCATTCCTCCAAGAAATGCAGGAGGAAAGGTGATAATCCTAGATATGGTGGTTGGAGCTGGACCCCCAAACTCAAAACACAAGGAGATACATGGCTTGTTTGATATATATGTGCTGCTGGTCAATGGTATGGAGAGAGACGAGGAAGAGTGCAAGAAAATCTTCTTTGAAGCTGGATTTAGTGACTTCAAGATAACACCGGTTTTGGGTTCCCGATCGATCATCGAGGTCTATCCTTGAACGTTGCCCGAACAAATGGTTGATGAACTGGCACGTACGTTCTGTTGATTTTTGTTCCAGAAATAAACGTTTGGCCTTGGTGTCCGCTAAATGTACGCTTCCAGCACCTGACGTGTGCCTGATTTCACCCGTATTGTATCCACTAAATAATTTATATATGCTTCTACCATTGAGTTGTATTACACAGATGTAAGCTTTAATTTGTACCACAAGTCTATATATTTCTCATTAATTAACCTACAGGCGTCGCTATACGTCCGACCACAACGTCCAACCTGTGTACACCCACTCATCACACATGAAACCACTGTGCTTTATTTGTTGGTCTTTAATTAATTTGCTCGGGCCTGACAAGAAACAGAAGTTTGAAAATAGCTACATACACTACTGAAATATACAACCAACTTGTACGTCGACAGGTGTTATTGTGTGGGGTGTAATGAAGAATCTAGTCGTCTCAGATTTTAGTTATTAGTCGCACAGTCATCAGGTGGTGGCATATTCTACATAGGTTTTCAAATATGTCACCGTTAACTCTTGAGATGATATTTAAAATCATGCCGTTATTATTTGATTTATTTTTTTTTTATAATAACTAGCTTATTTTACCACATAAAGGTACTACTTATATTTTTGCATATTTGTAAAAAATAATAAGTTAAAAGGTTAAATATTTGTCTAAAAGTCAATAGGGACATCAATTTAAAAACCAATTTGAAAACGGAGAGAGAATAAAATATATTCTGAAGTTCTCAGCACCTATGGTACGGGATGTGGGTACAGCGATACGGGGATACGCAACTTTGAAAAAAATAGCAGTGTGGTAATACAAAGAAGGCAAAATTTACCACAGGACACTGAAGTGAAGTCATTTTGCCGATGGACACCGTTTCAAACGTGTTTTGACGAGAGACACTGTATTTTGGTGCCAATTTGCTGGAGGACACCGTTGCCATTTTAATAATATATCCCAACTAAAGAGAAGAGAAAATAGTGAGGAAATGTCTTTTTTGACCCTGGTCCCAGTCGTCAGATCTTTCTTCCTCCTCCCTCCCCTTCGCTTCTTTTTCCTCCTGCCGCCACCGGTGCCTGCAGGGCTGCACTACGCTGCTTGACTGCGTTGGCCCCTCCCGCCGCCACCACCGCTTGTTCCTCCCCGTGGCCGCAGCCCCCCATCGCTTCCCAGCGAGGCCGCGACTACCGTCGCCCACACCTCCCCACAGCTCCTCCAGCGCCAGCGCTACCTCCATGGTCGACATCCTGAGCCCGCCATCGTCGAGGCCCAGCCGGCCAGCCCTGCGCCAAACCCCAAGGCGAAGCCCTCCTCGTTGTCGGCGCCGCAATTCACGGCCGCCGAGCTGCTATAGAAGGATGGCGGCGGCCGAACCGTTGCCTCGCGTCGGGGCGGCAGTTGGCCACGGGGCACCGCCGAGCGGGGTTGCGGATGGCCTCTGTTAGAAATATGCCCTAGAGGAAGTCAGTGAGATGATCATATTTCGTTGTATCCATAATATATTATTTGTTTATTGAATATCCATGAATGGCAAACTTGTATTGATTATAATTATGTGAATTATTTATGAAACTATTTTACTAGTATGGTTATTCTAAATTTGTCCCTAGTCGGAGTTGATGACTAGCACATGTATTAGTTGATGACTATGTTGCACAAGTCATGGACATGGAGATGTCAAACTAATAATGTGAGCGCATGTATGACATGAGGATGGACCGACCCAACGTGAGAAATTGTAATGTAGTTCTCTCTTTACACAACGTGTGCGCTATGTCCTTAGACCTGAGAATTGTCGTCGCATGTACTTAAGATGTGAAATGACCTGCTTAGGGGCTATCAAACACTACTCCGTAACTGGGTAGTTATAAAAGTGGCTTTTGGGCTTGTCAGGAAACATGTTGTATGTTATGGTCAGACAAGATGGGATTTGCCCCTCTCTACTTGAGAGAGATATCTCTGGGCCCCTCGAGTGATTGGATCAAGAAATGCATGGCCATGCTTAGGTTAAGTGTCAACCTACTAAAGGATCCCGAATCAGAGTGTCGAGAAAAAGAGGTCGGCTTGGAGCTGGACCAAATATCATGAGGCAAAGGGATAACATTTGCATGGCATTGTGATGGTTCGTCTGATATGATCTTTACGTGCATATAGGAGTTGACACGTTTTACTAGAGGCCGCTATCAACTATAGGGTCACACACTTAAGGGGTTGGAAGCCTAATTCGAATAGGATCTGAATTAGACTAGGCTTAGCAATACTAATGGGCCTTAGGATCAGAAGCCCATTATGGACATCTATATAACAAGGGGTGGGGCGCACGGGTTAGGGTAATCCATGCCCTTTTGGTAGCCGCCGGAATCTCCATGCTCGCACCTTCCTCGCTCCTATGGACCTAGCAGTCCGGGGCGTGACACTTCCTCCCTATACATTTGGATACCTCGGAGGTGCTACATCTGAAGCACAAGGACGAGCCGCATGAGATGATGAGAAGGACATGAAGGACATAAGCAACTATACGGCACTACTCCAACGCACTTCATTTTCATCGAGACGTTTCCGCTGCATCTGCTTGTCTAGTGGTAATCCCGTTGTTGGCATTTCTTAACGTCGCTGTCGGGTTTGTTAAGCCCGGCAACGCCGCTTAGAAATGACTCGGGTATCTCACTACGTTACGTGTTCGCAAGCGCACAGAAATACCGTTGTAGCATTTCACCTGTGAGTACTCATGGGTATCGTTATTTATATTTTCGCAAAGGATGGCATTCGGTGACAAAGCATTTACAAGGTGATCATACTCAAGGTATTATGATATAAGTTCTAGACAAAGTCATACATGGGTAAGTGATAATAACGAGGTAATGCGACACATTATCGAAGAAGCCAATTTCAAGAATAAAGAATAAGTCCTATGGTTAGATGGAGCAAGGCAAAAGGATCCTATGGCATTATACAAGACAACATAGGTTATACAAGTTATGCAAAGGACTTAGTTCTAAGCATCCAGACATACAACGGGGATACCAAACCACACTAGTCTGCCAGCAAGCGGTAAGGCTTTATGTACCTCCTACATTGTACCCGAACATGGGGGAATACAAGAGACGGACATGGCTGTCACCACCTACCACCTACCCCTCCATACCTTGGGGCACAGTCATATTTGCAAGCCCTCGTCATGCCCGAGCACCATGCTCGTGCATGAGAGAACTATCCTAGCTCTCCCAGGAAACATGGAACTAGAGCAATCCCGAAGGAACAACAAACCAATGACGTAGCTTAGATCGACAAGACTATGCATAAACAATATATAACTCATGATAAGGCATGAATATGAAATAAACACTATAGAGATAGCATTTAGATCAAACTCCATACTTATATAAATACCTATAAAATATACAAAGACCGTACCGAAGGCTGAAGGTTATGTCCCACAATGGCCTAAGGACAACTTCGAATACTATTGCGCTAAGCCTAGCCTGAGCTCCACTAGCCTAAGGATTACAAGTGTACTACTAGAGAGAGAGGCTCTTGAGAATGAGTGTGTGTTGAAGAGGGCCTCCTACCCCCTATTTATACTAGGGGAGGATGGTTCCCAATGCTCCCAGGATGGAAACACCCCCTTTGGTGCCAAGGGGGATACGCGGGAAGACTTTCCGCCAAGACTTGGCGGGAACGGGGCCCGAACCTTGGCGGGCTCCTTTCCCGCCAGTGTTCCTCTAAGGCACTGGCATGTGGGTCCATGGCATATTCCCAGTTGATTCTCCCATGGTCCTGCCCTAGTGTGACTGGTTTGTGGGGCTACTTGACTGTGTGCTCGCGGAGTTGTATCTGCGTGACGTGTTCTTCGTCGTTTGAGCACATTTTACTCTTTGTTGTAGTCGCTATGTCCTACAAAAACATATGGCTACGATACACGTGGAACTAGGTTATTCATAAAGATATATGTTATGTATAGTACATGCTTATAAAGTGAGTATATTGACTGTCGGGTTTAGCGTGTAAGGATCGTCAACACCCATGATCTATAACAATAGTAGTTCCTGGTTTATGGGGTAAAAGATTTTTGTTTTGTGCTAGTGTAGCCTCCCGGTATCCCTTCAATGGTATTAGAGTTGTAGCTGCTTCATTAAAGGTTCAGATGTGTGCATATGGAGATATGCATAGATGTAGATGAAATTCTGATCGGGTTTGAGTTCTTGTTGTGATGGTCGTGTAACGATCTACTCCTACCGGTCGGTTTTCGCCATCGGAGTTAAGTGATACATGTAAACCCAGTCACAGCGGGATGTAGATCAATTAGATTGGTCGTATTGAAACAAGGATCAAGTGCCAACATGTGATGCGTGGCGGTGGTGGATTGGATCTGCTACTAGGCCGAGAAAGATGCGAAAACATGTTGTTCGGTAAAACAGTCATAACTTTTGCACACGACGTCGGATTGAGAAAATTTTTATATGAAAATTCATCTACAAAAATAATTACACATGAAGGCGGTTTCACTGAATTTATATTTGCAAAATTCAACCTGGAAGATGGAGTATTTTGTGTTTTAAGTTTAGACGTCGAAATGCCTAACTTGTTTTTGCATATTCATGCGATTGGTATGGCCCCTATGTGTATGTGATGCATGTATGTAACAAATTCATGGCCTGTGTGTCGTAAGTACGGCAATACGGCTGGAGCCATATGTACTGTCAATTTATTGTAATGGCTTGCGTGCCAACATGTGATGATCCAAGGCAAATATGTAATTTAATTTACTAGTTTGTGGTAGTTCTTGGAGGACTCATGGATGGCGCACATGGATCATGTAGATGGAGATCATCATGATGGACAGGTCATGGAGATGGAGATCACCATGTGATAATGGGCCATACCGTGTCATAACTATGTGAATGTCGTCCTTACTGTTCTACTTTTATTTACATGCGATAATGGTTATATTTCCTGCATGCGATGACAGAAGTAGAATGATCCCTCAGCAATATTTAAGTTTGAATGCTGCCTTCCCAAACCTTGCACTGTCATGGGTCTTGTACAATTGGTGGTGGGTCTATAAAATTAGGGTGCCACCAGTTTTCCTTAACATGATGGATTCATATCGGATACTTATAGCATAAGGCTTGGTTACTTCAACAAAGTCATCTTAGCAGTTAAGGATTTTGGGGCACAAAGGTTGGGTGCAAAACATAGAGATGTCACCCAACAATGAGAGCCATATGTGATATGATTAGCAAGGAGTTGCTTGCGAATCTACCATGTCCTCTAGCGGTGATGCTAAAGCTCACTAGTAGACTTGCTAGTTGTGGGTCTTGAATCACTAAGTATCAATGGAGTGATATTGATTTTAGTGGGAGTAGATTCTATTAAATGCTTGATGTTATTTACTCTTTCATGGATACTTTTTCTTAGTATTTTGCATTATTATTTTTTGTTGTAGATCAATGACATGTAACAACACTACCACTTTTGTGTTACGTTCGATCCTTGAGAAGGAAAAGTTAAACGGGACTAACTATACGGATTGGATCTGTAACCTGAGAATTTTTCTTAGAGCTAAGAAAAAGGAAGATGTTCTAGACACCCCATTACCAGAGGAGCCTGCTGAAGATGCAACTGTTGTTGTTAAGGCTGCGTACAAGAAAGCATGTGATGCCAATCTTGACGTGAGTTGCCTTATGCTTGGTTGCATGGAACCTGAGCTGCAGATGCAGTTTGAGACAAACCATGAGGCACACGATATGACATGGCACATAAAGACATATTCCAGACTCAAGCCAGGACTGAAAGGTTCAATGCTTCCAACGCCTTTGTGGACAGCAAGCTAGCACAGGGCACAACAATTGGGCCACATGTGATCAAGATGGTTGGTTACACATAGAGATTGGAGAAGCTAGGCTTCCCAATAGGCCTAGAGTTGGCGACTAATTTCATCTTAGCGTCTTTTTCGCCTAGCTATGGGAACTTCATCTCGAACTACCATATGCATGGGGCAGAGAAAGGCCTAAATGAGCTGTGTGGCATGCTTAAGCCAACAGAGGTTGACATTAAGAAAAGTGCTTGCAGTGGCCATGTGATGGCGATCCAGAACAAGACTACCTTTAAGAAGAAGGGCAATTCTTGGAAGAAGAAGGGCAAGGCTAAAGATGCGAACTCCAAGCCAAACCCAACACCCAAGGCTAAAGCTAGACCAGCTGCTGATAATGAGTGCTTTCATTGTCATGAACGTGGACACTGGAAAAGGAATTGCAAGCTGTACTTAGCTTCCTTGAAGAATCGCGGCAGTAAGAGTACTCCGCTTCAAGTACACTTGTTATTCATGTTACACATATATTTCTCACTGATACTTATATTGATTCTTTGGTATTTGGTACCGGATCGGTTGCTCATATTTGCAATTCGATACAGGGGCTGATAAGAAGTAGAAGCGTTGAAAGAGGAGAAGTTGATTTCCGTGTGGGTAATAATGCAAGAATTGCTATGTTGATCGTTGGGATGATGCAACTCCACCTCCCATTAGGATTTATTATGGAGTTGAATAATTGTTATTTTGTTCCTAGTTTGAGTCGAAATATTGTGTCTCCTTCATGTTTGATGAAGGATGGTTATTCATTTGCGAGTGGTGGTGTGATCTCTAAGAATGGCATGTTTGTGGCTATTGCATCCATTATGAATGGGTTATTTATCTTAAATCTTGATGATTCGCCAATCTGTAATGTAAGTGCTAAAAGGCCTCGATCGAATGATTTGAGTCCTACCTTTTTGTGGCATTGTCATTTGGGTCATATAAGTGAGAAGCGCATGAAGAAGCTCCATTCTGATGGGCTTTAACTTCGTTTGATTTTGAATCATACGAGACATGTGAGGCTTATTTGCTAGGTAAGATGACCAAGGCGCCTTTCACAGGTTTTCCTGAGAGGGCATTAGACTTGCTAGAACTCGTACATACTGATGTATGTGGACCAATCAGGTACGACAGCTAGAGGTGGATTCCAATACTTCATAACTTTCACTGATGATTTTAGTAGATATGGCTATTTCTACTTAATGAAGCACAAGTCTAAAACCTTTGAAAAGTTCAAGGAATTTCAGAATGAAGTTAAAATCAGTGTGGCAAGAAAATTAGGGCTTTACGATCTGATCGTGGAGGCGAGTACTTGAGACACGATTAGCAATCATCTGAAG
Organism: Alloteropsis semialata; assembly: GCA_004135705.1. Taxonomy (NCBI): domain Eukaryota; kingdom Viridiplantae; phylum Streptophyta; class Magnoliopsida; order Poales; family Poaceae; genus Alloteropsis; species Alloteropsis semialata. The sequence continues at coordinate 50,051,466 of CM014272.1, forward strand.
AGTTGCAGAATTGTTCCACAACTTACACCGCCTGGAACGCCTCAAAGGAATGGTGTACCCGAGCGATCTAATCAAACCTTGTTAGACATGGTTCAATTCATAATGAGCCAGTCCGACCTATCGTTATCATTTTTGGGATTACGCTCTAAAAACAACCACTTTCACACTAAGTAGGGTACTGTATAAATCCGTAGTTAAGAAATCATATGAGATGTGGACTGGCAAGACTCCCAGTTTGTCTTTTCTAAACATTTTGGGCAGTGAGGTTTTTGTCAAGTGACTTCAGTCGGACAAACTAACACCCAAATCGGGTAAGTGCATTTTCATGGGATATCCAAATGAAACTTTAGTGTATTTTTTCTACAACCGATCAGAGGGCAAAGTGTTTGTCGCTCGGAAGGTGTTTTTGGAAGAAGTTCAAGATGAGCCAATCGAGCAAGACTCCACGAGTGATGCTAATGTAGCAGAACAAGTAGAGATACCCGTGGAAAGAGAAACACCACTGCAACCACGAAGGTCGGCAAGGCTCCACGAAGCGCGGGAAATATTATTGTTGGACAGTGATGAGCCTGCGACATATGCGGAGCGACTGTGTGGATGGCGAACGGAGGAGTCAAGACGGCACGTGCGCGTTGGCTCTTGGCTGGCCCTGTGCAAGAGTAATATACGGAATCGGTCAACGAATATATGAACCTGTGAGGGGGGCCCTTGGGTGCCAAGGGCCCAGGGCGGCCGCCCTGCTCCCCCACCCCACCTAGGGTCGGGCCTGCTTACATGTTCCATCAGTGCCACCAGTATTTCTTTGCATACTATTCCCTCCGTTTCAAATTAAAATTTGTTTGACTTTTTTAACCACAAGTTTGACCGCTCGTCTTATTCAAAAAATTATGCAAAATATCACATCTTGTGTTGTGGCTTATTTTATTAATAAAAGTTCTTCAAAAATGACTTAAATTTTACTATATTTGCACAATTTTTTTGAATAAGATGAGCGGTCAAACTTGGAGTCAAAAAAGTCAAACAAATTTTAATTTGGAACGGAGGGAGTAGCACTTTAGAAATGTGTGACCACCAACCTCATTGAGACGTAAACAGACCAGGCATCTAGTATCAATATGCATTCCTCACCATGCATAGCTAAAGAAAAAAGGTAGACTGTTGTGTAGCGCCAAACCTTAAGAAAAAAATGATTATCTTCTATGGGCACTTCAAACCCCATATTTTTGCTCCAACCCAATGAAGGCTTTAATGAAAGCAATGAGGAGCTTCCTTCCTGGCACCTCATGCTTCTTGTTTTCTGCGCTTCCAAAAGCATGATAAGGCCACTCTCAATGGTGGTTTCATGAAGAGTTTCATGGCATTAAATTCTATGCCAAATCATCAAATTTGCTGATGTGGCGAGGAGAGAGAAAGAGAGTTTCATGGAATGTGAGAGGAGTTTCATCCCCATGAAACTCTCTCAACACAGTTACCTAGTTTCTGAGTCTAGGTAACTGTGCAATGAAACTTGCACTGAGACTGGCCTAAGGTCATCTCCAACCCAATGACTAGGATGGATTCTATAGAATTAAATGAGCTGCCACCTAGGATAAAAGGTGATGTGGCAAGTGATTAAATGAAGAAAGAGAAAGAAACTGGGTCTTGCATGAGACATGGTTTCTACACGATATCCAAGACACAATGAGAGAGGAGTGGTATTAAATATGGATATGAAAGGGTAGTGTTTGCATTGGAGAGGTAGTGTCTAGCACTAGTTGCTTGTTGATGTGGAGCTTATGAAAACCATGAGTAGTGTCTTGGATTGGGGACGGCCTAAGCTCATTTTATCAAGAAAACACCCTTATATTGTAATATGCTTGTTGAATATGGTCTGAATTCTAACTTGAGTCTTGTGGGGACGTCTGGAGGATCCACGGTTCAAGTCGTACGATTAGCGAATTTGTTTTCATGTTTCACTGCAGTTTGTTTAGTCCACCCTATATATACATCTTGTAATCCGCATAAGAAGAGCTGACGCCTCATTGTATTCCCTGTGTTGCAACTCTCTCATTGTATGTAGTGAAGATTGACAGTTGGCACCCATGGTTTTTTCCCATAAGGGTTTTCCATGTAAAATCATGTCTTATGTTCGATCTTGTTTTTCACATTATTTGCTAACGAGTGGTATCAAGAGCTAGTCACGAGATGAAATGAAAAAAATAGGGTTTGGAGAGAAATCTTTTTCTCTCGCCGCCACCAAAATCGATCGGGCTCCTCCCTGGTCAATGGCGATCCGGTTCTGCTATCAGGTCCAATGCGGATTCCTGTTACGCGTCGGGGATCATTCACTCGCGTTTCCATACCGCGTATTATCTCATCGACTCCGAAACGGAGGTGCTGTTTGCGTGTCGCTGAGGCAATCAGATCAGAGTTGTAGGTCCCTAGGCTGGAAATTCCAACGGTCGTTGCTGTACGTGGCAATGTGCAGAGGGTGAGAAAAACGCACGCGGATCAAAATGGTGTTGGGCGCACAAGTGAAGGTTACCAGGAGATCTATTGGCAATTACTAGGAGGTGTAGACAGGCTATAGGTTATTTTGCTAGGGTTACACAGTAAGATACCTAGTTTATTACTGCAGATTATTTCTTCTGGTTATTTCTTTCACACGGCTTCTATGAAGCATGATATCCCGCTGCTGAATCGAGATACAATGTTCGCTCTATGACAAGTCAAGATGTGGGCTGTTTTAGCGCAAGCTGATTTAAATGATGCACTTGAAAATTTTGGGAACAAGGATTCAAAATCTTGGACCGATGATGAGAAGAGAAAAGATCGTAAGACCTTGTCTCACATTCATCTTCATTTGTTAAATAATATTTTGCAGGAGAAAACCGCTGTTGCTTTATGGCTCAAGTTGGAGTCAATTTGCATGTCTAAAGATTTGACAAGCAAGATGCATATGAAGATGAAGTTATATACGCACAAGTTGCAAGAAGGTGGTTCCTTTCCTAACCATCTTTTGGTCTTTAAGGAAATCGTTGCTGACCTACAGTTTGTGGAGGTAAAATATGATGATGAGGACTTAGGTCTTATTCTTTTGTGTTTAATGCTTAGTTCTTTTCCAAACTTCAGAGATACCATATTGTACAGTCATGATACTCTAATCATGAATGAAGTTTATAAGGCATTGCAAGCCAAGGAAAAGATGAAACAAATGGTGTCTACCGAAGGTTTAGCTTCCAATGGAGAAGCTTTGGCTGTTCATGGCTGGACACAACAAAAGAAATCTTATAATGGCTATAGAGGCAAAAGTTCGATGGCTACAGAGCCCGTTTAAAGTTTAGAGACAAAGGTGAGAAACTTTGACATTATTGCACGCAAGACAACCATTTAGGACAAACATTATATATCTGAATGTCCTAAGTTAAAGAAAAAGAAAAAGATAACTAGCACATATAAAATGGAAGGTAAATCAAATGATGAAGGTATTGCTTCTGTTGCTGCTACCGATGTTAGTTCTGATGGTGGTGAGATTCTTGTTGCTTTTACTTTATGTGCAAATAGTGGTGATGAATGGATTCTTGATTCTGCTGCTTCTTTCTATATATGCATTAATAGAAATTGGTTCATAGCTCATGATTCTGTCCAAGGTAGCTCTATTAGAATGGGTGATGATACATCACATCAGATTATTGGCATTGGATCTGTTCAGACAAAGATGCATGATGGTATTATCAGTTTTTTGACAATTGTGAGGCATATTCCAGATATGAGTAAGAATCTTATTTCTTTGAGTACTCTTGATGGCAAAGGGTACAAGTATTCCGGTGGAGACCCATGATCAGGTCTACTGGAGGTGGAGTTTTGAAGGTGTCAAAATGTTCTCTTATTGTTATGAAAGGTGATTTAAAATATGCCAATTTGTACCGTCTTCATGGTACTACAATTACAGGTGATAATGCTGCAATTTCTAAATAATTATCTAATTTTGATGCTACTAATCTTTGGCATATGCGTCTTGGGCATATGAGTGAGCTTGTTTTGGTAGTATTCAGCAAGAGAAGACTTCTCGATGGACATAGCATCAGCAAGTTGGATTTTTATGAGCATTGTGTGTTTGGCATACACAAGAGGGTGAAATTTAATACATCAACTCATACAAGTAAAGGTATTCTTGATTATGTGCATTTTGATTTATGGGGACCATCTCGCAAGACTTTTCTTGGTGGTGCTCATTATATGTTGACAATATTAATGATTATTCTAGAAAGGTATGGCCTTATTTCTTGAAAGATAAATTAGAAGCAATTTCAGCATTTAAAGAGTGGAAGGTTATGGTTGAAAAATAAACTAAAAAGAAGGTTAAGAAGCTCCGTACTTATAATGGGATGGAATTTTGTTCTACTCAATTTAATGCATTGCAAGTCTGAAGGCATTGTAAGACACTACACTGTTCCTTACACACCCCCAACATAATGGTGTAGCGGAGCGTATGAACAAGACTATCTTTTCTAAGGCTCGTTGCATGTTATCTAATTCTGGTTTGAATAGACATTTTTGGGCTGATGCTGCTTCCACTGCTTGCTATCTTGTTAATCGTTCATCCTGCATTACTATTGATAAGAAAACTCCAATTGAAGTATGCTCTGGTTTTCCAGTTGATTATTCACAATTGAGAGTTTTTTTGTTGTACTGCTTATACTCATGTTGATAATGGTAAATAGAGTCTAGAGCTATTAAGTGCATCTTTTTTGGTTATCAACATGGTGTTAAAGACTATAAATGGTAGAATCCACAAACTCGAAAGATTGTGATTAGCAGAAATGTTATCTTTAATGAATCTGCTATGTTACCTGACAACCTATCTACTAGTGCTCCTGTTCAGTAGAAAACAAGTGTGCAGGTGGGGCATTTTATTGATGGTGAAAATACACCAGTTAATGATAGTGCTGTTGTCCAAGATGCACCTATTATTGATAATTCACCAATTGTTAATGATCAATCTGTTGCTGAGCATTCTTCTCTAGTTGTGTAGCCTCCACAATATTTTATTGCTATTGATAGGGCCAGAAGGGCTCCTAAGCCATTAAAAAGGATAATTGAAGAATGCAATGTTGCTTATGCTTCGAGTATTGCAAAAGAGACTGAAGGTAATTTAGAACCTTTTAATTATTCTGAGACTATTACTTCTGCTGATGGAAACAGTTGGATAACCGCTATGCATCATGAGATTGACTCACATAAAATGAATGGTACTTGAGATTTAGTGAATTTGCCCAAAGATAAAGAGCATGTTTGTTGAAAATGTATTTTCAAAAGCCAGCAAGGTATAAAGCAAAGTTGGTTGCTAAAGGTTATTGCCAAATTCCAGGTATTGATTTCAATGATGTATTTTCCCTAGTTGTGAAGCATGGTTCTATTCGCACTTTGTTGAATATTGTTGCTATGCATGATTATGAGTTGGAGCAGTTAGATTTCAAAACTACATTCTTGCATGGGGAGTTAGAAGAGGACATTTATATGGACCAACCTGAAGGTTTTGTTATTCCTGAAAAAGAAAACCTTGTTTGTAGATTAAAGAAATATCTTTGTGGCTTAAAGCAAGTTCCTAGGCAATGGCTAAGAGATTTGAGTCATTTATGCTCTCTCATGGTTTTAAATAGTCTGATTATAATAGTTGTGTCTATTTGAAGACAATTAATGGTTCAGCTATTTATTTGCTTCTTGATGTTGATGATATGTTGATTGTTGCAACAATTGAATAAAGAGTTTGAGATGAAGGATTTAGGTGAAGCCAAGAAAATTCTTGGAATGGAAATTATGAGAGACAGAAAATTAGGTATGGTACCTTAGTCAGTGAGGTTATATTGAAAAGGTTTTTTGTTGTTTTAATATGCATGATGCAAAACTAGTGAGTACTCCATTAGCTGCACATTTCAGATTGTCTACAACTTTATGTCTAGATTTAGAAGAAGATATTGAGTATATGTCTAAAGTTCCATATTCCAGTGCAATTGGTTCTCTTATGTATGCTATAGTCTGTTCTCGTCCTAATTTATCTCATGTGTTGAGTGTTATCAGTAGATACATGGCTAATCATGGAAAGGAGCATTGGAGAGTTGTTCAGTGGATTTTCCAAAATATCTATGAGGTATTTCTAGTGCTTGTTTGCAATTTGGGAAATCTAGAGATATGCTTGTTGGTTATGTTGATTCTGATTTTGCAGGTGATTTAGACAAGAGGAGATCCCTCACGAGTTATGTTTTCACCATTCGTGGTTGTGCTGTTAGTTGAAAAGCAAGTTTGCAGTTTACTGATGCTTTGTCCACTACTGAAGCTGAATATATGGCTATTTCTGAAGCTTTTAAGGAATCTATTTGGTTGAGAGGTTTATACTCTAAGCTTTGCAGGGTTTCTTCTTGCATTACTATACATTGTGAAAGTCAAAGTACTTTTTATCTTACTAAATATCAGATGTTGCATGAAAGAACAGAGCATATTGATGAGAGATATCATTTTTTTTCAAGGCGTTATTGTGGGGACGCCTAGAGGGCTCATAGTTCGGGTCATATGGTTAGCGGATTTTTTCATGTAAATTCGTGTCTCGTGTTTGATATTGTTTTCGCATTATTTGCTAACAATGCGAAGCATCCAAATCCTCCATATGTCACTTCATATATGAATAGCTACAATATGCTGGACATCTTCCTCCCTTGTGTGGCCGCCCTATATTTTGAATTGTGTGATAAAAAATAGATCATTGTAGGAGGTATCTCTTGTGTCATCTCTTATTAATGTGGAGATGCCATATTGATATTAGAGATAGCAGGGAACTAGCCATTATTGGAGGTCATCTAGGTGTCAAATGTTAGTTGTCGAGCGCGCTCATTTGCTTCCTTCCTTTTGTCCAGGTATATAGAGTCCTACTCAGACTACAATATCCTAGTCCTAGTCTATTACTCATACTCTAACATCCCCCCTCAGTCATAGCAGAAGCGAAGCGGACGATTGCGGTAGGGGAAGCGAAGCGGACGATTGCGACTGAACTTAAAGTCTTGTGCTTCTGTTGTCTTCTCCACTTCTGTCCTCTATTCCCTCCCACAGTCATAGCGGGAGTGTCATGGATGACACAAACACTTTTGACTGGAGTTGTTGCCGATGAGCTGATGTAGCCGATGCAGTAGTGATGGCCGATATAGTGGTCGTCGTTGATGTTGCCGCACATAGCCGGGCGCAAAATTGTTGCGATTGTTGTAAAGTCGGAGCTGCATAGAAGCGGCACCTTGCACCTGTGAGAGGTTGCCCTTGGAGGCATCTTGCATATGTGAGAGGACGACTTGATCTTGCATGTGTTTTGTGGGGACGCCTGGAGGGCTCATAGTTCGGGTCGTTTGGTTAGCGGATTTGTTTTCATGTTTGACTGAAGTCTGTTTAGTCCACCCTATATACACATCTTGTATGCTACAGCAGAAGAGCTGACGACTCATTGTATTTCCTGTGTTGCAACTCTCTCATTGTAGTGAAGATCGCCGGTTGGCGCCCGTGGTTTTTTCCCGCAAGAGTTTTTCATGTAAATTCGTGTCTTGTGTTTGATATTGTTTTTTGCATTATTTGCAAACAATGCCAAGCATCCAAATCCTCCATATGTCACTTCATACATGAATAGCTACAATATGTTGGACATCTTCCTCCCTTGTGTGGCCGCCCTATATTTTGAATTGTGTAATAAAAAATAGATCATTGTAGGAGGTATATCTTGTGTCATCTCTTATTAATGTGGAGATGCCATATTGATATTAGAGATAGCAGAGAACTAGCCATTATTGGAGGTTGTCTAAGAATCAACTGTTAGTTGTCGAGCGCGCTCATTTGCTTCCTTTCTTTTGTGAAGCCACAGATGGACTGGCACAAGCTAGCGTAGGACACACATTTCTTGATTTCCAGTCTAGGATCTTGAACTCAGTGAGATACAAATTAAATGGATATAAATTTCCGATGAAAATGATCATCTATCATTTTTGGATAAATCTCTGGAATCTGCTGATAGGGATGCAATGCTTGGTGTGGAAACTTAGCAAGATCAGTACAGATGTTTTTCCTGAGGAACTAGTGTTGTCTGCCGCACTGGTGAAAAATAATATTGGAATAGATTTGGAATAGATTGACCTGTAGGGTCGCCTAGGCTTTCATTATATAGTCCAGGTATATAGAGTCCAACTCAGACTACAATGTCCTAGTTCTAGTCTATTACTCATACTCTAACATCCCCCTCAGTCATAACGGAAGCGAAGCGGACGATTACGACTGAACTTGAAGTCTTATACTTCTGCTGTCTTCTTCGCTTCTCTCCTCTATTGCCTACCGCAGTCATAGCGGGAGTGTCATGGATGACACCAACACTTTGACTGGAGTTGCTGCTGATGAGCTGATGTAGCCGATGCAGTAGTGATGGCCGATATAGTGGTCGTTGTTGATGTAGCCACACATAGCCGGGCGCAAAATTATTGCGATTGTTGTAAAGATAGAGCTGCATAGAAGAGGCATCTTGCACCTGTCAGAGGTTGCCCTTGGGGGCATCTTGCATATGTGAGAGGACGACTTGATCTTGCATGTGCCTTGTGGGGACGCCAGGATGGCTCATAGTTCGGGTCGTATGCTGGTTAGCGGATTTGTTTCCATGTTTGACTGAAGTCTGTTTAGTCCGCCCTATATATACATCCTGTAAGCCGCACGGGAAGAGCTCACGACTCATTGTATTCCCTGCGTTGCAAATCTCTCATTGTAGTGAAGATCGCCGGTTGGCGCCCGTAGTTTTTTCCCGCAAGAGTTTTTCATGTAAATTCGTGTCTTGTGTTCGATATTGTTTTTCGCGTTATTTGCTAACAATGCCAAGCATCCAAATCCTCCATATGTCACTTCATACATGAAGTTACAATATGCTGGACATCTTCCTCCCTTGTGTGGCCGCCCTATATTTTGAATTGTGCGATAAAAAATAGATCATTGTAGGAGGTATATCTTGTGTCATCTCTTATTAATGTGGAGATGCCATATTGATATTAGAGATAGCAGGGAACTAGCCATTATTGGAGGTCGTCTAAGAATCAACTGTTAGTTGTCGAGCGCGCTCATTTGCTTCCTTCCTTTTGTGAAGCCACAGATGGACGGGTGCAAGCTAGCGTAAGACACACATTTCTTGATTTCCAAACTAGGATCTTGAATTCGGTGAGATACAAATTAACCGGATATAAATTTCTGATGAAAACGATCGTCTATCAATTGTGGATAAATCTCTGGAATCTGCTGATAGGGATGCAATGCTTGATGGAAACTTAGGAAGATTAGTACATATGCTTTTCCTGAGGAACTAGTGTTGTCTGCCCCACTGGTGAGTGTGAAAAATAATATTGGAATAGCTTTGGAATCGATTGACCTCTAGGGTTGCCTGGGCTTTCTTTATATAGTCCAAATTACATAATACTAAAGTGTCTTACTTAGACTACAATGTCCTAATCCTAGTCTATTACTCATACTCTAACATCCCCCGTCAGTCGTAGCCGGAGCGAAGCGGATGATTGCGGCTGAACTTGAAAGTCTTGTACTTATGTTGTCTTCTCTGCTTCTCTCCTCTACTCCCTCCTGCAGTCACAGCGGGAGTGTCGGGGATGACACGAACACTTTGACTGGAGTTATTGCCGATGAGCTGATGTAGCTGATGCAGTAGTGATGGCCGATATAGTGGTCGTCGTTGATGTAGCCGCACATGCTGCACAAGATTACTTTTGTATCCCGCGGTTGCAGCTGTAGAATTAATTTGAATGGTCTCTCCTTCACCATTTGTATCTACATCAAGGTTAGCAGCAAGAGCCAATTCATCTTCAACATCACTAGAACTTACATATCCACCATCAGCAGTAGCAATGTAGGCACGTTTACTGGGGCAATCCTTCATGACATGTCCCATTCCCTTGCAGCGGTGGCACATGATGTTGGAAGAGCGGCTTGTAGTAGCACCAGGTGAATCACCTTTCCTCTATGCCTGAAACTGCAAAGGAGGCAAAGGCGACAAACTACTCACATCGGAAGCAGGTGTAGTGGCAGTCGGTGTTGCTGGTAGCTTAGCAACAGGGGTCTTGGACTTGTCGTTTGCCGGACATGGTGAAAAGGTCCGAACAGTGTTGGAACTGAAAGAGTGTTGTTGGCTTTATCCCTGTACTTCCCTTTCAGCTTTAAGAGCAAGATGATACAATTGTCCAAAACGAGTCCAGTCTTTATAATCAAGAATATCCTGGATTTCACGATTTAAACCACCAAAGAATCTAGCACAAGTATCCATATCATGTTCATGAATATCACAACGTGCTAAACTAATAATAAGCTCCTGATAATATTCCTCTACGCTTTTATTACTTTGAGTCAAAGTTTGTAATTTTAGTCTCAAGTCACGCTGATAATTAGGAGGAACAAAATGAGATTTCATGCATCGTTTCAAAGCATTCCAATTCTGAGGTATAGCATTTGGTTGATTAGCAGTGTAAAGATCATTCCACCAGAATAAAGCAAAACTAGTAAACTCACTAGTAGCAAGTCTAACTCCATGCTCCTCAGGAACTAAATGAGAATTAAATTTCTGTCCAATAGCAAGCTCCCAATCTAAATATGCTTTAGGATCAGCATTACCGGCAAAAGGAATCATGGTAAATTTAGCTTTAGCAAAAGGATCATTATTACCACGATTGTTTCCTCCCATGCCGTGACGGTTGCGACGAAGGCGATCCCTGTCACGGTCATCCCGAGGAATTTCCTCTTCCTCTTCCTCGTCTTCATGTGCATCCTCAGGAGGAGGAGGAGGAGGAGGAGGACATTGCTCAGGAGGGGGACGTCGTTCAACATGTTTCACCCGAGTGACCAGATTTGTAATGTTGCGCATCATCTCATCAAACCTTCCGGTCATGTAAGTGCGCTCATCAGCAAGAAGCCTCGTGAGCTCGTCCTTGCCCACACAATCCTTGAAATCAGTTGGAGACTCTGCCCCTGACATGGTTAGAAGATAGAAAAAGACAACACAAAAGTATTATCCCTATCAACTAACAACGACTATATGGTGGTGGTGGTGGTGGAAAGTGGGAAGCAATATCTCAAGCGGCTTACCACCGTCTTGCAAGTGTTCTTATCAAAGCCAACAGGGTGGCACAATCTATTGCCAAGCTTGGGTGTAACAGCTGCAAAAAGAATCTGTGCGGATAGAAGTATATGTGGAGCTTATGGGCAGGCACAATATGTAGCAAGGATTAGCAAATTTCGACTGCAGAATAGCAAAGTTCAATAAGTATCCAAAGCACAAGTCTCAATTGCTGGCTAAGACATGTCCCTAGACGTAGCACAACAAGTTAGAACAAAGAACGATGGATAAAGCTCAAAGAACAAGCACACAACAACTTCTGCAATTGTTTTTAATCTTTTCACTGATAGAGACCTCCAAGAAACAGGAGCAAACAACTTTATCTTTTCTAAATTTTTTATCTCTAACCAAGGAGCACAAAAGATAGAAGCACACAAAATTTCACCTAAAACAGAGGTGTATTGCGTTCTAGGGAAATTCAGGAACGTTCACCGAAAACCCGCAATCAACTTAAATAAATTTTTTAGTTATTTTCATGATTTTTTGGGATTTTTTGAGAATGCCAAACCAATGTTGTCCATTTGGGGTATGGCCCAAATGTTGTCACGAATCTGCTGTAAAAATTTGAGCGCAATCGGAGCACCGAGCGAAAAGTTATGCCCGTTTTACTGAAAGGTATCTCAAGTTATGGTTTTGAGAAGGCAAAACTCGGCAAAAAACACAGCGGCGGCTAGGGCAAAGCTTCCCTATCCGATCACGGCTGAGCAAAGCTTCTCAGCAATGAAACCAAGGGCAATGTCTTCCCTGGTATGCAGCACGTATTCGCCAGATAAAACAAGATCAGGTATGCAATGCAAATGCGATCAAAGCGCCTTGCAACCTATCTAGGGCTGGCGCAGCGAGAGTTCACACAAAGGCTTCTAGCGAGGGCAAGTCGATTATTGTGGGTGGATCAACTTGTGATCTGGGTAAAGGTGGAGTAGAACAGCGGCGGAAACAAAAACACAGCAAAGGGCGATTGAACTACAACGACGAACACAACCTAAACCAGCAACAAGACTTGACCACAGACACAAACTCAATAAAGCAAATCTGAAAACAAAATTGCAAGGCTAAACAGGCGGTAGGATAGCGAAAAGTAAATATTTTTAGAGCTTTTTGTGGACTATAGGGGATGAACACAAATGAATCTAAAGGGCACACGATAATACCTCACGGGCAACCTGAATCCTGATACCACTTGATAAAGCGCTGGCCGATCTTCCAAAAGGTAGATGGTAAATTCGATTGGCGGAGAACTCGACATTGGCGATCCGGCTTCAAATCAGACACAATTCGAACCCTGCAACTGTTACACCACTGCTCTGTTGGTTATCAACCAAGCACAATTTGATTGACCTCGCCGAGAAGGCTTTTCCTGCAAGCGAATCGAAGAACATAAGCAAGAGAATGATAAACACGCAATCTAAAATTACAGATCTGTATTAAGCAAATACGAGAGGGGTTCAAGCTCTGATCAACAAAGGACTAATCACCACAGGGTTGTAGAACAAGAACGGGGGCCTTGGATCACTGTAAACGGACTTGTCACCACAGTTACAATGAATCTATCACAGTTTCGACTTCGAAAACTTGACTAAACAAAACCCAAACCTAAAGTGACGGTGGCTGCTGAGTTTAATACCCTCAAGGGGCGAGCTAGGGTTGGGGGCGGCCAGGGGGGGCGCCCACAACCTGGGCTTAAGGCCCGACACGATACAAAGGCCCGATATGGCCCAAAAAGGTGACGTAGCACCTTATCGTGGTCATGCAGAATGATCCACGAACGTTCTGGAGCTGGAACCAGAACCAAATCGACGGCGTCATCGTCCTCTTTCCAATGCATCAAAGATCACCTCGTTTCGATGTCATATGAAGGAGATATCGCCGAAACCGTGCAGGGGTGTTGGCTGAGTCCGAAGCGAACGTGGCAGCTGAGTTGGAGACGAATTGCAACTTGGGGAATGTCGGTTTTTTTATACTGGCTACCCTACTATGGGGGGTCCCCAAGGTAGTGATTTGTTCGGTGGGGGATCGCCAGACCTGAAGCATGAAGGTAAACGCGGGACACAAGACACGATTTAGACAGGTTCGGGCCGCCAAGGCAGCGGACCCTACGTCCTGTATGGGGTGTATAGTATTGCGCCCTGCGCTGGTGTGTTTCGATCTGCCTGTCTAGGTATACACATTGACAAATAATTATATATACCTTGGACAAATAATTAAACATAGCATACAAAACAATTATAATGACAAACAAAACATTTATTTAGACAAACAAAATAGTCTGAAACAAAACATTTAAAAATTGAAAATAAAATAAAACTAAATAAAAATGGAAAATATAAAAAATAAAAAATAAAATAAAATAAATAATAAAAAAATAAAAAAGAAATTAATGAAAAGTAAACAAAGAAAAAATTAAAGCAAAAAA
>CM014272.1:50069520-50089973 GCA_004135705.1 Alloteropsis semialata
TGTTTCCTATTTGTCGATATGTACCTGCATATCCCCAGTGCTTGTTATCGTTCTTCATTTATATTTCTTGATTAGTACAATATAAGTAATATAAGAAGATATGGTGATGAAGTTAGAAATTTAAAATTGTGAACTAATGTTGTATTGATATTGTGTGAGTTCTATATTGTGTATCTGTAAATTTTTCAACTAATAAAATATTGTAAATTTAAATCAATATAAATGTCGTGGACCCACTATCATCTATTAGGTGGGATTCTACCATGTTTCATCTCATGACATTGAATATGTATCTGGTGGTACAAACACGAAATTGTCGATCACATATCGAGGATTTAAATCCATAAATGAATGCAGGTAACATAGAGTTCATCTAAAATTGTTGTCTTGGCCTGTTAGGTATCATTCAACCAACTTCTTACATTCTTAGCCATTACAACAACAACCTTACTATCATCCTCAATCGGACGAGCCAAAGGAACGGGTCAAAAATTTAAAATTGAAAACATTACATATTTGATAAAAATACATTTTTGTTTGGATTATCTCACACGCCTTCTATATTGTTCTCCTATGTCCGACCATGTGTGAAAGTGAGCTTTTGTGATGGCTTCTTTTGTCAATAGGCTTAGATGTCATATGGCAGTGTTAGCAAGATCTAGGGCGGTGAGGATAATCTTGGCCATAGGTGTGTTTCAAACAGCCAAATAAAAATAGGTTTATTAAAAGAAACTGGAGAGAGTATGTCGGAGGACGGGATTCACGACAATACCCCGTCAAAGTTGTGTTACGATGGTAGCGAGTCGGCGGGTACGCCGTTGAGTTCTTGAGGATGGGAGGTTGAGCTGCGAAGCATACTCCAATGATCAACTATGTGCAAAAGAGAAATATCAGCACTGCATGAGAGAAAGAAGAGACCCAATTAATAATATCTACCTATTTCTAAATAGAGAATGTCTTCTGTCATTTTTTTTTGTCTATTGTGAGAAACGGTTTTTAGCAGCGCGAACTAGCTAAAAACCAAACTTAAACCAGATTTCTGAGGCATGGATTAATAGAATGTGAGAACAGGCTAAAATTCGGACTTCTTCTGAGGCACGGGGAGCATGCAATATATATAGAACACTATAGTTGAAAGTATTTTGCCAGTTCCACCCTTATTTGTCTTTCCTTTTTATTTTTTTTCAAAATGATGAACAAGTTGGTAGAGTCACATTGCAACACATGTGCATATTTGATAGTTGGATATATCTTTGGTATTTTGGGATCCTTATAATTCACTTCAAGGCGTGATTATCAAGTCCTCAAAGGCGGGTAGGCGTCCCAACTTTTCAAGTGGATGTCGAAATCGTGTGCGTCTAAGGATCGACTTAACACGAGGGACTTGTTGAGGCATAAGAATACAATTTTTGATGATATAATTGCGATAGTAAATTGAACCAAAATATACTTCAGAGGTTAACCGGAGTTTTTGCCATACGTTACGGTTAGAAAGAAAGTAATTTGTATATTTTCCAAAAAAATAGGATACATATTGCCTCCCTTTATTTCTTCATATAGAAATCATCATGCTGTATAATTTGAATATACTAGTCTATAAGCAAAGACAAATTAACCACCGTGCACAAAGCGCCTAATGACCCGGATCAGCTCATCCGAGGCCTTACCGCACGGCTCCCTAACGAAGAACGCATGTCCCTGCCCCGGGAACACGACGAGTTCGACAGCCTTGCCGGCCGCCTTCAACCTCTCGATGTAGTCCTCGATGCGGTCGTGTAGCACGTCCTGGTCGGGGTCCACGACGAGCACCGGCGGGAAGGCGTCGCCGAGGTCGCTGAATGGGACGCTCCCCGGCGCGAACGGGTTCGCGATCGGGTGGTCCTTGGTGGCGCCCACCGGCAGCGACATGCGCCACATCTGGTCGAACAGCACCATGCCCATGGGGTCGTCGGGCGAGGACGCCGCCTCGGACGGCGTCAGCTCCTCGCCGCCGAAGTAGGGCCAGAGCATCACGCACCCAGCGAGCCGGAGAGGGCCGAGGGGGAGCCTCCCGGAGCCGTGGCGCACGGAGATGTGGTGCGAGATGTTGCCGCCGGCCGAGTCGCCGATGACGAACACCCGGCCGAAGTCGGCCGACTCGGCGAGCCACGGGTCGGCGCCGGCGCGCGGCCTGGGCGCGGAGCCAGGAGAAGACGGACTCGGCGTCGTGGAGCGCCGCGGGGAGGCGGTGCTCGGGCGCGAGGCGGTAGTCGGCGGAGAGCACGAGCGCCGGGAGCTCGGCGGCGAGCCGGAGCGCGCCGGCGTGGAAGTTGACCACCTCGAAGCTGGCGAGGCAGAAGCCGCCGCCGTGGAAGTAGACGAGCACCGGCAGCTTGTTCTCCTCCTCCCCGGCCCCGCCGGCGGTAGACCGGTACATGCGGAGCCGGAGGCCGTGCGTGGCGTCGTAGACGACGTCCTTCCACTCCACGGGCAGGTCCGACGGCGGCAGGCCGCCCACGAGGGGGAGCGCCGAGTAGTCCGCGGAGCGCCTCACCGTGCCGTCGCTGAGCAGCTGCACGATTCCGCCGCAGTCCTCCACGACGTGCGGCGGCGCGGCCGCCGGCGAGGGCGACGCCATCAGTACAAGCTGGCTAATGGAACAGTGGGGACTGGTGTGGGAGCGTGACTGATCAAGGCTGGGAGCATTACGGCCAATAAATAGCCAGACATGCTTGCGCTTGCCTTTAATATTTCGTTGACTTGGACTGGGCTACAGGTCCCACCAGTCAGCCACACTAGACTAGTCCGAGAGCCGTGCAGCAATCGCCCGTGGACTTCATGTATTCCAGAAGAGATTTTCCACACGTGACAGGCGCAATCCGTGCCACGATGGATGACACACGTCACTGTCTCCTCCACGTGTCAAATGCTCGCAGGTCAGTGATGGGCAGCGACCAGCGATGTACATGGATGTCGTGCGCTTAGCTAGGGCTCCAGCGAAGATAAGCTCGAAGGGAGCAGTGGACACTGTTGGTCAAAGGGTTCCTCTCCACCGACGGCGGACGTGCAGCCGCTTGTCTCCGCCATGTTTGATTCCTCCCGTTCCCAAGTGGAGAAGGCCTTGGAAAATGGCAAAATGCAGGGGCTTCGTGGCTCAGTCTCCTCCTCGCGTTCGGCTCTCCATTTCTCGTCTGAAATCTAGCAAAATCTTTCTTGGCGTCAGTAGGACGGTAGCTCGACGAAGAAGAAGGTTCCAATGGTCGCTTGCCCACCAGTTCAATCACTGCTCGTGCTTTTTGTGCAGAAATCTGTGGTGAATGCCTTTAAGCTTTTTGAAAACATGAAAGAAATGGACAGATCATCAATGTATATCGTGCGCTTTGGATTCAGAACACGTCCGAATTCTAGGTAGAATCTAGACACTACGGTAGGACTGTGCTGTTTCTCAGCATGGCAGGCGACGCGCCGCCGCACGTCGTCGAGGACTGCCTCGGGGCGCTCCGCGTGCTCAGCGACGGCACAGTCGTCCGGTCCTCGCGACCGATCGCCGGCGGCACCGGGGGCGTCCCCGCGGGCCCGTCTGTCGAGTGGAAGGACGCCGTCTACGACGCCGCACTCGGCCTGCGCCTCCGCATGTACAAGCCCGCCGCGGCGGCGGCCGGCGACGCCAAGCTCCCCGTCGTGTTGTACTTCCACGGCGGCGGCTTCTGCATCGGCTCCTACGCGTGGCCGGTCTTCCACGCGGCCTGCAGCAGGCTCGCTGCGGGTCTCGGCGCCGTCGTCCTCTCTTCTCCGCGGACTACCGCCTGGCCCCCGAGCACCGCCTGCCCGCCGCCATCGACGACGCGGCCCCGGTCCTCCTCTGGCTCCGCGACCACAGCACCGCCGTTACGTGGCTCGCCGAGCACGCCGAAGTGACCAGAGTCTTCGTCGCCGGCGAGTCGGCGGGCGGCGTCCTCGCGCACCACATGAACGTCCGCTTCTTCAGCGCGCCACCGTCCACGCTCCACCCGATCCGTTTCCTTGGGTTCGTCCCGCTTATGCCGTTCTTCACCGGCGCCGATCCGACGCCCTCGGAGCTTACCTTACCTGCCCGGTCGACGCGTTCCTGAACCGCGACATGTCGGCCCCCGCTATGTCCGGCTGTCGCTCCCCGCCGGCGCCACGGCGGACCACCCGTTCCTGAAACCGTTCTCGCCGGACGCCCCGTTGCGGTTGGACCTCGTCGACGTCGGGCCGACGCTGGTCGTCGTGGCTAGGGACGACACACTGCGGGACCGGAACATGGAGTACGCGCGGAGGATGGAGGAGATGGGGGAGCCGGTGGAGGTGGAGGGCGTCGAGTTGCCGGGGCAGGGGCGCACGCCTTCTTCTCGCTCCGGCCGTGGAGCGAGCCGGTGGACGAGCTGATCCGGGCCGTGAAGCGGTTCGTTCGTGGACAAGGCCTGCTCAGGCAGTCAGGCTGAGATGAGCAGCGTGTGACGGTGTGACCGTACTGGAGCTACCACTTTGTGTTTTTGCTTTTCATCAAAAAAAAAACTCCTGAATAAATACGGGGAGATTAAATGTTACGTATCCTGAATAAATACCTATTTTTCCTTCATTCTACTCCTGGAAAATGGGTACCATTCAATCAGTCTACTTTTTTTTTTGCGTGGTATTTAAACTATTCAAGGATTCCTGGAAAATGGTAATACGGTGTGAGTATGTCACCCATAAACTTGGGCCTATAAAATACGGGCTCCATGTTGCCACCGTGGGACATGGTCCAACAGGCCTGATTTCTCTGCATATTAGGCTAGGCCGCCAACATTTGGTGACGGGTGCTTCGGCTTTGACACAAAAGTCCTGTCAATTTCAGAGAGCTAGCCTAATAAACCCCTCGAATTCATGCATCATTTGTACACCCAACCAGAGCGAGCGAAATGGGCCGGATTTTACGGAGTGGCGATTTTGAAGCGACTGGGTGGCGATCCTCGTTTTCGCTCCTAGATCTCTTTGCATCTGCCAAGTTTTGCTGATCTCCCCACCAACCTGCTGTTCTGCTATGGATTCCTCGCAACTTGACTTGCGCCCGGGTCTGAATTTCTCCTCCAAGGTACGTGCCACCCTTGGTGTGTCAGTCACACCGCCCATTCCTGAGGGTTCTTCGAGTTTCTGGCTTTTGGCTTCCTTTGCGCGATCAAAGCTTAAGCTTTCTGAGGAAAATGTTGGACTCATTCTTCAATCGATCCTTGGTGGGTTTGCTCCTGCTTTTGCGGTTGTGGAGGTGGTGCCGTGGACCTTCAAATTCAGTGTTTCATCTCGTGCTGTTGGGCTTCTGGTTTATGGCCTGAAACTGGTGGAATCTGTTCACTTTAAGTTGGCTTTCAATCTTTGGAATGAACGAGGTGTTTCGATGGCTAAGGACTTTGTGGCCAGATCCCAAGCTCCTCAGTACAAGTGGGAACAAGTTTCATCCAAGAAGAAGCATTCCTCGTTCGCAGATGCTGTGAAAAGTGTTCCTCTGTCCGGTGCAAATCAAGTGCCAGTTAACACTTGTGTCAATAAGGCTTCTTCTGTGCCCTCTCGGAATTCAACGAAAGGATCCGTCTTCAGCAGGTTATCCTTTCCCAGAGCTTCAGTCTTTGATCGTCTTTCTGCTGGATTTCATTCCTCTGATGCGATGAACACGAGTTCTGTTGGTCCACAGTCTTCTGCAGTTAAGCATGATCTGAGCCTTAATTTGGGGCAGCCTATTTCTCGCGGCTTTCATTCGGGCATTAAAGGAAAGTTTTCATGCATTCGTTGCCTATCAGTAAATCACAGCCGAGATTCATGCTCCTCCAGGATTCGGTGTTTTACGTGCGGTCTTCTAGGCCATGTTGCTGCAGCCTGCAGGTCAAAGTTACAGAACATTCCTTCTGTGCGTAAATCGCCCGGCCCCTCAGTTGGTAACTCTGCTCCATTCCTTTCTTTCGGGTCGCTGCATCCTGAGGCCTGCAGTAATGGGCCCCCTGTTTTTGCTTCCTTTTTGGATTATTGCCGTTCTTTTCTCCCGTTATCAGGCCCAGTGATTAATGTGCCGTGGAGTCTTGCATCTGATTCACTGGCAGATGGGGCCGCCCATGTAGGGGCCCAACCTGCAGTCGCTGCCTCTCCGCCGGAGGAAGTTCTCTTGTTTAATGTAAACATATCTGGTGGCTGTTCTACTTCTGCTGAGCGGCCGCAAGTTTCACTGTTTGACGCGAATTCCCAAGAAAACCCAAATCCATCGCATTGCTCGCCGCCGCCCCCAAGTTCGCCGGCGATGGCCTATGCGCGCACTGATCCCAGGCCGTTTCTTCCGCGGCATGCACATGTGGTTCCGGTGGCGGGACGCCGGAGCGTGGTCCGCGCCTGCACCGTCAAGCCACCGGCTCGTAATGAGGATGTGGCCATCGTGAACATCGACCCCATGCCTGGCAATCAGGTATCCTTTCCTGTCATCAAGGAGACCATCCGCGAGTTTCTGGTGGATCATATGCGTATGGAGGTAGCTGATATTCAACCGTGTCACCTGGGCCAAGCTTTTGTGCGCTTTGTGCATGTTCATGATTGTGATACCTTGATAACGGCAAGTCCTCATGCTTATTTTGATGTCAATATTAGCTTTGTTAAGCACAATCGTGGCCGAAATTGGCGAGCTGTGGACTTTAATCGTGAATGTTGGCTTATGCTTTTGGGCTTTCCGCTGGACTACTGGGAGGAGGAGTACATTGATAGTGCTATTTGCTCTTTTGGCCGAGTCATTTCTTATGAAAAGGATAAGAGCAAGCTTGCGCGCTTGATGGTCAGAGCCCGAGTTATTGATCTTGAGACAGTCCCCCAGTTTATTCTTCTTACTGATGCAGCAGGGTTTCAGGGCGAATCTTGGACGATTCAATGTGAGATCATCCAGCAGGAGATGCTTGGTGGACGCCCACCAGATGAGGACCCGGCTCCAAATGATGATGATGCTGGGCCTGACGGCCCTTTTGATTTTTTTGGACATGGACAACCTGGGCCGGGACCAGTTCTGCATCCACCTAATGATCAGAATGAGCAGGCCAACATAAACAATCAGGAAATAGGAGGAGGTCAGGGTAATCAGAATGTTCAGGTTCAGAATAATGCCCAATGGGACCCTTGGCCAGTGGGAGGACAAGATGTAGCTGTTAATCAACAAATTAATGACCTGCCCATGGCCTTTGATCTTAACGAGGCTATAGAAGAGGTTGTTGATCCTGGAGCTGAACCAGAAGCTGCTATTGCCGTTGATATTCCCCAGGCTGCTATATTCATTGGTCCTGTTCAGATTAATGCTGAAGAAGAGCAGCAGATGGAGGTTGATTTAGGACATGCTGTGGGAGATGTTGACCAAGAAGAGGTAGCTGAGGAAGCCCCAGAGGAACTAGTTGTCTTGGGTCTTCCTGCTGAGATCCCTAATCCAGTGTCTCCTCCCTCCCCTGTAAATTTTCTAGTGGAAGAATTACCTGAGGATATTTTGATGGATCACCTTTCCCCTGAAGAAGATATAGGCATCCATGGAAACAGTGCTGCTCACTTGCATATTGGCGTCTCTCAAATTAGCTCTACTCCAAGAGTTGATCCTGGGCTGATGGATTACTATCAGAGGAATTCCTTGGCTAATCACCTTGGCTCCGCAGCAGCTTTCAAAATTTGGGCTTCTCACTTTGCCCCTGGTATGCATGGATCCAACCTGATAGATGTACCTGCCCCCTGGTCTGACTTTTTCACAGTGCTTTTGACCTCTCCTGCACATTTTAGTCTGGCCAAATCCTTCCTGTCTTCAGCAGCTTGGGCTCTCTTCAGAGGTGCTCAGAACAAGGTACAATTCTCTATTCCTCATGATTGCCCTCAAGTTGAGTCTCTACACTGCCTCTCGAAGGACAATGCTAAAAGGAAAGCAGTTTTGCTTGAGGAAATTCCTTCCTTTGCCCACGCTGGGCAGGTTGCCAAGACCCCTCGAACTCCTAAGGCCAAGTCACCTGTCTTGGTGGACACTGACCTGCGTAGAAGTGATAGAGTTAAGAAGAGAGCAAATGGTTTTAAGAACAGTTCATGTGTGAACAAGAATTGCATGGCTTGCTCCCCTGCTCCACCAAATCTTTCTCCCTCTGTGATCAGGAATTTGGGTGTCAGTTTCTGCAAGATTGATGAGGGTAAGCTAACTGATGATGCTCTGAAAGTCAAGAAGAAAAAGGTGGCCCCTGTTGGCAGGAAGGTCACAAAGAAGAAGGAAGCCACTGTTCCTGATGGTGATAAGGCCAACAAGAAGAAAAAGCCTAGCAACTAGGCTTCCAGATCTTTGGGTCTCTTGTTTTGCTAGTATCTCCTGGGGATCCCCTTTGTTTGCTTTTATGGTTCAAACAGCTTCTCTCTATATGTTTATTTATGTGATGCTGGGATTCACCTTTTGTTGGTCTGTACTTATTTGCTTGCCCATTAACTGCTGGGCTGAATTTTCTCTTTGTGTTAACCATAACTTAAGGTTATTGGTGTTCAAGATTCCTGCTATATTGGTTTTTGTATGGCTTCTCTGAATCATAATAGATCTTGGAAAATCATGTGTTGGAATGTGAGGGGCTTAAATGCCAGTAAAAAGTGGAATTCTATCAAAGATAAGATTGTTGAGAGCCAAGCTGACATCATTTGTCTCCAGGAGACTAAGAGGGACTCTTTTGACGTGCAATACATTCACAAATTTGCTCCAAGATCCTTTGATAATTTCTCCTTTCTACCTGCTGTGGAAGCTTCAGGAGGTCTTTTAGTTCTTTGGAATGGTTCCAAATTTGAGGGTGAAACTATTTTTCAGAATGCATATGCAATCTCCTTAGAATTTACCTCTCTGTTTAATAGTGCATCCTGGGTTCTTACTAATGTATATGCCCCATGTACTGATTTTGGCAAAAGGGAGTTCATTCACTGGTTTAAACATATTCAGATGCCAGAACATGTGGATTGGATTGTTTTGGGAGATTTTAATTTGATGAGGCAGCCTGAGAATAGAAATAAGCCTGGTGCTGATTTCAACGAGATTTTCCTCTTCAACGAGGCTATTAGTGCTCTTGGCCTAATAGAGCTTCCTCTGCTTGGAAAACAATTTACTTGGACCAACAAACAATTCAACCCTCTGCTTGAACGCCTGGACTGGTTCTTCACCTCGAGTTCATGGACCCTGTCCTACCCCAACACATCTGTCAGCGCTCTTGTAATGGAAACCTCGGACCATTCCCCATGTGTGGTGAATATTGAAACCAGTATCCCTAAAGGGAGGCTCTTTCGCTTTGAGAATTTCTGGATGGAACATGAACATTTTACACAAGTGGTCCAACATGGTTGGAATGTCCCTGTCCTCACTTCTGATAGAGCCAAGGCCCTAACTGCCAAATTCAAAAACCTACGACGTGTTCTAAAAGCTTGGCAGAAACAGCTATCTGGTCTATCCAGGAATATTTCCAATGTAAAATTAATTCTCTCCTTTATGGAAGTGCTTGAGGAGTTCAGGGATCTCACTCTGGAAGAATGGAATTTCAAAAAGGTTTTGGAGGATAAGCTTGTTTCTCTCTTGAACCAACAGAAAGTTTACTGGCAGCAGAGGGGAACCATCAGATGGGTCAAGTCTGGTGATGCAGGGACTCAGCTCTTCCACGCAAATGCAACTATAAAGTACAGAAAAAACTTAATTACCTCTTTAGTGAATGACCAGGAGGAAGTGGTCACTGATCATCAGGGTAAAGCTGATATGCTGTGGGTTGCTTTCAAGGCAAGATTGGCCACTAGTGCCTTCCAGGGTATGGCTGTTGATCTAAATGATATCTTGCAAGCTCACCCCGATCTTTCCTTTCTGGAGACTCCATTCTTAAAGGAAGAAATTGACATGGTTGTCAGCCATTTACCAAGCAACAAGTCACCTGGGCCGGATGGTTTTAATACTGATTTCATCAAAAGATGTTGGTCAATCATTTCACAAGACTTCTATGTCCTGTGTGAGCAGTTTCAGTCAGGGAATGTTTGCTTACACAGCATTAATGGGTCCTATATCTCTCTCATACCTAAGAAGGATGGTGCATCATCTGTTTCAGATTTCAGACCAATCTCCCTGTTAAATATATCAGTCAAAATTATCACCAAACTTCTGGCAAATAGGTTACAGGGTGTCATACAAAGTTTGGTTCATGCAAATCAATATGGTTTTATAAAATTCAGAACCATACAGGACTGCTTGGCCTGGTGCTTTGAATATCTTCATCTCTGTCATCACTCCAGGAAAGAAATCATTATCTTGAAACTAGATTTTGAGAAAGCTTTTGACACAGTGGAACATCAAGCCATGTTGGATATTATGCTTCATAAGGGCTTTGGTGAAACTTGGCTAAAATGGATGAAAGCTATATTTGCATCAGGCACTTCCTCCATCCTCCTCAATGGTGTTCCTGGGAAGACTTTTCACTGTCTTAGAGGTGTCAGGCAGGGCGACCCTCTCTCACCCCTCCTCTTTGTTCTAGCTGCTGACCTTCTTCAATCCATGGTTAACCAAGCTAGACAGCAGGGGTTGTTGAATCTTCCCATTCCACTAAATTTCACCCAAGACTTTCCCATCTTACAATATGCAGATGACACACTTGTTATTATGGAAGGTTGTCCCCAACAACTTATGGTTTTGAAGGACATTTTGAAGAGCTTTGCTGATTCTACTGGGCTCAAGGTTAACTTTTCAAAATCTATGATGGTGCCCATTAACATGACGGATGAAAGAACACAAGTCTTGGCTGAATCTTTTGGTTGCTTGGTAGGCACAATGCCATTCACTTACCTTGGTTTGCCTCTTGGTTTATCTAAGCCTGCTGTGGCAGACTTTTGGCCCTTAGTCTCACGGTGTGAGAGGCGTCTTGCACACACTTCCCTCTTCCTCTCTGAAGCTGGTCGCTTGGAGCTTACTAATTCAGTGTTTACTGCCTTTCCAACCTTCTTTATGTGTACCTTCCTTCTTCATGGGCAAGTTATAAAGCAGGTGGATAAATTTCGGAAACACTGTCTTTGGAGGGGTGGGGACATCAATGCTAGAAAACCCCCTAAAGCAGCCTGGTCCTTGGTACAAAGACCAAAAGATGAAGGTGGCCTTGGAGTGCTTAATCTCAGAACGCAGAACGAAGCCCTTCTGTTGAAGAACCTGCACAAGTTTTTCAACAAAATGGACATCCCTTGGGTGCACCTAGTATGGGAAAAGTACTATCAGAATGGGAAGTTACCAGGCCAAACTAAGAAGGGCTCATTCTGGTGGCGTGATATTCTTAAACTCTTAGACCTCTTCAAGGGTATGGCCTCGGTTTCTGTACATAGTGGAGAGTCATGTTTGCTATGGGATGACCTCTGGAATGGCCAAGTGCCACGGATTGCTTACCCAGAGCTTTTCTCTTTTGCCAAAAATAAGTCTGTTTCTTTAGCAGTTGCTCGATCAGTCATACCTACTCACGACCTCTTTCACCTGCCCTTGTCCCAACCAGCTTACCAGCAGTTTTTGGACCTTCAGGGTCAAATGGAATCCCAGGATACAAACATAGCTAATGATGTCTGGATATATATATGGAACTCTCCCATTTTCGCTTCCACCAAAGCCTACAGAGCTCTGATTGGTCATCAGACAGTTCATCCTTCTTTTAAGTGGCTATGGAAATCTTCGTGCCAGCCCAAGCATAAGGTCTTCTTTTGGCTCCTTCTTAATGACCGGTTAAATACGAGAGGCCTCTTGAAACGCAAGAACATGGTGCTACCTTCCTATGAATGTGTCCTTTGTCCAACGCAAACCGAAGAAAGTCTTTGTCATCTGTTCTTGGATTGTGACTTCGCCAAAGCATGCTGGGCACATATTCAGCTAGAGTTACCTGCAATCATTGACCCTTTTGCCACCATTGAAACATTCAGAGATCAGCTGGCAGTGCCCTTCTTCATGGAGATAATTGTTCTTATGAGCTGGACCATCTGGATTGCCCGAAATGATCAGATTTTCAATAATGTGGGCCCCAACTTGGCGAATAGCATGAGCTTCTTCAAGAGTGTTTTTGCTCTGATGTTTCATCGAGCAAAGAAAGTGTACTTCCCTACCATCGAACAATGGCTTGAATCTGTCTTGTAACCTTTGTTTTCTTGTTTCTTTTGTAACTCTTTGAACCTCTTTGTTTTAAATATATAATCAGTAGGGGGAAACCCCTCCTGCTCTCTCAAAAAAAAATAAACCCCTCGAAAAATAAGTAGGAGTAAATATTAAGCATCAGTCACTAAACTCACCATGCTATAAATATTCCGGAAAGACGTCCTTTATAATTCGATGACTCCAAATAAAATAGACCACTGATCTCTCCGTTCAAATTAAATTGTTTGGTTCCAAGTGGATGCACGGATGGTCTGCTCAAATTTGCTGAGTCGTCACTGGTACAGTGGTACCAAGTGGACCATGCCACCATGGTTGGATGTGCACACACTGGTACAAAGAGTTGTCTTTGCATCTTGTCACTCCAAAGCTCTGAATCCATCCAATGATCCAAACAATTCTGCTTTTCCCGCTTCCTCATCCCTCGGATCATGTGATAAGCTTGCGATCTACCACCTTCCCCATCTCCATTGGATAAGTCCATGATGACGTGCCTTCTTCTCTTCCATCTATACTAACACGTTGCCATCTCTTCCTTCTCCTCTTCTCTCTAGCAGACCACCCAGTTACATCAGTCCCAGGCACCCCACTGATACTTAGTCGTTAGCAATAACATTTTTTTTTCCTTCCGAATCCAGGAAAACCACTAGATTTGCTGCCTGTCATTTTATTGCTACAGAAGGGTCATAAAAGGTTTACAAATTTTCAAGAAGAAAAAAGAAAAAAGAAGTTAGAAATTTTCAATGTTTAGCACCTGTCTGAGGCACGCACTCCATTGGCAGGTTTGGCGCTAGCTTAATCCTTGATCAACGCAATCAGTGAACTTGGACCTTCATCATGCATCAATAATTCTTAGACCTTTTCTAGGAAACACACCATCATGCACCAATAATTTACCTTCCAGAAGGAAAAGCATGATGGAATTGAGCTATTAATTCAGTCTGTTTTTTTTAGACTTTTTCTACTGAGATCTACAGTACATCACTACATCAGTCGCCACCAAGGTTGTCATACATTCAGACCCTTGCCGTCAAGGAAGAGATTGGATCAGGTCTCTGCATATCCGAGATTACACTGGCCTCTCATTTTCAGTCGACTAGTCGAGGATGGATATGGTTCATTACCCGTCGTTTCATTTGCAGATGGAGCTGAATCACGTGTGCCACTTTATCGTGTCCAAACTGGACTCGGATTCTAGCGTGAAACATGTCGGCTGACTGACTTATCCCCAGTAGTGCAAAATGCCACCGGCCCACCACCTTTTCGAGCGAAAACGACATGTGCTTTGCGAGGGAAAATGCA
This sequence comes from Alloteropsis semialata, assembly GCA_004135705.1. Classification (NCBI taxonomy): domain Eukaryota; kingdom Viridiplantae; phylum Streptophyta; class Magnoliopsida; order Poales; family Poaceae; genus Alloteropsis; species Alloteropsis semialata. The sequence goes on from CM014272.1 coordinate 50,082,974, forward strand.
TCTCATTCAGGAGGGAAAAAGCAATTTATTTTTTTGAAAAAGCAATTTATTAACAACCATAACGATCAACCAGAATCAACTAGATGATTCCACCTTCCACGGATAAATACAAATGAATGTTGTGAAAAAACAAGAGAGGATAAATAAAATGGAAAATAGTTCCCAAAAGTTAGTCTCAGTTCATAGAGACGGAATGTGCGCACACGCATGAAGGATATGTTTGTTTGGGTGTACCAAATGATGCATGAAATGGATGATCATGTATGGGATGGTTTAACCAATTTATTTGAACCATGCAGTTCATCACTCTTACCAACAATTTGACTCAAGTGGAATGGTTTCATCCTGAATGAGTTGGTACAATTCATCCCACCAAATATAAGCACCATTATCGAACTTGAACCATGTCAAATGGTACAAGTAACCAAACACACCTTAAGTGTGCGTTCGATTATCTCAGTGTATGCGTCTGTGTTTCTTTTTTTAAAAAAAAAGAGATATAGATGAATTTTATTCTATCGTACGTCTAAACAAAGGAAGGATTCTGCATGATATGATGTATTGCACTCACCAATCTGCCAATGGTAGCACGCCCAATTCGCCGTGGACCGACTCGATCTATCAGTCGCCACTTCCTTGCAACTAAACGTAGCTATCAAGCTAAAAGCACGGTATGCTCGTAATTGCTAAGCTGATGAGGCACACATATGCTCATATAGTGCGCTGGCCAATGCCGACTCAAAGGCCACCACACACACAACAACAGGCATGTTGCATGCCCATCATCAGCTTCTGAACTCTCCAAAAAAAAAGAACTAAACGATGATGGTGGAGGCTTCCATCTCCCTTATGCTGATGAAAACACAAGGCTCATTGGTGTAAAAGACAAGTGGTTAACATCTAATTCCAGTTCAGATGCTAATTTACCCAAGTGCTGAATATATGCCGGCCCTGCTGACCTAGCAATCCTAGCATATACCACCAGAGGTTGCTTGCAAGGGGGTATAATTCTCTGGACAACCGAGCTGTGCCACTTGGGTGACGCATCGACCGTCCGATCGCAATTGGACCGATTGGAAGATGAAGATCCAACGGTCAGGACTTGGTCCCTAGATTTGGTATTTGAGCTTGGTTCAAATAGGAGTCTTTAATTTCATCCTAAACTGCTAAGGATGCCCTGCTTACATCATTAGTCATTGCCTCATTGGCGTCATGCATGACAGAAATAGAAAACAGGACTACCAAATGCACATTACTGTTGCCGTTGGCTGGCTATATAAGGGGGCTTAGGATTAGCTAAACCTCATCAACTTAGCTTCCTTCCCTGTCTTCCAAAACTCATTGCTCGCACAAAGCGCGCGTGCAACAAATATAGATATGCCAAGCATGCCCACCGTCTCAGCCGCCACCGGAGCGGCGCCTCCGGCAGGGAGCGTCGTCGTCGAGGACATCTACGGCTTCCTGCGCGTCCTCGACGACGGCACCGTCCTCCGGTCGGCGGCGGGCCCGGTGTTCTGCCCGGCCACCTTCCCCGACAGCCACCCGTCCGTGGAATGGAAGGAGGCCGTGTACGACAAGGCCAAGAGCCTCCGCGTCCGCATGTACAAGCCGTCGTCCGCGGCAGCCGCCGGGAGCAGGCTGCTGCCGGTGCTCGTCCACTTCCACGGCGGCGGCTTCTGCCTCGGGTCGTGCGCGTGGGCCAACGTGCACGCGTTCTGCCTCCGCCTCGCCGCGGAGGCCGGCGCCGTCGTGCTCTCCGCGGGGTACCGCCTCGCCCCCGAGCACCGCCTGCCGGCGGCCGTCGATGACGGGGCCGGTTTCATGCGCTGGCTCCGCGAGCAATCCCTGAACCCCGCCGCGGCCGACGCCTGGCTCACCGAGGCCGCCGACTTCGGCCGCGTGTTCGTCACCGGCGACTCGGCCGGCGGCACCATAGCGCACCACCTCGCCGTGCGCGCCGGCTTGGCCGACCTCGACCTCGACCCGGTCACCGTCCGGGGCTACATCCTTCTGATGCCGTTCTTCGGCGGCGTGCGCCGGACACGGTCGGAGGCCGAGTGCCCCGCGGAGGTGCTCCTGAACCTGGACCTGTTCGACAGGTTCTGGCGGCTGTCGCTCCCGGCCGGCGCCACCAGGGACCACCCTGCGGCGAACCCGTTCGGGCCGGACAGCCCCGACCTCGGCGCGGCGGACTTCCGGGCGCCGGTCCTCGTGGTGGCCGGCGGCCTCGACATGATGCGCGACCGCGCCGTCGACTACGCCGGGCGCCTGGCGGCAATGGGCAAGCCGGTGGAGCTCGCCGAGTTCGCCGGCGAGCCGCACGGGTTCTACGCGCTGGACCCGGGGTCCGGCGCCACCGGCGAGCTGATCGGCCTCGTGCGCCGATTCGTACGCAGCTGCGTCGAAGGTTAAATAGCTCCGTGCATGCATGTGCTGATGTGCCATCTGTAGGTGTAAGATCGATCGCATCAAGTTCGTGCACGATGCATTGCATCGACGGCAGCAGCTTGCCTGTGTACGGCGACTTTTCCATGCGTGTATCTGAGCTCCTCGCGTGTGCTGCAGGTTATGTACCGAGTACCGCAGTCCGACTGATGCCACGTGTCAGCTTGATACAAGAGCACGTGCGCATCGTCAGGTTAACCAATGTGTTTGTGTGGTGTTTTTGCTGCTGTTGGTAAGCGTGGTTTGCAACCCTGTCACTCAAAGTTCAGGTGGGGATTTCTCCCCTGGCCATGTGTTTATACGAGGTTATTTATATGGCGTGATACTCACGTTTGTGCATATATATGTGACATTTGTTAATGTGCAAGGAATGTAAAGAAAAAAAAGGGAAGGGGGGCATGCACGGGTCCTTATTATGTTGGGAGATAATTTCGCTGTGGGTCCATTAACTTTTACCGAGTTCTCAACCAGGTCCGTTAACTAAAAAAGTGGTCAAGTGGGTCCATTAACTTTTACCGAGTTCTCAATCAGGTCCGTTAACTTAAAAAAATAGTCATTTAGGTCCCAGATCTAATTAATAGAGCAAGTGGGGGTCCAGACCCAACCATGGAAGCGTTTTTTGGCGACGTGGCACTGCCACCGTGAATGATCGGTCATTGAACGATTGATTTTTTATGTTTTATACCTCCATGTATTTGTCATGTGCGCCTTTATCCTCAAATTGATCCTCTTTCCCTTTCTCTCTTCTCCAACAGAGCTCACAGGAGATTCATGGCCACTGCTCTAATCCATCCTGATCCAATCCATCGACAGCAGGTACAAGCAGTGAAGCATCCCCTCACCTCTGTCCCTGATCTGCTCCGACGTTGTTACAAGTGAGTTCATCCGCATAGTATCCTCAGCCACCGCCGCGGCCCCCAGCGGCTTTGGCGCTGCCGCACCCGCGACATCTGGGCAAGTATGGCCGGTTGATCGGGTTCTCCCTTGTGACGTGCCCTAAATGCGGAGAGAAAGTCATCGAGCTGCTACGGCGGCGGCGGCTGTGAGGACTCCCCGTACCATGCGGATGAACTCCCTTGCAACATTATCGAAGCAGATTAGGGCCAGAGGCGAGGGGATGCTTCACTGCTCGTACCTGCTGTCGATGGATTGGATCGGGATGGATTGGAGCGGTAGCCACGAATCTTCGGTGAGCTATGTTGGAGAAGAGAGAAAGGGAAAGGGAAAGGGGATCAATTTGAGGATAAAGGTGCACAGGACAAATACATGGAGGTCTAAAATATAAAAAAACCAATCATTCAATGACCGTAATCCATGGTGGCAGCGCCGCATCGTCAAAAAGTGCTTTCGTGGCTGGGTCTGGACCTTCACTTGCTCTCTTAATTAGATCTGGGACCTAAATGACCACTTTTTAGTTAACGGACCTAGTTGAGAACTCGGTAAAAGTTAATGGACCTACATGACCACTTTTTTAGTTAACGAACCTGATTGAGAACTCGGTAAAATTTAATGGACCTACAGTGAAATTATCTCTTATGTTGGAATCGAGAAACCGCATGGAGGGCACGCAAGCAAGGCAATCGTGCGCGTCCGTCTAGGATTCGGAACGGGAGAGAGGCGGCGTCAGAAATCGCCAACATAAAAGCAGCCAAGCAGGCGCAGGGGAACACAGAAGCCAGGCCAGCAAAGCAAGGCGCATTGTGAAGCAGCAGAGCAGAGGGACCGGATCAGCTACATCGGGCGACAATGCAAGTGTTGGTGAACCCGATGTCGACGGTGTTCGAGGTGGCCAAGTTTGATGGCGGCGGCGTCTTCCGGTTCCGGGTATGGCAAACAAGGGTCAAGGATATGGTGGTTCTACAGGGGAACTTTGCGGGCTTGAAGGAGAAGAAGCCAGAAAAGATGGAGGACGAGTGGAAGGAGAAGCAGATGCAAGCGGCCGCAGCCATACGGCTATGTCTGTCTGACCGTCTCGTGCACAATGTCATAGGACTGGAGACACCAAAAGAAATTTTTGATAAACTGGAAAGTCGATTTATTATGCCAAAGAAGATTAAGCGAAGGCTGAAACAGCGTGACCTCAAGAAGATGCAGGAGGGGTCGGATCTAGTAAAGCACATCAATGTTTTCAGCTAGATGGTCGCGGATCTGGACGAAGGGAATGATGCTGATGATGAACACAATGCACTTGATCTTCTGTGTTCACTGCCACCATCTTATGAGCACACTGTTTTGAATTTGACATACGGCAAGGAAACAATGAACTCTAAGGATGCTATTGCAGTGTTATTGAGAGCTAAACCTTAATAAGATGGTGGCGAGGAGTTAGGACATGCGAGGAGAGACTACCCAGAGAAAAGTGGGGAAGTGCTAATGTTGGCAGTTTGTCTCCAAGGAGCATCGAGCATGCTCAATGCAGCTGCTACAAAATATCTGTATTAGCATGCTCAATACACATTTGAATGTGAATACAAAAACCACCTTATTATATATTTTTCTGTTCAAAATAGATGCATGCCGTCTTAATAAAATGCTAATACACATCCGAATCTTAATTGGATGCCGTCTTTTAAAGATGTGACACATACTTGTGACAACCAAAAGCGTATTGACGAAGGTCGAAGCTAGATCTAGGACACTCTGAACCTGCGGCCTTGGAGCCCTCTGAACTCGACGACTTTTTATAAGCTTCGATGATCATCATGCTGAATCTTGGCTCGCTTGACAGATGCAAGACAGTAATGTACACGAAATCATGCAACGCGCGCGATTCTGATTTTTTACCCTGTCGACATCAGATCAGTAGAAGTGTATAACTTCTCTAGGTAGACAAATATATATGCATATATGAGCTGGCCGCAGTTTGGTCTTACAAGGCTACATGATGCAGCTGTGCAGATGGAGATAGGCTTTTAGTTTTCAGAATTGCTCAACAATGCATGCATGGGAGCCTATGCGGTGTCTCTTGTTCACTCGTTGACGGATTTGATAACGTACTCGATCCACACTGTGTAATATAAACTTGGGACTGAAGCCTAAATTATTTCCATTATCTACAAAAAAAAAGAGATGGAGATAGGCATATAACAAGTTTTTGGATGACTTTTCGTTGATGAAGAGAAATGTAGATCTAGCTGCAGCCCAGATCAGCAAGAATAATTTAGTTTTGCATATACGCAGCCTCCAGCTTCCTCAAAAAATCCATAAACATTGCCATCAAGATGTTGTCGGGTAGTAGCTTCCATGGTGACATGTGTGTCCTTTTCTTGGGGATTTTGTCATGACATGGTCGCATGGACAGATCATGGATGGATGACTCCATTGGAGATACATCCATTCTAATATTCAACAAAGATCCTTGCGATGTACTCCCTCCAACCCATTTTATCTGTGGTTGGTTAGTTCATTTTTGAACTAACCAACGTCAAACAAAACGATATGGAGTTAGTATCTCCTAATTTTAAACTTCTTCCAAGATACTCCGAGGAAATGTCAAACTGTTAAAAGTATGCTCCATCACGCCCCCAAAAATTGCGGAAATAGTTAAACAAGGCTATCATGCATGTGCCCTACCTTCAAGTCAGCCCTCTGTGGCCTGTAATCACATAGTAACATGATCCAGCTCTACATTACAAAGCCTAATTAAGTACATAAGCGACCATTGCTTGTGCTTGGAACTAGGGAAACAGAAAGTCAAAGCCTATCTATTATCTTAGTATTTGGCCAACAAACGGAGCCTCCACGTTCGCTCTCAAGGCCTAGAAATTCCCACGTTAATCAAAAAAAAAAGAAAAATTAAAATTACCCACCACTGCCATTACATAAAATTAAACCAAAAATACCCTCTTAACTATTTAAAAATTACCACCACTGCCATTACATAAAAATAGCCTAAAACGTCCATATATATTTTTAAAAATTATCCACCAATGTCATTACAAAAGTTACGTTCACTCTTAAGACAAAGAAATTTCCACGTTAATTGGAGGAAAAAAAATTACAACTGTCGTTACGTAAAAATTAGCCTAAAATACCTATGCAATTATTTAAAAATCATCCACAATTGTCATTACGTAAAAAATAGCCTAAAACATCCCTATATCTTTGTCGTTTTGAAAATCATCCAACAGTGTCATTACATAAAAATTAACCTAAAATACTTCAATACTATTTAGAATAAAAAATAAAATAAATAATACATAAAGAAAGAATTAACCAAAATACTCATAATTTATCTAAAAAGTATATATCTTTTTCTTTACTATGAAATTAGTCCAGTCATTAATTATCCCATCATTGTCATTGTCACTATACAAATATAAATATGAAATTCTTTTTAGCTGATAAAACTGCCAATTCATACGATTACTATAAATAACTCCAATCAAAGTTATTTAGTCAAAATAAAAATAAATTAAGATGTACATATAGAGTATACCTATAAGAGATTGAGCAACAAAGATAATAATAGTCTTAACAAAAAAAATATTATGACAATGCCTGAAATATTTTGTCAACAATTTGGCTTAATGTGTAACAAGAGGACACTGGCAAG
>CM014272.1:50090973-50112948 GCA_004135705.1 Alloteropsis semialata
ACCGCAAGATCCATATGACAACATAAATTCCTACGGTAATCACTTGGATTAAATCTATATGGGCCCCTCCCAACTCACAAGTAACCCAACAGCCCACGTAAGCTTCCAATTGCAGGAGTGGTTACGGTAGTAGGGTCTAATCAAATGAATTAATTATTTTGTTTTATGCTTAGATAGAATAAGATCAACTGATCCCTTCGCCCTTCAAAAAAGATCAACCGATCCCTTCAATTTTTTTCTTAAATTGCTGTGTTCATTTTTCAGCCCTTGGGGTTAGATTATATTTATTAGGTAAGTTTGTAGGTTTACTTAGTAACATTAGGTATACTTCAATTGTTATGGTGGATAGCATGAATAATATATTCATGGAGAGCAGTGGTTGCAGATCCAGCACTCTTGAGTTCAGCAGCAGTAAGAATTGGCTGTCCAAATTTGAAATTTGGATTTTCCTTTGTCCATACTACTGAACTTTAGTAGGTTCCCTCTTCTTGGCGGTCTTTTGAGAGCTTTTGGGAGGTTGCTTCTTAATTGCAGCCTTCTTAGACCTTGTTGGTAGGCTTCTGTTCCTTTACGGTGTTTGGTGCTAGTTCAGTGGCTGCAGCAGGGTTCTGTGGAGGACCAATTAGAGCACTCTTTAATACTTCTGCAAGTTCGTTTGCTGGAAGGATAAGAGGACTCCTGGCTGCTGCTCTTGCACGTTCCTTTGAACTAATAATGGCAGAACCCTTGGGTACTGCTACAACTTCCTTTGAAGGGGGACATTGGAAGCACTTTTGGCTGGTGCTGCTACAGTTTGGTCATTGGGAGCACTAGTTGCTGGTGCTAAATTTTCCTTTGAAGGCAGAATGGGGGAACTCTTGAATCCACTAGATGCACCATTTATGCTGTCCTTTGGCCTTGGGTGCTATGGTGGGGATGGAAGTTGTGCCACAGTTTGTGAAGGAGCTTTTTCCTTTGGTACTTCCTTGACAGCAATGTAACTCCTCTTCCGCTGTATCCTCTGGAGGACAACTTCTCCAAGTGTCATGATCTCGTCATTAGGAGCGAATTCAGCACAAAATCTTTATAGGAACTTACTACATACTCCAATTTGACCAATGCACATTCTTGATTAATCGGGACTGTATGTAGCTCAGTTTGCTTAGGATAAACCTGACCCCATGCGGCCTCAACTTGGTGACCAGCATACATGATTAGTAGGGCACATGGTGTGGGCTCTGTCAATAGGTCTATTCTATCTCCGCCTTGTTCTAGACACACATCCATCTCAATATCGGGCAAAGGAGGATCTTCATTGTGCTCCCCACCTGCAGCCTCAGAGGCGGATGCACAGCTGCTCCTCCGTCCAGGTGTAGGGCTTGGGTTCCTGGAAACTGGCATAATCTGCAATCCTTGGGCTGCAAGGATGGACATGACCTCCTGTGTCACCTCAATCCTGAGTTCATTCTTCAACACTTCATATGATTTGGCCCTCTTCCTCTTTCTGTACATACTCGCGTGTTGAGGCCATGCATACTTTCAGCCCTGGTAGCCAGAGACACCACACACGCGACCTAGTTGTTTGGGGCCCAAGCACTAACTTAGCACATCATTCTCCCTGAACCAATCTGATATTCCCGAAGATGAGGCTTGTGCATTCTTTTCTTGGATGTCTTCAGCCAATTTATGATTTGATTCTTTATTCCACTTGATCTCGGCAACACCATCTTTCACCTCTAGCTTACTCCTTCCTCGTAGCCAATTCCTGGGCCGCCGTTCAGGGTAGTCATCCCATGGGTTGTGGATCCCTAGAGCAGTTAATTGACTGTCCTCTTCCTCCCATTGTGCTAATTTCATAGCATAACCTGCTGGACCCATGTTGTGCTCGTGTGTTGCGTTTTCGAAGAGCAATGTATTTGCCACTATCTGCTAGGGCTTCTTCAGTTTCCTCCATCTTCACAAACTCTTTCCAGTCTTCCGGCTCGATAAACGGGTGCCGCACAAATGGTTCACGTTCTTTTCTAATAAAACTCTGCATTAGATTACTTTTGAATGTTCTCCATGCCTTGGTTGTTAACTTCATGAAAAGCTTGAACGCTGCCTGCTTCATCTCTAGCTGGAACTCCAAGAATGGTTGCACATAGTCATCAAACAAGCTCCACTTCTACTGCTTGGTTAGACATCTGATTCCTGGCATAACCAAAGAGAGTTTATGTCGAGCAACGAACCCACAAAGTGCCCTGAACCAGCGCTTTTGATTCAAAGGTGTTGGCACCCCCCATTCCTCAATCTTAATGACTGTCATCGTGTCAGTTGGCCACTTGGTAAATGTCCTTGGCTCTCTAACTCGGCGCACAGTCCCATTTTCAGTGTCATAATCATCTTCCTCAGCTTCGGAGTCCCTTTCGAAGTTAGGGTCATCGCTAGATAAATAGTCACCATCAGATGACACCATTTTAAAGTGACAGAGGTTGGCTGGCTGGGTTGCCGATGAGTTAGTTGTTCAACTTGGACAGAAAAAAAGCTGGTACATGCAAAAAGAGCAAAAGCTATAAGTTCTTATGACTTTAGACAATACTGCTAATTAAGAAAAACTATAATTTTACTTATACCAAGAACTTAGCCTCATGATTGAGTGAACCATATAGTGCCACCACGCCGGGCATTACAGGGCACAAGCGATATGGAAGAAAATCGCCCATGCCACAGACCACTCTGGTGGATTGTAGTTAGCAATGCTTACATGGTTCAAGCGATCATTAGGCTAGTGAACTAGAACATATTTAAGCATATTCCTAAATTAAAACATCCAAGACAGACATGCCTGCCTCTGAGCCTCTGACTAGGCAAGAATTTAAGGCACATGTAAAATTGTACACCTACCAAGAACCACAAAAAGAAAAATACATCAATTATACTATACCTGAATATATGATAACCAAAAATAAATAAACAGAGCAGCAAATAGAAGAAAATCTTTCATATATGCCAATAAATTGAACTATGACTATAAATTGAGCATCCAGCCTGATGATTCAGTGAACTATATAGTGCCACCACGCCGGACATTACAGGGCACAAGCGATACGGAATAAAAATGCCCATGCCACAGATCACTCTGGTGGATTTTAGTTAGCAATGCTTACATGGTTCAAGCAATTATTAGGCTAGTTAACTAGAACATATTTAAGCATATTCCTAAATTAAAACATCCTAGACAGACAGGCCTACCTCTGAGCCTCTGATTAGGCAAGAATTTAAGGCACATGCAAAATTGTACACCTACCAAGAACCACAAAAACAAAAATACATCAATTATACTATACCTGAATTTATGATAACCAATAAGAAATAAATAGAGCAACATATAGAAGAAAATCTTTCATATATGCCAATAAATTGAACTATGACTATAACTGAGCATCCAGCCAGATGATTGAGTGAACCATGTAGTGCCACCATGCTGGGCATTACAGGGCACAAGCGATACGGAATAAAATCGCCCATGCCACTGACCACTCTGGTGGATTTTAGTTAGCAATGCTTACATGGTTCAAGCGATCATTAGGCTGGTCCAAAAGCACATAAGATAAGGTAACTAACCATATTATCCAGTGAAATAGAGGTGTGCATCAGTGCATCAAATACAAAGACTACCATTAGTGAATCAAGATCCTAATCACCAAAACCCTATCAGAGCCTAGTCAAGAACAACATCATCACGAAGACAACCTAATCAAGAACCTGGGCGTAGTCATCGTCGGGGTCGCTTGCTCGCCGTCCCCGCCGCCGCCGCTGGGTCGCAGACTAGGGGAGCTCCCTACTCAGCGTCGAGGTGGCCTGATCCTCGTCGCCGTCGCCGCTGCTAGGTCGAAGACTTGGGGATCCCCCTACTCAGCGTTGAGGTGGCCGGATCCTCATCCTGGCCACCGGGGGTAGCCGGATCCTCCTCGTCACCTAACCCTAATCGCAATCTGTAGCGGTGATAGGGAGGAAGGCAAGGGGGAGGAAGCAGCGACAGTGATGGGGAGGAAGGTGAGTGGGAGGAAGCGGCGGCAACGATGGGGAGGAGCTAGAGGCTGCGGCGGCGATGGGGAGGAGCTAGAGGCTGTGGGAGGAGGTGAGAAGCTAGAGGCTGCGGCGATGGGGAGGATAGGAACCCTATCTATCTATTCTCTGTAGATCTTGGGCCAATCCTAGGCCATTTTGGGCCTTAAAATTGTCAAGCCCAAAAATGAGTCATCGGAGCCAAGGGTTAGGCAAACCGCGTCTCCATTATTGCCTTTTCACAAAATAAAAAATTGTGCTGCGGTTACGAATCGATCAGCGACCTCCAACGTCCGAATCAGTGTCCAAACCATTGCACTACTCAAGTTTTCCGTTCAATACCGATAAATGGCGACCTTTTACGTAAAATAACTTCCTCCCCCTTCAATTTCTTATAAGAGTAACGATTGCCTCCCCAATCCCCCTTCCTCTTCATCTTCGCACCTCGTCTTCTTCACGCTTCTCCGCCCGGCCTCTTCAGTGACTCCATCCAGCGAGGCCTCCGCGCTCGCGGGATGGCTCCCTCCAAGTGTTCATTGATCGCGAGAAGGCAGGAGAAGGATCCTGTCACCAGCCGCTTCGCGAGGGCTGCAGATACAGCCACATCCGCCTCTGCCTCGCGCACACCAATAACTCGTCGGGGACGCCGCCGGCAAGTTGTGGGTGTCGCATCGACAAGCCGGGTCCCCTCCAGTCGACGCCAGACGTGTCGCAGCCTCCACGACAACGTCGCCGCTCCGGTCATCGCTCCTCCACTAGGATTTGCACCCCTTGGTGAGGTGAGGGTGAAGGAGAAGCCTGCTGAATCCGACAGTCCCTCGCCTCCTCCGTCAGTCCAATCCCCCTCAGGCGCACCCAAGGTGAATCCCCCTCCCGCTCTGTTGGGGGTTTTTTTGCATCTCGATCGATTGGGTTTTTTTTCTTTTGCTTTGTCTCTATTGATTGGTTACAATCGACGATCAGTGAAGGGGAAGGAGGCAGCGGCGGCTGCAAACAACAGCAAGGGCAAGGAGAAGGCATTGCCAGCATCGACGCCCATCCACGACTAGAAGGTGATTTGTTCTATGTTCTTCTTCTGTTTCTATTCAAGATTTTTCTAGATTTGATTGCTATTGATCAAACGAAAAGTGATGAGCATGTGATGTATGTAATGTATGAACAATTGTTGTAGGAAATTAGTTTTTGAAACTGATGTTAATCTCTTGGTATTTTGCATGAAGTATTTTAAAAATGAAATGAAGTTCTTCTTCTCGAAGATGATCGTCACTATGGACATGAACTCCGACAGCGATGATGAAGATGATGGACCGGTCTTCCTTACTAAGGAGGTGTTCACCTTTTCCCTTTTATTTTTTGTAATTGCTTTTGATTTTGTAAACTTTGTTGTCAGATCTTTGCTAAGTCAACGGAGCTCGAACAAGGCCAAGGTCGTCAGTAACCACAAGACCTTCAAGGGGTTCTTCAAGTATGGCAAGCCCTATTAGAAATATGCTAGCAGTTAGGAAGCATTTGGAAGTTAGTTTGAACAAAGGCCTACTTTTGCTGATCATTTTGTGTTGCTGCTTTTGCTTTTTGGTATGGTAGCAGTTTGTAATGGCCTTAAGGCCATTTAGTACTTGTGGCATATTTAAGTTTGAAATATATATGTATGAAATATGTGTGTGCACATGTACTCCTAAATGATGTGAAATGCATTGCACCGAAAGTTTGAATGCTTTGTGTCAATGACGTCAAAGATCTGTGTGTGTCAATGATGTTACTGAATGATGTGAAATCATGTTTTGTTTATTTTTCTGTATCAATGAACAATGAAATGCATTGTGAAGTGAGGAAGATGGAGAAATATAGATATGCACTTAGCAGTTTTCAGTACTTGGGACAGCATCAAAGGAGACGTGGGTCAACTAACCCACGTCTCCTATCTCCTTTGATGCTGCCACAAATATAGAACAAGTTCAAATATTTATCAAAATAGTTCAGTTCAGATTCACTTCAAAACAAGTTTAGATGCTGCCTCAATAGTTCAGCTCAGAGCAACAACTAGATCAGATTCATCAGTTCAGAGCTTAGTTCAGTTCAGATTCAGTTTCAGTTCAGATTCAGATTCAGTTCAAAAATTGGAATAAGTGTCTTGCCTTCTTTGAAACATTCTTGTAGTTGGCCTCATTCTCAAATAAAACATACATCCCAAATAAAATTGAGTTGACATCTCATTCCAAATAAAATAATTTCACACACATAGCATCCTCCCATATTTATCTTACATGACATGCCAAACATCTTACAAAATTTTCATACAATATTTGAGGTATGCAAAATAACTTACAAATTATCTTACAATATTTGAAGATATAAATTACAAAGAGATCCTGTCTTGTGATAGCAACCCAATTAAGGATGGAAGAATGCTTCATTTTTTTTCCTTTTGGTTTTTTCCTTGTTTTACAACCTTGTGACACGGTGACACCTTTATGATCTGCTTTATGGCTGCTTCGTAAGTAGGGAGTGGTCTCACTTTCTAGTATCTTAGGAAGTTTGCAGGTACCAAATGGAGGGACTTCATCAAATTGATTGTACTCCTCTTCATCCACAACATTTGCAACACCAATAACCCATCTCTTTTCTGAGTCGAACCACGTGTCGTTTCTTGTTTCTCGTGTCTGGCACATAGAAGACTTGCGAAGCTTGACCCGCTACTATGAATAGCTCTTCCTTGTATCCATCTTTTTCCATGTCAACCATGGTAAATCCATACTTGTATTTTAGGACGCCCTTTGTGCCCTGAACCCAGCGACACCTAAAAATTGGCACCTTAAAGTCCACATATGTAAGCTCCAAAATCTCCTCTATTTGTCCATAGTATGCAGCCTTCTACAAATTGTTGTCAAAGGCATCTATACAAACACCGCTATATTTGTATGTGATTTTCTTGTCCTGGGCAATCGTATAGAATGTGTACCATTTATGTCATACCCTTGATAGCTAGTAACTGTGAACAGAGGACCGTTTGCCAAACATCTAATATCATATCTGTGAATTGGCCAGTTGTATTTGGTTTCTGAACCAGACGTTGAATCCATCCATATGTGCCCTAGCTATCCAAGCCTCACTCTGCTCAGGATTACCTTGATGCAGGAGCCCTAGCTTGTCGGTATGAATTCACGTCAAGGTTAAATGTTTTCTCTCCAAGAAACCCTGTCCCTTCTAACCTTCCCTCGTGGCGATGCCTAGCAATGCCAATTGGATTTTGAGGGTCAATGAAATCAAGGCACCAATCAACGACCTCCTCGAAGAGTACCCCTCAACCATGCTTCCCTCAAGATGAACCTGACTCTTTGTATACTTGTTTAAAGTGCTCATGAATCTCTCGTACGGATACATCTGGATATAAGATTATGGCCGAGGAAGACATGTACAAAACCTGACTCTTTGTATACTTGTTTAAACCTGACTCTTTAAAGTGCTCATGAATCTCTCGTACATAAGATTATTAGCTTTCTTGATGGAAATGCGGGATATAATCCATTGAAATCTTTATGGCCGAGGCGGGATATAATCCATGGAAGACGTGTACAAAATGGCCTTTAAATGTCCCGGCTTTGTTGGTTTATTTGAATGGGTTGTGATGACTTTTGGTTTAAAGAATGCCGGCGCTACTTATCAAAGAGCAATGAATTTAATTTTTCATGACTTACTTGGTGTGATCCTAGAAGTCTATATTGATGATATTGTTGTCAAATCGGCTGGATTAAATTCTCACTTGGCTGATTTGCGTCTTGCTTTTGAAAGAATACGTCGGTATGGTTTAAAGATGAACCCATTGAAATGTGCTTTTGGTGTATCGGCTGGAAGATTCCTAGGCTTCATTGTTCATGAGAGGGGCATAGAGATAGATCCTAAGAAAATAAAAGCTATTGATAAGCTTGAAGCGCCTACTTGCAAGCATGATTTACAGAAATTCTTGGGCAAAGTTAATTACTTGAGGCGGTTTATTTCTAACTTGTCCGGGAAAGTTAGTGCTTTTACTCCTATACTTCGGTTAAAGAATGAAGCCGATTTTACTTGGGGGGCAAAGCAGCAAGAGGCCTTTGAGGAAATCAAGAAGTACTTATCTTCGCCGCCTGTACTTAAAGCGCCTAAGAATGGGGTGCCATTTAGGCTTTATATTTCGGCCGAAGATAATGTTATTGGGGCTGTTTTGACTCAAGAAACAGATGGCAAAGAGTATATTATTCCCTATTTGAGTCGACGGCTTTTGGATGCGGAAACAAGGTACAAACCTATTGACAAATTATCCTTGTCTTTATATTATGCTTGTACAAAATTGAGACATTATTGTTATCTACTACTTGCATTATGGCATGTCAAGCTGATGTTATCAAGTATACGTTGCATAGACCGATTTTGAGCGGAAGGATCGGTAAGTGGGCATATGCACTTATTGAATATGATTTGGCTTGTGAACCTCTGAGATCCATGAAAGGCCACATTGTAGCTGATTTTATTATTGAACATTGGATTAATGATGAGCATAATTTAGAAGTTGATTACATGACTTTTACTCCATGGAAATTGCATTTTGATGGATCGGTTTGCAAGAACGGATGTGGAATTGGAATTGTTCTTGTTTCTCCTAATGGAGCTGTTTTTGAAGCTCTTAGCCGATTAGAAATTGAGTGCACAAATAATCAAGCCGAATATGAAGCTTTATTATTCGGATTAGAAATCTTGCATGACATGGGAGTAAAACATGTTGAAGCTTTTGGTGATTCATTGCTGGTTGTGCAGCAAGTATCTAAGGTGTGTCAATGTTTAGAAAGTTCATTGAATATTTATCTTGACAAGTGCCTTGATATTATACCATATTTTGATGAATTCACCATATATCATGTTCCAAGATGTGAAAATCCTAGAGCTAATACTTTGGCACAGCAAGCATCCGGCTATAATNAATGTTTAGAAGGTTCATTGAATATTTATCTTGACAAGTGCCTTGATATTATACCATATTTTGATGAATTCACCATATATCATGTTCCAAGATGTGAAAATCCTAGAGCTAATACTTTGGCACAGCAAGCATCCGGCTATAATGTACAGAAGAGACACTTTCATAGAAAAGGGCCGTTGATTGCTAATGTCACAAGTGAAGTTCTAGCGCTCGCAGCAGTTCCAGACCTGACCGGTCAGACCGCTACGGAGACCGGTCAGACCGGTCTAGGAACCGGTCAGACCGATTCAGAGACCGGTCAGACCGGTCTGGCGTCTTCTGTTCTAAATTTGGCTGTTGAAAATCCTCAAAATAAAAAGGCCAAAGTGGATGATTGGAGAGCACCCATTATTAAATATTTGAAGAATCCCAGTTCTGGAACGGACAGGAAAATTCGGCGTTTGGCTTTTAAATATACTTTAGTTGACGATGAGTTGCATCGTCGCACCGCTGATGATTTATTGCTTAAATGTTTGGATGCTGATCAAGCTAGAGTGGCCATGGGTGAAGTTCATGAAGGAATTTGTGGAACGCATCAATCGGCTCCTAAGATGAAGTGGTTACTTAGAAGAGCTGCCTTCTATTGGCCTACTATGATGGCCGATTGTTTTCGTTACTACAAGGGATGTGAAGAATGTCAGAAGTTTGATAATGTTCAGATGGTACCTGCTGCATTGTTTCATCCTATTATTAAACCTTGGCCTTTCCGAGGATGGGGATTGGATTTTATTGGAGAGATACATCCTTCTTCTTCAAAGGGTCATCGCTTCGTATTGGTTGCTACGGATTACTTCACTAAATGGACCGAAGTTGTTCCTCTCAAGAATATGACTCATAAGGAGGTAATTGAGTTTATTACTGAGCATATTATTCACAGATTCGGCATTCCACAAACTTTAACTACGGATCAAGGCACATCTTTTATGTCTAAAGAAGTGCGAGTTTTTGCTGATATGTATAAGATCAAGTTGTTCAATTCATCTCCATACTATGCTCAGGCTAATGGTCAAGCCGAGTCTAGTAATAAGACTTTGATTAAGTTGATCAAGAAGAAGATAGAGGAGAAACCCCGAAGGTGGCATGAAGCTTTGTGGGCTCATCGCATATCTAGACATGGTGCTACTAAAGTCACTCCTTTTGAGCTTGTTTATGGTCAAGAGGCCGTTTTGCCCGTTGAGGTAAATCTGGATGCTTACAGACTTGCTAGACAAAATAAGCTTTCGGTTGGTGAATATTATGATTTGATGATGGACAACATTGATGAAGTGACCGATAAGCGTTTACAAGCTCTTAAGGAAATTGAGAAAGACAAGATCCGGATTGCTAGAGCATACAACAAGAAGGTTAAAGAGAAGACTTTTCAAGTTGGTGATCTAGTATGGAAGACAATTTTGCCACTTGGTACTAGAGATAATAAGTTCGGCAAGTGGTCTCCAAGTTGGAAATGTCCTCATCGAATACTCAAGATCAATGGCGGGAATTCCTATATGGTGGAGACGCTGCAAGGAGGACGTTTGCCTAAAGCATTGAACGGGAGGTACTTGAAGAAGTACTATCCAAGTTTTGGCAAGAGGCATGAAGTGGCATATGGCCGATATTTGGATATCGCCCTTAGAAAAATATAATGGCCGATGAATTCTGTTAAAACATCGTCCTTAGGTGACAATTTTGGTGCTGATGTGTTTTATGGTACGCAAGCTTTACCAAAAAAACAGGAGGGCAAATGTTGACAACCAAAATTGGCACGGGCTACGGCTGACCGGTCAGACCGGTCAGGCTAACCGGTTTGACCGGTCCGGCTCAGGAAGTTGCGGTGCTGGTACATGGATCACCGCAATATTTGGTCCTAGTTTGATATAAGTGACATAGTCTCTGCAATGATCGACTGTTGCGGTGCTGGAAGATCTGGAGGACCGCAAGATTTCGTGCAAGACACAGAGGATGGCATGTTCTCTGGAATGACAGGATGTTGCGGTGCTTAGAGGCTTGGAGGATCGCAAGAGTCAGTGGTGGAGCAAAACAAGCAAAAGGGCGAAGTTCGGTACCCGGACCGGTCTGACCAGTGTGGGGAACCAGTCAGACCGGTTACCCTTATTGTAATCCGACTAGGACTCTTATTTTGGGATTCCGAGATTGTAACGAGTTGTAACTTGGTTTCCTTGCGGGACAAGACCTACCCTCCCTATAAATATAAGGGGATTCGGCCGATTGGAGACA
This sequence comes from Alloteropsis semialata, assembly GCA_004135705.1. Classification (NCBI taxonomy): domain Eukaryota; kingdom Viridiplantae; phylum Streptophyta; class Magnoliopsida; order Poales; family Poaceae; genus Alloteropsis; species Alloteropsis semialata. Next base: position 50,102,207 of record CM014272.1, read on the forward strand.
CAACAATCGAATCTATCAAAATTTACTACTTTTGTCCTTTACTTTTTGCATCTCCAAACCCTAGCTTTTCCAACCCTACTTGCTGTTTTTCTGCGTCTCCGTGACGTTTGAAGGCGTCCTAGGTAGTCTGCCGATCCTAGGGCATCCCTGATCGCGTTCTCCCTGACGGATCCTTCCGGGAGGCGCGCTTAGGGTTTACCCCCTTCTTCCCCGACGGGAACCGGTCTGACCGGTGCCCCTGACCGGTCGGCGCAGGGAAGCTGCATGTTTACCGTGTTACGTGCTGCGCGTTCTAGCGCTTTCGTGTGTTGACCTAATTCTGTGTCAACATCACTATTTTTGATGATGTGGCAACAAATGAATGAGGAGAGAGATGAAAGAGGTTTCATCTAGATGAAACTATGTGTGCATTCTTTCCAACACACATTGTGTCCTGCATCTTTGCCTATCAAACAACAGAAATAAAATAGTGCATTGTATGAGGTATTTCATTCATTCATTAAATGCTCTTATGCTTATGTGGCAATTTTGGAAGCTCCCCATTAGGATTAGCCTCAGATCAACCAAACCCATCTCTCATGGTATTGTTCTTCTTTCTCCTCTAGCCTCGTTTCTTTCTTCTCTAGCTTCGTTCCTTTCTAAGCTTCAACTCGTTCCTTATTTTGCCGCCCAATTTGCTAAGATTGAGACCTCTGCCAATCTCCCTCGACTCCTCGAGGTCACCCGGTAGTGGGTTCTCCAATTGGTACACAAGTTGGGTGTTGCTACAGCACCAATGGAAGGGTGTGCAAGTGCTAACAACTCAGCTTGAGAATTATTGTAAGGCCAGTCTCAATGCACAATTTTATGGCATAGTTATCAAGTCTGAGAACTAGGTAACTGTGCCAGATGGGTTTCATGGGAACGAAACTTCCCTCACATATGATGAAACCATCTCTTCTCTCTCCTTATAATGACCTTGTCACACTACTACACAAATGGCCTTCGGTTCGGGACCTTTAGGCCCGGTACCAATTGGATTCGGGACTAATGAGAGCATTAGTCCCGGGTCCAATCCTGGGGGGCTGGGGAGGGGGGCCTTTAGTCCCGGTTGGTGGCTCCAGCCCGGACTAAAGAGGCCTTTAGTCTAGGCTGGAGCCACCAGCCAGGACTAATGGGGGGCGCGCCCTTTAGTCCCGGCTAGTGGCTCCAGCCCGGACTAAAGGGGACCTTTTAGTCCCGGTTGGAGCCACCAACCGGGACTAAAGGCCCCTAATACAAATGCCTCTTCTTCCCCCAGCCCGGCCGAGAGCCATGAACAGAGCTCGCTCATGGCGCCGACCGGAGCTAGGGGAGGTCATGCCCATTTTGTTTCTCGGATTTTAAATATTTAGCTCCTTCAAGTGGTCTAAAAGGACCATGTCTTCATCCTCTCATCTTTCACGGTTAGTATTTCTTGTTTCCTCCTTCGTACATAGAGAAAAATGAGTTTTAGTGGAATGGAGTAATTGATGACTTTTGTTTTTTAGCACAATTGAGATATTCATTTGTTAGTAGTTTGCATTAGTATGTTTAGTTGTTACATAAAGAAATTCTTGCTTAGTATTTATTTTTATTTTAGGCTTTTTAATTGATATTTATACTTTAGTTATTTATCCTAATTAAATAGAGAATATTAGTATTGTATAATTCATATATTGCTAGTTTACATGAATTTGCATGGTAATTAAATAGAGAATATTAGTGTATTGTATAACTCATTTCTTGATGATGTTGCTTTATTAGATGTTAGTGATTTTAATTTGTATATAGACCTTAGTTTTATTGCTTAGAGAATTAGCCTGGTATTTTTCATTTATTGCTTAGTGAAATAGCATGGTAATTTTCATTTATTGCTTAGTGAATTAGCATGGTAATTTTCATTTATTGCAAAAATAAACTTGCAGATGGACCGGCAATGGATGTATAATGTTGACAAACGTTTAGGTGTCTTCATTCAAGGCATGTATCATTTCCTAGATCTGGCTGAGCAAAACAAGAAAAATGGTTTCATGTGTTGCCCTTGTGAGGTCTGCAAGAGCCTGAAGGAGCATAGTTCAAGAAAGGTCCTTCACAGCCATATCATTAGACATGGTTTCATGCCTGGCTATAGTTGTTGGACCAGCCATAGAGAAAGAGGTGTTATAATGGAAGACGGTGAAGATGAGATTGATGACAACATTCTCGGATTTGCTGAATACCGTGCCTTTGTTGATACTACAATGGGTGACGCTAAGGAAGAGGATGGAGAAGATGCGCCAACAGATGATCTTGTTCAGATGTTGCAAGATGCAAAGGACACAAGCGAAACTGAGAAAGAGAGGTTGAAGTTCCAGCGCATGTTAGAGGACCACCGCAAACCTTTGTACCCGGGTTGTGAAGAAGGACTCAAAAAACTCGAGAGCACGCTGGATTTGCTGCAATGGAAGGCAAAAAATGGCGTATCGGACAAGGGCTTTGGTGAGTTACTAAAAATCATGAAGAAGATGCTTCCCAAGGATAAGGAATTGCCCTTGACAACATACGAAGCGAAAAAGCTCATTTGCCCACTGGGTTGGAGGTGCAGAAAATACACGCATGTCCAAATGACTGCATCCTATATCGTGGTTCCGAGTATGAGAAAATGTACGCATGTCCGCTTTGCGGTGCCTTGCGGTACAAGATCAGAAAAGACAACCCTGGTGATGTAGAGGGAGAGCCTATCAAAAAGAGAGTTCCTGCCAAGGTCATGTGGTATTCCCCTATAATACCATGCTTGAGGCATTTTTTCAGAAACAAAGAGCACGCTTGGATGATGTGATGGCACAAAAAAGAGCGAAAGCGAGACTCAAAGTTTTTCGTCAAGATGGTTGAACCAGTAAAGAAAATAGTTTTGTCAAATTATGACTGCTCTATTAAGAAGGCTGGTATTTCTTACGTTGCAGATAAATCCGCAAGCGCACGGATACCGTTGTAGCTTTCACCCGGAAGTATTCAGGGTATCGAATCCACAGGGAAGGCAGTGGTTGACTAGAGTAGTTATCCATTGTATTCAATCATAACATTATTAATATACCAAAGTCTAGCAAGGGATAAACATTGATAGATGGGTAGTGTGACACACAGAAGGTTTCATTGCTCATTATATAAGTCTAGTTAATATGAAGGTCCTAAAAGAGAACTAGGGGTTCTATGTACTTCTTGCATATGGGTTACATTCCTACAAGCGTATCCTATACAAGCTTAGCAAGGGACACATGTTAGAGGGCAAATCGAGGAGTCGTGGGATCCCCTTATCCAAGGGTACTATCACGATGTTTATCACGAAGGCCTGCAAACGCCCAGACCCGAACGCCGAGGATTACAAGGGACGGACAGGGCTGTCACCACCTACCGCCTATCTCTTACTACGTAGGGAAGGGTATCCCCAATATTATTCCATATACCAAACACCACGTTTACCATATAAAATACAACTCTATCTATGGTCCACCTAGACAGAGCAACCTTGCGGTACACTGGGCCATTGCCATAACATGCATCATCTATACTAAGGTGTAAGACATACATCTGATATGATGAACACACAAGACTAATAGTCAAGTAACATAAGCAAGAGAGTAATTCCATTAATAGCTCTAAGTCTTATAAGTAAACAAAAGATACAAGATAACTGAGCTCTAGGCTTACCAAGACTCCGTCGGAAACCCGTAGAAGCTCAACTCCTAGAACTACTTCACTACTAACTAAGACTACAACTTGAGGCAAAGAGAGCTCTTCCTTCTTGGTGTGTGATGTTCAATGCCCGGTATGAAGCTATTTATAGCTTGTAGAGGCGGTTAGGAGTGGACACGTGGAAGATGAGGACGAACGGACTCAGTCACAGGTCGGGCGATTCGGGGAGATCGGCCGACGTAGGATCCACCGCCTTGAGTGATGCACGGCGTAGATGGACTCTTAGAGGCGGTGGGAACGCGCACCAGAAAGATGAGGCGGTGGGAACGCGCACCAGAAAGATGAGGCGGTTTGGCCTCCGGACCAGGTCGGGCGACCGGGGAGATCGGCCAACCGTCCACCGACACCGATCGGGCCCATCTTCGGCTGAGTGACTGAGGAGTGGGTCCTAATGATGGTTCCAGGTGGGTTTGCTCACTTTAAGTATGTTTAGATATGTTGGTGGGCCCCTCAATCCATGTGAACTCCTCTTGGACCATTCCCCTCTCTTCGATTCAACCGTCATGGATTCAATGGCTATGATGGTCCTGAAGTGTGCTTCTTTCCTATGGCCAAATATGGGCTCCATTGGGCTTGGGCCCAGGTCGGCCGACCTAGGGGGTCGGGCGACCTGGCCCTGAGCCCAAATCTCCTCCTCTTTTGCCAATTAGTCCCTGCATTCACATATTCACCAAAACTTTTGGAATTGATTAGATTTAAACCCTATCACTATGTTTGGTGATTATATTTGACATATTCTCTGCAGGAGTTGAGGACTAAAAGTGGTACTTAAGGATCGTCAACAAAGGCCTACGTGAAAAATCAAAGGGACAAGAGGGAGCTGAGGAAGCAACAGAGCCAAGAGAGCGAATAGAGTGCCAGGAGCCGACAGAGTGACAAGAAAGAAATGAAGCAAATAGTTCCTCAGCTCGAAGAGTAGGAGAATCAAACAGTTCAACCGCTCGTAGTGTTTTCAAAAAAAAAGAAAAAGATCTGCTTCAGTTCTACAACAAAACTGGATACACGGTCTCCCAACTCTTAAATGGAAAGGAGCTTCCAAAGGAGAGCCCCCTAGCAAAAAAAACTCCTCCAAGTTGGCCATATCTACTTGGCTCACCTCTGGTGGATCTCGAAGAGCACCACAAGCTGTCAACAAGAATGTATGACTTACATGAATGGTACCTAAAAGCTTCGGCTGAAGGGCGAAGCATGGTCGGAGTAAAGATTAGAGATGATGACTACTTTCATGGCGATGACATCATGTATATTGAATTTTCAGAACTATACCAGCTATACCAAATGGATGCCCTTGATGTCTCTATCCTCAGCTGCTGGGTGCTGTAAGTGCTTCATTTATTTCAATTATTAATATCTCTATATATTCTCAATAGATTTATTAAACAATTCTTTCTTTTAATATCATCCAAGAATTCCATTTATTTTCTATGATGAGTAGGTGTTGGAAAAAGTTCCATCAAGAAACACGAGGTGAATTCAAGGAGGAACTAGCCATCAAGGGAGATTTTTCGGTAAATACTACTATACCTAGACACATCTAGTTTCATTTTTTTCATTTTCACGCATATGTATGTAACGAATTTACCATTTCTGCTCCTATAAAGTGTTATAGGCAGAATCAAGGCACCAATTTATGTGGATACTATGTGTGTGAGTTCTTGCACGCTCTTGTTGGTCACAGGACGACCCAGACTGACTTGGAATGTACGGTATGTTTCATTTCCATGGATATCTATACCGTTAATTGTATGTGAGTCATAATAATATTGTTTATAATTTGTTTTAACCACATCTTCAGATTTGGCAAATGAAAGAAGCTATCTGTTGACACCAGATTTTTGACTCGGCTGGCATAAAAGGAATATTATTTTTAATGGACACTACGGAACCAGAGCTATAGCCGAGTCCGGTTCCGATTTATGAATCTCCGATTCCGATAGGGATCGTCTAATGAAGTCCTGGGCGAACCCGGAGATGAGGAAACCGAAGCGTTTACGATTTTGGAGGGAAGATGCGTTTAGAAGATTCTTCAAGGCCTGATTGTGCGGCAATTGTAATACTTTTAGTAGTTTAGATTAGTTTGCTTTAAATAAATTAGAGATAGGGTCGTATTTCGACAAGGATTAGTTTGAATTTTAGGGTATAAATATAAACCCTGCATCATTGTAAAAGGACGTTCTCACAACCATCAATACAAACACAACTTTTGGCCCTCGTGCCACCAACCCTTTTGGTCGAGTTCTTCAGCAAGCAGGGCTGCATCATCGTGACCTCCAGTTTGTCTATAATATAAGTGCGACATTTGTCGAATTAATCTAAGCTTTAGATTGAAGCGTATCGCCCTTCTTCGTTTAGTTAATTCACCAACCTATCGAGTTGTTCTAGGATTTAGATTGAGGTGTATTGCCCTTCTTCGTTTAGATCGCTCACTACTTTACCGTATCTTGTTATTTTATCTTATCGGCTTACATCTGTATAAAGATCTATTCATTTTACCACATTCTAAGTTTCACAAATAGATTTGTTCATATTGTTTATATAGCTGATTTAGATTTAATTATCAAGTTACAAATAAATCTGGATTGAACAACTTCTTTAATATACGTTGATCTATCAGAGTAAATATGCTAAATTGGTGCCCTGCTAGCAACGCTGTTTCAAAATCGATCCGATTGTTAGTGACACGAGATTTAGTCTATTTAATGCCTTTGTAGATGCGTGTAATAAGGAACGAGTTTAAGCAAGATTTATCCTCGATTCAGCTTTTATAGTTGATGGTTTGTTGTTAATACACTTCATATCATCACGGATCGGACTCAAGGCCGATGGTTCATGCTCATATCGGACTTCTTTTAATGTCGATCCGATAGCTGGAACGAATCGGGGCTTTGGCCGATGAGTTCCTTTTGGTTTACTGATTAAACTCTACCTTGTCAATTTCAGGTCAAATTGACTGGCACGCCACGAACCTCAAGATTTTGGACCTACACTGAAGTAAGCAAATCTTTCAGGCCACAGTGTTAATTTTTGAGTGCCAACGCCTGACTTTTTGGACATCAACACATTTTGGCACGCCCGGTGGGACACAGAAGCTTCTGCGATGACACCTCCTGAGACAAAGGTGAGGTCACTTCCGTCATGATGGACGGCCTCAGTGATGAACAGACGAAGCTCGTAGAAGCGCAACTTGAAGAATTCAAAAATTTGTACCTAGACTCATTTAGCAAGACCCGCAATGCTGTGATCAAGAAAAATCAGTTTCCTGTTCCTAAGAAAGCATTTGATAGGATTACGGTAGACGAAAGACAGTTCTTTCAAGATAACGTAGATGCTGGAATGAGTCATGCAATGATTAACCAATCAGGAATATTGGTTAACACCGTGGTTGGATTGATCGCCAAGTTACTGGATGGAGCAGTACTAAAAGATGTCCAGAAGGGACCCGCTTACTTTGATACTAGTGCTTCTGCAGTGAAGGACCTCAAGAAAAAGATTATGCAGATCAGTTCCTCCACATCACCAGAGACACATCCTGAGTATTATGAAACTCCTAAAACAAAGAAATCAAAGGCTAAGGTGGTAGATGGAGATGAAGAAAAAGAAGAAGAAGAAGAGGAGAAGGACCTAGATGAATCCCATGCAACACATACTATAGACAATTATGGCAACAAGATTCCAGTGGTCAATGGTAAAATGGTGTATCCTTCTTTCTACAATACTGAAAAACCACCAAGGAACAAGGGAGCTGACTATCGTGAATAGTCGGTCGGACCTATTGAAGCACCAGTCATAATGACGCTGATTCGTGCTCCGATCAATCAAGGAAATTATGCTCAGGAAGAGTGGGAGGATAAGATTGCGGATGTCATGAAAAATCAGTTTGGTTTGAAGCCCAAAGGACAATCTTATCTGTATCGGAAGCCGTATCTGGACTGGTTTGATACACTGCCAATGCTAGCCCGATTCAAGATTTCAGATTTTTATAAATTTTCTGGACAAGGAGATGTTACTACTATTGAGCACATTTGCCGATATACAATCCAATGTAGTGAGGTAGTATCAATTGATCCATTGAAGGTCAAGCTTTTCCCTATGTCTCTCTCTGGTTCGGCCTTTTCATGGTTTTCTTTGTTACCACCTAATTCTATCAGTAATTGGGCCAATCTGGAAAAACAATTTTACGCTTATTTCTTCATGGCAGTGCAAGAAACTAGACTGTCTGATTTGATGGCTCTCTGACAGAGGAATGGGGAATTGGTTAGCGAATTTGTTCAACGATTCAGAAATGTTCGTAGCCGATGTTACTCATTGAATTTGTCAGAGGGACAGCTAGTTGATTTGGCTTCCCAAGGATTGTTGCCTCAAGTTAAAGATCGGTATACAAGTCAAGATTTTGAAGGCTTGGGACATATGATTTAGAAACTCTCTCAGCATGAAGGACGCAATAATGATTATCAGAGGGAGAAATATCAAAGAAAAATTGCTAACATTGAATATGAATCGGAGGGTGAAGAAGCTGAAGTCGATTTGGCTGAGTGGACCAAAAGCAAAAACTCTGTTGCATGCCCATGGGTGAAGATCGAGCCAGAGAGGTAAAGTTTTGATATCACTAAAGCCGATAAAATATTTGATTTGTTATTAGCAGAAAAGCGGATCAGGCTGCCTCCAAATCATACTATTCCTTCTGCCGAAGAGTTAAAGAAAAAGAAGTATTGCAAGTGGCATAATTCAGTTTCTCATCATACAAATGATTGCAAAGACTTCTGTAATAAAATTCAATCGGAATCAAAAAATGAATCATTAAGGTTGAAATAGGCAAGAAGCCAATGAAGCTTGATGGGCATCCGTTTCCTCAAAACATGGTTGAAATCGGAGCACCTGACAGGAAGATGAAGGCTAAAGTCCTCACATTGGACCATGCAAAGAATTCAGGAGCCGTGGATCCAGAATGCCAAGTATCGGCCGATGAAGTGAGGGACTGGAATTATCAAGTTTATCGGGAAGATCGTCGCCGTGGAAATAAACCTAAAGTTACATCAGGACAACTCATTGACAAATACATGCGTCAGCAAGAGAGAGATCGGAGTCCTCTGATGAAGAGGTTTGATGATGAAGATCATTGGGGATGTCTGTTTTTCAGGTTTTGCTGGAATGAGAGATTGAGACTTCCATCAATTTACGATTGTCCAGAATGCAGTGATCAATATGAGAGTTATCGGGATTCAGAGAGACAACGCCATTCTGTGCATGATTGCTTGGATTATGGACATCGATGTAACTGGCATGATGAAGTCGCCTATCAGCAAGAGGGTGAAGATTGGCATGAATACCATGATCGGCGTGAGTATAAAAATTGGTGCTATGACCGATGGGACAGTGATCGCCATAGGTATAATGATCACCAAAAATATAAAGAAGAACATGTTTCTGTACATGATTGTTTGGTTTATAGAAAAAAGGAAAATACACAGGAGCCAGAAGATGTGCAGGAGCCAGAAGAGAATCATGAAGTCAAGCCGGGACTGCATCCCAAGGTCAGTCCGCAGTGGTGTCCAGAGAGTTTGACTAAGACACAAAAAAAGGGTTCAGCATCTCTGATATAGGGAACAGCTCAAAGAAAAGTGTCAAGGAGATGATAATTCCAAGATCTGGAGAGCTAAGCCCAAGCGTGATGATGAAGGGCCATCGTCATCGGTGAACATGGTGTTTGTGCTACCAGCTAAGTACAATGTAAGTGCAACCAATGATGAGGCCGATGATATTGAAGAAGCTATGGCTCAGTTAGTTTTGCAACCTCAACAAGCTGTATTTGAAAACCAATTGATGAGAAGTATCGGCATTTGAGGCCATTATATGTCAAAGGATATGTTGATGGTAAGCCGATGACAAAGATGCTTGTTGATGGAGGAGCTGCTGTGAATTCTGATGCCATATACTACATATCGGAAGCTTGGCAAAGGCCCTGATGATTTGATCAAGACCGATATGATGCTTAAGGACTTTGGTGGGAATCCATCGCCGGCTCGGGGGGGCATTAATGTAGAATTGACAATCGGAAACAAGACTTTACCTACTACTTTCTTCGTCATCAACAGCGAAGGGTCTTACAGTTTGCTCTTTGGGCGTGATTGGATTCATGCTAATTGTTGTGTGCCATCTACCATGCATCAGTGTCTCATTCAATGGCATGGAGATCACATCGAGACTGTTCAAGCCGATGAATCAGTCGGCGTCGCTACCGCCGATTTAACGGTTTGGGAGTTTGAGGGGATAGAGTGCTTATCGGGCAAAGTTTGGGAAGGCAATTTTCTATAAGTGTCCAATGATGGTATAAAGCCAATCCAAGCAGTCGGCTCTGAAAGCTTGTATTAATGGAAGAGTTTATAGAAGATGAGGGTAAACTTGGTCAAGGGTTTATGTCGGCCGATGATTTAGAAGAGGTAGATATAGGTTTAGGAGATAGACCTCGGCCGGCATATGTTAGTGCTAAATTAGATCTTGAGTTTAAACAAGAGTTAATAAAGTTATTGAAAGAGTATTGTGATTGTTTTGCTTGGGAATATTATGAAATACCAGGTTTAAGCTGATCTATTATTGAACATCGGCTCCCGATCAAACCAGGGTATCAGCCTTTTAAACAAGCACCGAGACAATTTAGACTAGAATTAGATAAAGAAATAAAAGCTAAAATATCTCGGTTATATGAAGCTAATTTTATTCAACCTTGTCGATATGCTGAATGGATATCTAACATCATTCCTGTTTTTAAGAAAAATGGGAAATTGCGAGTGTGTGTGGATTTCAGGAATCTTAATAGGGCAACTCCAATGGATGGTTATCCAATGCCGATTGCTGATATGTTGGTTGATGCAGCCTCGGGACATAAGGTGATTAGTTTTATGGATGGTAATGCAGGATATAATCAAATTTTTATGGCAGAAGAAGATATTCCTAAAACTGCATTCCGATGTCCTGGTGCGCTTGGATTATATGAGTGAGTTGTATGACTTTTG
>CM014272.1:50113089-50147533 GCA_004135705.1 Alloteropsis semialata
CTACATCTGCTTTATCGGTATCTTCTGCAATTTTTTGCCACGGTCTGGTCAAAATTCGATCCGTCGACTCGCCGACTCGAGCGAACAAACGGGCTTTAACAGATTTGACCTGATCATGATTAACTAGCGCGCAACTTGCCTACTCGAGCAAGTAACCGAACTCTACCCAGCCGGGTCACGTCAACCAGCTATTCATCGGAAAGCAATGATCCTGGCCGCATAGCAGCCAAATCAGAATACGCTTTGTCAAACAGAGGACATGCTGGCTCGTCTCCCTGTTTAATTATCTATGGCCGCTCTCACGTTGTAGCTTGCCAACAGATTGGACCCGATCTGATCGGACTTGACCGTCACATCAAACTCCTAAATTCCCGAACAATCCGACAACATATCCAAACAGACAAGCACCCAACCACGAGGTTGCTGCACTATTTGGTTATCTATCGGCTTCAAGGAAACGGGACTCGTTTACTCTTCCTATTTAATATTTTATTTATTCTAAATCTCTTATATCTTTGCAAATGGTTGATCATTAACATGAGTCGCGTCACGTGGCTAACACATATATATAATAAGCACTGATCAGCTTGCGCAGATTTAAACTAAAATATTATACAGGATTGTGCGCTTGCCCTTTTCTTTTGCAGAATTTGCAGTGTGAGAGGCAACGACCGCGAGGATGCACTCTATCGCAAGCTTGGCGAATCCTTGATGGCGTCCACGACTTGCCGTGCTGCAAGCGTTGTCAGTCCTGCAGACAACTTATCTTCATCGTCGGGTGAACACTACTGCATCGGCCTGCTGACTACTCGACCTGTTGACCCCACCTTCGACGAGTTTCATAACAACGGTGTCTAGTCGGGGACAAGTTTTGACCAGCCAGCTTCACCAAACGATCTTCCACTCGGCCATCACGGAGACGACGCCCGGGCGCTAGCCCGAACAAGAGGCGACACGCCGATACCCGATCGTGACATTGAAACAGCTAAGCTATATTTCAATACATTTACAATTATCCCATTATTCTATTCAATGTTTTGATCTATACATCCGTGATAAATAAATGTGGAACTAGCATTAATCTTGCTTAAATTTGATGACGGGCGGCTATGTTTAACACATACGGGCATCAAAGAGATTGTCGAACATCTCGTCCTTAGTGAAATTACAAACGCCTAAATTGAATCTGAGCGACGAAATTATCTACTCCAGTTAGACGCAATGAGATTTCAATTTATTACAGGTGTATAGACAGCCTTTTTCTAATCGAAGTATATACTCGGGGGCTCCATCGCATACCCGAACACATACTCAGATCAGGCATCTCTATTTTTATTATATTATTTACTAACTGCCTTTTCGCATAAGAATCAGTGGCTATTCGAAGCCTCAATATTCATATTCCCAATATCTATTGAGTTGATTCCGAGATACTGCCTGTCCAAGTATCCGATCTCAAAGATTCGAACTATTCTAATTCCTATGGCGCTTGATTGCAAGAGAGTCCATTGTGCTCGACGGAGCACTCGATCTCAAGCAAGCCCGAAGCGCATTCGAAGCGTCTGACCATAAGAGAGTCCAAAGTTCTCGACGGAGTGCTTGATCTCAAGTGGGTCCAAGATGCACTATTATTCTAAAAGTGCTTGATCGTAAGAGAGTCCATTGTATTCGACGGAGTACTCGATCTCGAGCGAGTCCAAAGTACGCCGAAGTACCAAATCATAAGAGGGTCCATTGTGCTCGACGGAGTACTCGACCTCGAATGATTCAAGTACTCATAAATATCAAAGTACAAATCATGAGAGGGTCCGTTACGCTCGACGGAGTGTTCGACCTCAAATGATCCAAGTACAAAAATATCGAGGTACCATCATGAGAGGGTCCATTGCGCTTGGCGAAGTGCTCGACCTCAAGTGATCAAAGTACTCATCAATAATCAGCAGTACTGCCACAAGAGTGCCTATAATACATGCCCAGTATTTGGTCTCAAGTGTAAAAAGTACTCATTCTATTTTCAACAAACCCGAGTATGATGCTCGGGGGCTTTTCCAAACATGTTGCCCCGAACATGATGGTCGGGGGCTACAGATTCACGACACTTTCTAGTCGTTCCTACAGCTTTAAACTATCATATTTGCGAATCAATTTATTATTTTGCAGATTACCTCTTACTAGCAATCAGATCGCGTTTGTCACGCTCAACACTACTTCAATCAACATATCTGACATATCAGATAAGTTATTTCAAGTTTTATTTCCTACAATACTTGCTCTACTCTCTATTTAATATCAACGTCCAAATAGAGAGTCGGGGGCTACCACTTGCAAACTTCTTTTTTACTTTTGCTCTACTCTCTAATTGGTTACCTTTTAACCAAATAGAGAGTCGGGGGCTACTACAATACTCATATCATATCACCAAATGTTGCTGATTCAAAGCAAAACTAGCTATTTATCATGCGCACTTGTTTCAAGGGACTAACGCATGGAAGACCGCCTGAGTCTCATCTGCTAACGCCCCAAATAAACGCTGTGTACTACCAAAATAGCCTGAACAAGCTAAAGGCCACTTCATTTGGTTATAATGATCTATTTCCATTCTCTGCAATATTCAATTTTTACTATGTTATTTTCTTCTTATAATTTCTACTAATTATTTTGTTTTGAGAATTTGAAACAGAATATATTCAGAGGCTCAATCATCCACCTGAATTTACATTCAGGGGCTCTATCGCTGATCCACCCAAACACACATTCGGGGCTTCAACGTCGACATCGCCATCTGCTAGCATGGTTCTACAACAAAAAATACAGCGTGGTTTTTCTGAAAATCCTAAGCAATTCTGGATGTTCAAAGTCTATTGCGCGGAATACACAGTACAGTGGACCGCTCGAATCCCGAATGCTGAAAAATTCCCCAATATGACATAAACATTCTAGATAGCCAAAGGTAAATGCAGAAAGCTACCACATCGTTTATATGCACGACATATCAACATGTTTGTTGTTAACAAATTTGACAGCTTCATATATTGGAACATGTGCGGGAAGGTCAAAATCAGGATGAGCAGAGCGTTTGGTCATTGGAGGTATCTAATAACCCCAATTATCAGACATCGAAATCTTGAATCCTGAAAGTCAAATTCCCGAATACCAATATCCCGAGCATAGTCAGCACTACTGGAGCAAGAGCTCGGGGGCTGATAGCTAACTCCCAACAAAAAAAATAATATATATATATATATACTTGGTCGCAAAGTACCGAATTACGAGGTACCCGATCACGAGTATGTCAATGATAAAATTTCTCAATTCCAAAGGACTAGGTTGCGAGCACCCGATCTCAAGGTGCCTGATCACAAAGTCCCCAAAGATCAAATTTCAAGTTCCGACAACCGCAAAATGCCCGATCATAAATTCTTAATGTCTAAAGATCTCGAGGCATGTGAAATCACGACCCTGTTTATGGCACTTGATTACTTTCGAGCTTATCATCCAGATGCAGGTTATTTTGCTAGAGATCTCAGTCTTTTCAAATTCTCGGCAAAAACATCTAGGAATATTCTAAATATCCTACGAATGCCCGAAGAATAAAAAGACCCGATGAACGAAAACAACAACCTTTTCTGGACAAGATAAGCTCGGGGGCTACTGTTGTGGCCATAATACCAGGGTACCCGACTACGAGGATTAACGACCACCGACTCCAGACGAAAGACTCCGGGCAGGACACGGCGGCCTATTCAAGGAAGGAAAGCCCGAAGACAGAAGATAGTTAGAGTCCTACTAGGTTTAGGTCTGTTTTGTCTTGTAAGGCACGTCTCCCTGGATATAAAAGCGGGGGTCCTGTCCGTAGAGGGTATTCTGAATAGTTGCTCATTGATCCACAAGTTCGCCCGAGGGTACTTGTTACACATTGTAATCTGTACTCGACGAAATAATACAAGCAGCAACTGGACGTAGGGTTATTACTCGATCTCGAGGGCCCGAACCAGTATAAAAATCCCGTGTCTTTCTGTCCATCTCCGTGATCAATCTTCGCACAAAGCAGGGTGTCTGCCGGACAAATATCGGACGAGTACAACCTCGACAATATATTTCATAAATTGATCGGTAGGATTGTCGAAATTTATATTGATGATGTGGTGGTAAAGTCCGATGGATATAAACGGCATCTGGCTGATTTGCGGGAAACTCTTGACTGTACAAGAAAGCATGGTTTAAAGATGAATCCTAATAAATGTGCATTTGGAGTATCGGCTGAACAATTTTTGGGCTTTATGGTTCATGAAAAAGGTATTGAAGTCGGACAAAAGAGCATGAAGGCTATTAAAGATGCTAAGCCATCTGCCGATAAAATGAGTCTTCAGTCGTTGATCGGTAAGATTAATTTCGTTAGAAGATTTATATCAAATTTATCTGGAAGAATTCGTCCTTTCTCTCTGCTGCTGAAATTGAAAGCCGATGAGGAATTCGTATGGGGAGAGGAGCAACAAAAGGCATTCGATGATATAAAAAGATATATGATGACGCCGTCAGTTTTAATTCTGCCTCAGAGAGATAAACCATTCGGATTATATTTGTTGACCGATGAGTTGTCAATCAGGTTAGTCCTTATACAATAGTTTGAAGGAAAAGAACGAGTGGTTTATTATTTAAGTCAAAAATTGATTGATGCAGAGATTAGGTATCTCTTAGTTGAAAAATTGTGTTTATGTTTGTATTTCTCCTGCACCAAATTGAGGCATTATTTATTATCTACCAAGTGCATGGTGGTTTGTAAGACCGATGTGGTTAACTATATGTTGTCTATGCCAATGTTAAAGGGAAGGATTAGAAATGGGTATTAGCATTATCAGAGTTCGACCTGAGATACGAATCGGCTAAAGCAGTAAAAGGACAAGTGGTGGCTGATTTCGTAATACAACACATCGAAGATGAAGTTAAAATGGTTGAGTCGATGTCTTGGACATTGTTCTTTGATGGATCTTCATGCGGTCAAGGATGTGGCATCGGGATTGTGATTATTTCGCCTCGGGGGCAAACTTTGAATTCAGCTATCCGATGGATCCAAGTTTTTCAAATAATTGGGTTGAATATGAAGCATTGCTTAAAGGATTGAAATTATTGTTGGAAATCGGAGCTGAAGACGTTGAAATCTTTGGGGATTCTCAATGGGTGGTCAATCCATTAATTGTCAAATATGAGTGTAAAGATAACATTTTGGTTCAGTATTTTTAAGAATGCTAATTGTTGCTGAAAGAATTTGTGATGGTTAATCTTGAATATATCTCTAAAGCTTAGAGTCAAGAGGCTAATAATTTGGCGCAAGCTGCTTCTGGTTATCGGCGTTTTCAAGAGATTATGACGATAGAACCAGAAATTGGGGATTGGAGATATGAAATTATAAATTACCTTAGAAATCTGTCACAAAAGATTTCCAGAAAAATAAGATTCATGGCTATCAAATATGTTATGCTTGATGATTAATTATATTATAAGACGATTGATGGTGTGTTACTCCGATGTTTGAGTAAATCGGAATCTAAAGATTTGATGGATGAAGTGCATGAGGGAGTTTGTGGTGCATATCAATCAGCTTATAAGATGAAATGGGTGATTAGAAAGATGGGTTGTTTTTGGCCAATGATTTTAGAAGATTGTTTTGAATATTATAAGGGTTGCCAAGAATGCCAAAAATTTAGAAATGTACAAAGAGAACCTGCATTAGCCATGAATCCGATTGTTAAACTATGGCCTTTTCGAGGATGGGGAATTGATTTAATTGGACAAATTGATCCGTCGTCGAGTAAAGGACATAAATTCATATTGGTGGCAACTGATTATTTTACTAAATGGGTTGAGGTGATTCCTTTAAAGATTGCTAATTCTAGGAATATGGTGGAATTCGTCAAGGAGCATATTATTTATCGGTTTGGTATTCCTCAAACTATCACACACTACAAGAGATTAGGCCTTCTATGACAATTCTGATATGACAAATCACCTTTTAGTCATTGAAACGATTCGTTTATGACAATATTGCATTAGATGACTAATGTTTGTGACGAAGATATGCTTTGGTCATTAACAACCGTCACCATGTGCCCTTCCAAATATTAGTGACAATAGCTCATGACGAAAGTGATTGAACTTGATCGTCATTAATTTATAAACATAATTTTCCAAAAAAAAAACACGTTTCCTCAGCTGCTTCATAGGTGGACTGGTGGTTCCTAGGTGGACTAGTGGGGCCCATATGTAAGTTAAATGGCCCCTAGCTGGTCTGGAAAAACATTGAAAAAAATATGCCTTTGCGCAACAAGTAGGGATCGAACCTGCGCCCTCAGCCTCAACGAGTCATGGACAAACCACTAGGCCACAAATTCGTTGTTGTTCCAGCTCTGATTACATTATTTTTCTATAGATTCGATCGTTGGGAGACATAACAACCACCGTGCATCTCGCCACATTATTCCTCACTCGTCCCTAGGAGAACCCATCCAAAGTAGTAGGGGACGCCGCCGGCGGGAGCCTCCACCGCGGGCAGGAGGGCTCCGCCGCCCGCAGATTCCCGACACTGCCCCCAGGAGCTCGACGCATAGCTGCAGATCCTGGCCGCCGGGGTTGACGGGCACAACTGCAATCCTGCAACCACTACGCATCTGGCCATTCTTCCTCGCTCCCCCTTCCGTAGCAGTCGACGCCGTCCTAGGAGGCGGACCCTGTGCAGTTGGCGGCTGTGGGTGAAGTCGGCCGGAGACTCCCTCATCCCCTTCGATTCGAGAGGAAAGGTACATACAGGATGAACTTATGTTCTTATTCCAAAAAGAGATGAACTTATGTTTTGGTGACCATAGATTTGAAGTGACAGAAATAGATAAATAGCAGTCTTTTATGAGCAATAATCAGTTTTTCATTCCTTGGTTGTCTTAATTCAACACAGATGGTCAGAACATGGTTGAATAAAAGGTTGTTTAGCAAGGAGCATCTAGATGGGGTCACTGAGTTCATGGACTTTGTTTCTGAAAATATCCGTGGCAATCAGGAGATATTATGCCCATGCCGTAAGTGTTTGAATCAGTTACAACAACATAGAGGACAAGTGTTGGATCACTTACTTTTAAATGGGATGTGTAGCACATACACTAGGTGGATACATCATGGAGAACCATTGGTCATGGTAACTGAAAATGTTGAGCAGTTGAATGAAGATACTGGCAGCAATGTTGAGCATTTGAATGAAGATGTTGGCTACAATGTTGAATTTGGGATGAATGAGCCTCAAGATGACCCAGAAGATGATGAAATGCACCAGATGGTACAGGATCTGTACACAGATCAAAATTATGGACCAAGAATGAAGCCAAAGTTTGCTAGCATATTAGAAGAGATGAAACAAGTGCTACACCCAAGTTGTCCCTATACTAGGTTTTCTTTTGTGGTGAGGTTGCTCCACATCAAGTCATTTTACAAAATCAGCAATGTTGCATTCAGTGCTTTGTTGGAGTTGTTAAGTTCTGCATTTCCAAATTGTTTTATCCCTGCATCCTATAATGAAGCTAAGAATTTTATTCGTGCACTAGGACTTGGATATGAGTCAATACATGTGTGTCCGAATAACTGTGTTCTTTTCCGGAAGACATTGGCTAAAAAGGATGCATGCCCAATATGTGGTGCTTCAAGATGGAAGGATGCAGATGGTCGAAGGAAGATTCCAAAGAAGGTTCTAGGGCATTTTCCTTTGACTCCAAGGTTGAAGAGGATGTTTGGATCCAAAGAACTTTCAGCTCAGGCTCAATGGCACAAGTTGAAGAGGAAACCAGTGGACAATGAGCTCAGTCATCCTGCTGATGGTGAGGCATGGAAGGATTTTGATAGGAAGTATGAATGGTTTGCAAATGATGCGCGGAATGTCCGACTGGGCCTCGCTACCAATGGTTTTAATCCATTCGGGAAGATGAGCTCATCATATACATGTGGCCAGTATTTCTTATACCTTACAACTTTCCTCCATGGCAATGTATGGACCAATCCAACTTCATGATGTGCCTACTTATTCCGGGTCCGGCATGCCCTGGAAAGGATATGGATCTCTTCCTGCAGCCACTAGTTGAAGAATTGTTAAATCTCTGGACTGGTGTCCCTACTTTCGACGCACTGACCGAAAAAGAATTTGATCTTCACACTGCTTGTGTTCGCTGTGACAAAAATCCCTGCTCCAAAAGACTTAGGAACAAGATTTGCTACATTTGCCATCGCCGTTTTCTTCCAACTGACCATAGCTGGAGGAGAAAGAAAGTTTTTGATGGCCATACTGAAGAACGTGAGAAGCCTGAAGAATTTACTACGGACGAGTTGATGGAGCAATTGGCTAGGGTGGAGCATATAAAACCTGGGGAGCATCCAGATAACAAAAAGAGAAAGAGGGTAGAAGAGGGTCAATGCTGGAAGCGAAGGTCAATTTTGTGGGATTTGCCATATTGGTCTTCTTTGAAGCTACGCCACAATCTTGATGTTATGCATATCGAGAAAAATTTATGTGAGGCCCTTCTTGGTACAATTATGGACATCGCAGGCAAGTCAAAGGACTCTATTGCTGCGAGGCTGGATTTGGAAGATATGGGCATAAGGAAAAATTTACATTTGAGGCATGATGGGGATTCATACTCTATTCCACCTGCTCCATATAAGATGACTAAAGCCCAGATAAGTGCCTTTTGTGATTTCATAAAGAAGGTTAAATTCCCAGATGGATATGCCTCCAACTTAGCAAGGTGTGTTAGTGTTGATGAATGCAAATTACAAGCATTGAAAACTCAATATTGTCATATCCTTCTGCAAAGGATATTGCCAGCTGGTCTTCGAGGAATCATGCACCAGGAAATATATGGAGCAATTTCTGAATTAGGTAACTTTTTCTAGCAACTTTGTGCGAAGAAATTGAAGTTAGATGTGTTGAACAGGATGAGAGGTGAAATCCCAATAATATTGTGCAAGCTTGAGAAAATTTTCCCGCCTGCCTTTTTTGATGTGATGGTGCACTTGTCCATTCATTTAATCGATGATGCAATCCTAAGAGGCCTGGTTCAATATGGATGGATGTACCCTGTAGAACGTAGGTTGTTGACCTTGAAACGTTTTGTGAGGAACATGGCAAGGCCTGAGGGATCCATTGCAGAGGCATATGTGGCAAATGAGTGCTTGAATGCTTGCTCAAGATATTTTGATGATGTTGACACTAGGCACAATCGTGAGGGCAGGAATAGAGAGCGTATTCCAATGAGTATGGATGGTTTAGCTATTTTCCAGCATGGAGCACATCTGTTGGGGGCAGCAAGGCTTACATATAATGAGAAGGATTATGACAGGATGGTTTGGTATGTCCTCAACAATACTACGGAGGTCGAGCCATTTATAGAGTATGTCCTTCAATGCAAGCAACATAATTTCTTGCCTATCATATAATTTTTTTGCTCTGACATTCTAATTGTGCACCTGTTTGCAGGATTTACAGGAATGAGTTAGAGACTGCTGGTAATTCTGATGTTGAGGGGAACATTGCTAAGGAATTTCCAGGATGGTTTAGGAAACATGTGAGTCATTTCATTTAAGTAATTTCAGTTTGGTAATATCTTGGATGGCTAATATATAATATTTTTACTACAGCTTGCTACCCGAAAGTTTGTGAATGGAGAACAAATAAATGATGAACTGTATGCATTGGGAAGTCTACCAGATCTTAGACTTCGTATATTTTCAGGATGTATTGTTGATGGTGTCCGATATCACACCATGGACCGTGAGAGAAGTAGAAGAACACAGAATAGTGGAGTCATGGTTGAGGGGTCACATAATGGAGAAAATATTGACTTTTATGGTCAGCTGTGGTCAGCTGAAAGAAATAATACAGTTGCAGTACAACTCTGGCGGCAGCAGTCAAAGGACAGTGGTGTTATTCAAGTGTGATTGGTTTGATACCTGTAGCAGGAGGTCTAAGATGAAGAATGATGGATATTTCAAAAGCATCAGTCATGGCAGTTGTTGGTACAAGGATGATCCTTTCATCCTTGCCACACAGGCAACAAAGGTTTTCTACTTGGATGATAACAAGCATGGTGAACCCTGGAAAGTTGTTCAAAAATTTTCGCATCGCCACTTGTGGAATGTGAATGAAGAGGAAAATGATGACAACCAAGAAGGCGGGATTGATCTGACATACCAAGATGACGAACAAGAAACATCTCGAGTTCAAGCTCATGAGGGATCTTCCATCGACGAACATCCAGTCAATGAAGAAGACGGCATTAGTGTGGAGGCATCCCTAGTTGATCAGGTTCGTAGGCAACACGAACTGGAAGTTGAAGATCATGACATGTACAATGATGATGATGATACCTTAGGGCAATATGATAGTGAAACTGAATGTACAGTGATGATCCGTGATGATGATGGTGAGTTTAGTGATGTCCAGTAATTGAGATCTGCGAATCTCAGATTTCGATGTAATTCAGACCTATGAATCTCTATTGTGATGAAATCTCTGAACTCAGTTATATAAACCTGGAATCATTTTTTGTAATTCAGACCTATCAACTCCACTGGAAACCGCGAGCGGCGTATAATACGCCGTGTACAAAAGTGACACGGCGTATAATACGGCGTCCACTTTTCAAACGGTCGAAAAACTTTTCCAACGGCTACTTATGAACGGCGTATAACACGCCGATACACAAAGTATCCTCGGCGTATCATACGGCGTTCATAAACCCCAACGGTCATAAGCCACTTTTCAACTGCTGACTCAGCCAAAACATATATGTCGCTATCGGCGTAGAATGCGGCGCAGCTTTTCCTCGAAACCCTCTTGACATGCTCACTGAGTAACACGTACGCCGATACTACGCCGTGATCGGCGTATAATACGGCGACCTAGGTTATGCAACCCACACTTGAACAGCTTCATGCCCTATCACGCCGTATGATCCGCCCCGTATACGCACAGTACCGGCGTATCATACGCCGTGGCCTTCCTTCGGGTTCCTTCACGTGACGTCGCCTTCTTAAATTGTACGCCGACGCCCGGCGTTTCATACGCCGCTGCACTGAGTTTGCAAAACTCGTCCAATTCAAGTCCTTTGAGTTTTGGCTTTGCTTGAAACTTGCATAGGATGTATTTGGGATGTTTTGGGCTAGGTTTTGGGATGTGTGCATCTAACTCAAGCATAGACCTAGTTTTGATCAAGCTACTAACTTAGTGACCCCCCTTAACAGTACGGTCTATCTAGAAAACTAGAAAACCTAACTAAACTAAGTGTCCTTCATCTCCTTGTGACACTTAGATCTAGAAAGTCCTAAGCCTTCATGAGAGATCCGATTTGAGTCCAATCCAGGTCCTAGCAGATGCTCACTGAGTAACACGTACGCCAATACTACGCCGTGATCGGAGTATAATACGGCGACCTGGGTTATGCAACCCACATTTGAACAGCTCATGCCCTACCACGCCGTATGATCCGCCCCGTAGACGCACAGTACCGGTGTATCATACGCCGTGGCCTTCCTTCGGGTTCCTTCACACGCCGTCACCTTCTTGAATTGTACGTCGTTGGGGGCGTATCATACACCGCGCACTGAGTTTGCAAAACTCATCCAATTCAAGTCCTTTGAGTTTTGGCTTTGCTTGAAACTTGCATAGGATGTTGTTGGCGATTCTTAATGACAACTTATTACTGCCAACAAAGATATAAAATATGATAAAACAAATAGACATAGGGTTGATTACTAATGAATTCCATGAGTTTTGGTGTATATGTGCTTACAGGAATAAAGTGGCAAAAGTAGAGCCAAAGTGGGCCCAGGACCAGGTCGCCCGACCTACCTTGGTCGGCCGATCTGGGTCCAAGCCCAGTGAGGTCCATTTTTCAGCCCAACAGCAATAAGCACACTCAGGAGTGATCAGGCACGTTGAAATCAAGACGGTGGAAATGGAGAGTTGGGATTGGGCCACGTGGCAAGCACTTGGATTCATGGGCCCACATTTCTAACTTAACTGACACACCTTCGCCATTACCCACCGGAAACCGACTACAGGACCCACTTGCAAGACACACTGACGAAGTGGGGCCGAGGGGCCACAGCTCTGGGTCGGCCGACCTGGCCACGTGCCCGAATCGGCACCGCCTTCACCAGTAACTATAAACCGTCACTAGGAGTTCATCTGTGCCGTGGATCATCAAAGACGGTGGATCTGATGGTCGGCCGATCCCCCATAGTCGGCCGACCTGGGCCCACCTCCGGACCGCCTCAACCGCTGCGAACCGACTCTTAACCGCCTCTCCAAGCTATAAGTAGCTGAACTCGGGGCAGGGCTAATCATCATCGAGCAGAAGTGAAGATCCAAGGCGAAGCCCTCCTCATATCCAGAGTAGAAATAGGGAGAGAGTGAGGGAGAGTCTGGAGGAGTCCCGGCCTGTCGGCGACCCTCCACCTGTACCTCGACGGATGTGAGCTACTCAGTAAGTATCCGGGATTCAACTAGTAATTAAGTCTGAGTTATAGATAAGTTAAGTCTCTATTGTGCTTGTGGATTCGTTGCTTTATTTATAAAGTATTCTAATCTTTGATCAAGGTTAGGATAGCTGATATTATCTTAGGCGTGGTGCTTAGGTGTATATCTGCCATCGTTTGCCTCGTAGCCCCACGGATTAGTAGAGGTAGGTGGCAGGTGGTGACAGCCCTGTCCGTCCTTTGTAATCCTCCACGTACGGGTACGGCGTAGAGCTGTTGGCCGGCAATTTCTAGAGGCCTAGGATACCCCGGTGCCTAAAGCAAGCATAGGAGAATTCTCTTAACTATCATCAGAGCCTTAGTGCTAAGTTATCCTCTCTACCCAGCCTTTATATACACTCGATCGATCCGGCTCAGCTTTAGTGATTAGATATACTTTTACGTTCCCTGTGGATTCGATACCTGTTTACTCACGGATGAAAGCTACTACGACAGCCGTGCGCTTGCGGATTTTCTGTTTGCCACCGCTGGTGTCAACAAGCTTTCTGGCGCCGTTGCCGGGGAACGGTAGCAGTTATCTAAGATCTAAGGTTGCCCGTATATCTTTTATTTTATATTTTCTTTTTATTTCCTTTTTATCAACCATGAATTCCACCCAAATTCATGAGTTCTCTGCTCCAAAGGGCGAATTATTGGAGCCGCACCCCTCGTCAAATCCTATTTTAACCGATAGCTATGAACTTCGCCCTGCCTTCATAGCTATGGTCCAGGACATATCCTTCTCTGGAAGTGATGGTGAAAACCCATACCGTCACTTGCACGAATTCGAATTGCTTTGCTCGTGTCTGGTCATATCAGGCATGACGCAGGCAACGATTAGATGGAAGCTCTTCCCGTTCTCTCTCAAAGAGAAAGCGAGGAAGTGGTACGATCACACCGTTGCGCTAACGAACGGTGAATGGGAAAAGTTACGGGACAAGTTTTGTCTTGAATACTTTCCTGTTCACCGGATCTGTGCACTTCGGAAGGAGATCATCAACTTCCAGCAACGAGAGAAGGAAACGATCGCTAAAGCATGGGACCGATTTCAGGACATGTCTAACAGGAATAGATCTAGGCTTCCCAGACTATATGCTCATGCAGCATTTTTGGTCTGGGTTGAATAGTGAAGATGCCCGGTACATAGACATAGCAGCCGGGGTTCATTCTTACACATAACCCCGGCCAGAGCAAAAGAAGTCCTAGCGGCCATCCGAGAGAACTCTCCTGCGGACGCGACCGAGACTGAGCAAGAAGACTCACAAATAGAACCCATAGTCTTGCCCAGTCCAATTCCTGAGACCCCATCCGTTGAGGAAGAGGAAACTCAACCTCTCGGATTACCATTTGAGTTCGAGGAAGATCTTTTTGAAGACTTTGAGAATACCTTGAACTACTCAATACAGAAGAAGCCTACGGTAAAGACCCCCTCCATCTATATGGAGAAAGAAATTTTGAACGAAACCGTGAGGGAGTTGATCGCCATCCTAAACACAGAATGGTCGAACGAATCTGAGACTTCTTCCGAAGTTATTCGGATTAACTTACCTTCGCAGACCATTCGAGGTTTCATAAGCAAGGTGGCCGTAGACATTCTGTACAACCCGACCGTTGGGGCAAACATCATGTCCAGTTCTTTCGCCTACATCCTTGGACGACGTAAAAAGATGGCCCCAATGTCAAGACTTCTTAAAACACCCTCAGGTCGTATTCTCAAGAGTCTCGGCCTAGTACGAGATTTTCTCCTCTCTCACCACGGGATTGAGATGCCTCTAGACTTTTATGTCTTTGAGACATCAGATTTCGACCTCCTTATAGGACATCCTATCGAGGGCCTGCTTCAGGATATAACCTCGGAAGGAAACCTCCTAGCTAAAGTAGGAAGGAATCTTCTCACTATACCTTTAGCTAGGGTTAAGAACTCCATAGTTGAACCTTTGACAGAACCTAACCCAGCTGAAGAAGTGAAATTCCTACAACATAGTGACCCATTTGAGTCATTCCTCGAAGAGAATGTTCACAATTTTATAGAGGAAGAGGATGACGCTTCTGAGCCGCTTGAGACCGAGGAGCCACCTAAGACACACGTTGAGCTAAAACCCTTGCCTGCTGGCCTTCGCTATGTCTTCTTAAATGGAGACCGGGACACACTCGTCATCATTAGTGACAAGCTATCGCAGGACGAGAGTGATAGACTCATAAGGGTGCTTGAGAAACACCGCTCGGCATTCGGGTACTCCCTCCAGGACTTGAAGGGAGTAAGCCCTGCACTCTGTACCCATCGCACTACACCTTCTAGGGAGCCTCAGCGTAGGCTAAATAATGCAATGAGGGAAGTCGTAAAAAAGGAAGTTTTGAAACTTCTACACACCGGGATCATTTATCCCGTCCCTCATAGTGAATGGGTCAGCCCTGTCCAAGTAGTGCCCAAGAAGGGAGGTATGACCGTCGTAAGTAACGAGAAAAACGAGCTGATTCCTCAGCGTACCGTTACTGGGTGGCGGATGTGTTGACTACCGCCGGCTTAACAAGGCAACAAAGAAGGATCACTTCCCGCTCCCCTTCATCGATGAGATGTTGGAGAGACTCGCGAACCACTCCTTCTTCTGTTTTCTTGATGGGTATTCCGGCTATCACCAGATTCCCATCCACCCCGATGATCAAGAAAAGACCACCTTCACTTGCCCCTATGGAACGTATGCATATCGTAGGATGTCGTTCGAATTATGCAATGCGCCAGCATCGTTCCAAAGGTGCATGATGTCCATTTTCTCAGACATGATTGAAGAAATCATGGAAGTTTTCATGGATGATTTTTCAGTCTATGGAAAGACTTTCGATCATTGTCTGCAGAACTTGGACAAGGTACTACAAAGATGCCGAGACAAGGACCTGGTGCTAAACTGGGAAAAGTGTCATTTCATGGTCCGAGAGGAAATAGTGTTGGGACACTTAGTGTCCGAACAGGAAATAGAGGTGGATAGAGCAAAAATAGAAGTCATAGAAAAGCTTCCACCTCCCACCAATGTTAAAGGGATCCGCAGCTTCTTAGGTCATGCGGGGTTTTACCGGCGCTTTATCAGAGATTTTTCTCAGATAGCCAGGCCCCTTACTAGCCTCTTAGCCAAGGACGTGCCCTTTGATTTCGATGATGAGTGTTTACATGCTTTCACCATTTTAAAGAACACTCTCATCTCAGCACCAGTCATTCAACCCCCTGACTGGACGCTACCCTTTGAGATTATGTGTGATGCCAGTGATTATGCTGTTGATGCTATCCTTGGACAGACCAAAAATAAGAATCGTCATGCTATCTCATATACTAGTAAAACTTTGACAGGAGCTCAACTTAATTATGCTACCACTGAAAAAGAGCTCTTGGCAGTAGTTTTTGCTATAGACAAGTTTAGATCTTACTTGGTAGGAGCTAAGGTGATTGTCTACACCGATCACGCTGCTTTGAAATATTTGCTTACCAAGAAAGATGCTAAACCATGCCTTATCCATTGGATTCTCTTACTCCAAGAATTTGATTTAGAAATTAAAGATAAAAAGGGAGTAGAGAATTCAGTAGCAGATCATTTGTCGCGTATGCAGTTTACTAACATGCAGGATCTACCGATAAATGATTTTCTACGCGACGACACCCTACTCAAGGTGACCGCCTCCGACCCCTGGTATGCAAATATTGTGAACTTTATGGTTGCAGGATATGTACCGTCAGGGGAGAACAAGAGAAGGCTGATCTACGAGAGTAGACTCCATCTATGGGACGAACCATACCTGTATAGGGTATGTTCAGATGGCATGCTCAGGCGATGTGTACCAACAAATGAAACAAGGAAGATCCTTGAGCAGTGCCATGCAGCCCCATATGGAGGTCACTACGGGGCATTCAGGACAAGGTCAAAGATCTGGCAGAGTGGATTCTACTGGCCCACAATATATGAGGATACAAAAGAGTTCATTCGACGATGCCAGCAGTGCCAGAAACACGGAGGGATCACTGCAAGAGATGCTATGCCACTCACAAACAACTTACAAGTTGAGCTGTTTGATGTGTGGGGCATTGATTTCATGGGACCCTTTGTCAAATTCTATGACAGTGAGTACATCCTGGTGGCAGTGGACTATGTCTCGAAGTGGGTTGAAGCAATGCCATGTCGAGCCGCTGACTCCAAACACGCGCGAAAGATGTTCCATGAGATCATCTTTCCACGTTTTGGAACTCCCAGGATGGTGATCAGTGATGGAGGGTCGCACTTCATCGACAAGACCTTCCGGAAATTTCTGGCAGAACTGGGGGCAAAGCATAACATAGCTACACCGTACCACCCCCAGACAAGCGGTCAAGCAGAAACATCGAACAAACAGATCAAGAACATTCTGCAGAAGACCATGACAGAAATGGGCAAAGGATGGAAGAGCAAGTTACCAGATGCTCTATGGGCCTACCGAACGGCGTACAAAACGCCGATCGGAATGTCCCCATACCAGTTGGTTTACGGCAAGACTTGCCATTTACCAGTTGAGCTAGAGCATCGGGCGCACTGGGCTATAAGAAATTGGAACATGGATTTGCCAGCAGCCCAGCAGATGAGAAGGATGCAACTATTAGAATTGGAAGAGTGGAGAGACAAAGCATACCACAGTGCCAGAATCTACAAGGACAGAACTGAGAGATGTCACGACAAGAGGATCAAGGTGAAGGAGTTCCACCCCGGGGATAAGGTATTACTCTTTAATTCCAGGGTGAAGCTCTTTGGATATGGAAAACTTCGAAGCAAATAGGAAGGACCATTCGTTGTGGTGGAGACTTCATCGCATGGGGCAATCACACTCCAAGATGATGAAGGTAACCTCTTCAAGGTAAATGGTCAACGTTTAAAAGTTTTCTTTGAGCCTGATAAAGTAGATGAGGAATTTGACGTGATCAATTTGGTCATGGAATGATTTCCATTTATAATTACACCTTATGTTAAATCCTTAACCCCTAGCACGTGAATGCACATTTTGGGGTTTAGTGGACCTGTCACGTAGTGCACAAAGAAGAAGAGGGCGACCGGGCTCAAGGCCAGGTCGGCCGACCTGACCAGGTCGGCCGATTTGATCCTAAGCCCGATCAGCCCTATCTTCTGCCAACGTTCTTCTCTAACGTCTCTGAAGCCGTTCTGCGGTGGACGAGCGATTCCAACTCTGATTGATCCGAGAAGAGGGTTAGCCTATCTTTAAAATTTCACCCATCCTCTTCTTCCCTCTCATCTGAGTTCTTCCTCGCCCCCATTCTGAAATCACCAAGCCACACCTCCCAATTCTCCATCAATGGCCGGAAAAAGCCACCCCAAATCCCGATCAACCTTTGATCTAGATGGAGAGCCCACTCCGGCCAATCAATTGGTGCCCACCAACCTGGAGCAAGCCATGGCCGTAGTTGTCACCCCTCTGGCCAGCATCCCGCCAGAGGAGGACGCGAGAGGCCGCACCAGGGGGTCGGCCGATGTGCTTGGTCGGCCGACCGGCCCTGGTGGCCCCTCACGTTCTCGCTCGGCGGCGCGGTCTCAGTCCCCGAGAAGGATCCAGAGGCGTGATGCACGGGCATCAAGCCCGTACAGAAGGCCGACGACGGGGCAATTGACCCCAAAGAAGGCGCCGGCGGCCGCTCCAATCAAGGGGGATGGACTCCCCAAGCTTCAACCAGGGGAGAAGCTGAAGGAGGTGGTCAGGAATAAGTGGGAGGACGTCGTGGCGTATCATTATACGTCCGATGTGTCCATCTACTCTCCTGCCAGCACCCCAGAGCCACGTTTCTGGGTCTTCGGGGAAAGGAAACCCGGTGGTGGCTATGGTAAGGGGCTGTTCCCTCCCCTCACACCTGAGGAGAGGAAGGAGTTGGAGGAGTCGGTGGAATCTTCACCCGCCGGCAAGATCAAGAGGCATATTAAGCCTCCTCCAATTCGCAGGCCTGGGGGCCAATTTGAGAGTGATGATGAAGAGAAGGTCCCCAAGGCTCCCTCTAATGCTGAGTTACTAGAGTTGATTACTCAACTCGGTCATGACCATGCAAAATTGGAGAAGAAGTTCGCTGAAGAGCGACTTGAGCGCATAAGTCTTCAAGACGACTTTGATATGCTTCGCAAATCAACAGCCGTGAAACTTAAGCGCTATGCCAAGGCTGCTGGGGATGAAAATCTCTACAATGCACCCTAGATACCCTAGGCCTTGGATTAGGATAGGCACATTAGTTTCCCTTCTATTCATTTATTTCATTTATTTCTTTTGATTATCTTGTAATGTGCCTCTGAATTGATGAATAAAATAAAGTGTTTAGCATATTAGGATTGTGTTTTCTTTTTTGTTTCCACTTGTTTTGAGTGAAAGGTACAAGTGTGGGGGAAAACACAACGGGAAACAGAGCGATCCAACACGAAACAGAGAACATCAGAACGCAACAGAGCAGCACGAGAAAGATCTGAACCAGGGGAGTCACCCCCAGGTCGCCCGACCCCACCAGATCGGCCGACCTGGCTTGGGTCCCACCTGACCTCTGTTTCTTCCTGCACGCTGGTTTGGTCATCCTAAACTCTGTTTCAGTTGAATACTCGCAGAACCTGATCAAGGAATTTAAAAACTTAATAAAATCAACCCTTTGCATCTCACCATCACTTGGAAGTTCTTTTTAACTTACATATATTTTATTCCCTGTACCTTTTGGCTTGTGGAAGTCCTCATATTTATAGGAACTCATGTCAACTAGGTTATTGCATTTTGAGATATGGCTTTAATATGAAAGATACCTTTGCTATTTGAGTACTTGGAATTTATGAAAAGTTTTAAAACTTTGTACCTTGCTATGCTGCTCATGGGTTTGAGAGACAAACACTTACAAATATGATCAAGCTTTACCTTTGAGCTTTGAGTTGTTTCAAGTCTTGTGACCCTTATTAGAAATATTTCATGTTTTTAAAGTCAATATCACGTACACTCCACCATAAAAGCTAAATCCTTACACTGAGGATGAAGCAAAACATGCCTTTGTCTCATGGTCATAAAATAAATACTCCTGAAAAAACGACCCTTCTTCCCAGAATTAAAATAGAAAGAAGATATGGGCTAAATGCATAGAAAAATAAAGAGAAGAAAAAGACTCATGCTAAAAGAGCATTGAGTGAAAAAAAAAAGTGAAGTGCAATAGCCCATATCCAAAAGAAAGAGAAAGGGAAGAAAGGTCAAAACAAAGGAGTATCATTAAATGTCCACCTCATATCACACACTTGCACATCTTGACTTGATTACATGACTTGTCTCTGATTTGGATCCAATCCTTGGAATGACAACATAAGTGAGAAAAGGTATGTTTCTTGAGAGCTCCACACAAAAAAGTTCTATTTTGGAGAGTATGAGTGTTGTCTAACCACCATGATCATCCAGAGAGAAACTCTTTGAGGAGCAAGGCATAGGTTTTCTTTGCAAAATTTCAAAACCCCAAGTACTTGAGAGTGAAGTGTATCATGTCATAGAAAATTGTTGTTCCTTCCTGCAATAACTCAGGAAGACATGATAGCCACTCATATACTTCCACTAAGCTTGAATGTTTGGGAATAACCTATATGTTTGTTAATGATCTCCATGATGAAGCTTAAACTTTACTCGAGGGCGAGTAAAGGATAAGTGTGGGGGAGCTTGTTGGCGATTCTTAATGACAACTTATTACTGCCAACAAAGATATAAAATATGATAAAACTAATAGACATATGGTTGATTACTAATGAATTCCATGAGTTTTGGTGTATATGTGCTTACAGGAATAAAGTGGCAAAAGTAGAGCCAAAGTGGGCCCAGGACCAGGTCGCCCGACCTACCTTGGTCGGCCGACCTGGGTCCAAGCCCAGTGAGGTCCATTTTCAGCCCAACAGCAACAAGCACACTCAGGAGTGATCAGGCACGTTGAAATCAAGACGGTGGAAATGGAGAGTTGGGATTGGGCCACGTGGCAAGCACATGGATTCATGGGCCCACATTTCTAACTTAACTGACACACCTTCGCCATTACCCACCGGAAACCGACTACAGGACCCACTTGCAAGACACACTGACGAAGTGGGGCCGAGGGGCCACAGCCCTGGGTCGGCCGACCTCCCCAGGTCGGCCGACCTGGCCACGCGCCCGAATCGGCACTGCCTTCACCAGTAACTGTAAACCGTCACTAGGAGTTCATCTGCGCCGTGGATCATCAAAGACGGTGGATCTGATGGTCGGTCGATCCCCCATAGTCGGCCGACCTGGGCCCACCTCCGGACCGCCTCAACCACTGCGAACCGACTCTTAACCGCCTCTCCAAGCTATAAGTAGCTGAACTCGGGGTAGGGCTAATCATCATCGAGCAGAAGTGAAGATCCAAGGCGAAGCCCTCCTCATATCCAGAGTAGAAATAGGGAGAGAGTGAGGGAGAGTCTGGAGGAGTCCCGGCCTGTCGGCGACCCTCCACCTGTACCTCGATGGATGCGAGCTACTCAGTAAGTATCCGGGATTCAACTAGTAATTAAGTCTGAGTTATAGATAAGTTAAGTCTCTATTGTGCTTGTGGATTCGTTGCTTTATTTATAAAGTATTCTAATCTTTGATCAAGGTTAGGATAGCTGATATTATCTTAGGCGTGGTGCTTAGGTGTATATCTGCCCTTGTTTGCCTCGTAGCCCCACGGATTAGTAGAGGTAGGCGGCAGGTGGTGACAGCCCTGTCCGTCCTTTGTAATCCTCCACGTACGGGTACGGCGTAGAGCTGTTGGCCGGCAATTTCCTAGAGGCCTAGGATACCCCTGTGCCTAAAGCAAGCATAGGAGAATTCTCTTAACTATCATCAGAGCCTTAGTTCTAAGTTATCCTCTCTACCCAGCCTTTATATACACTCGATCGATAAGGCTCAGCTTTAGTGATTAGATATACTTTTACGTTCCCTGTGGATTCGATATCTGTTTACTCACGGGTGAAAGCTACTACGATAGCCGTGCGCTTGCGGATTTTCTGTTTGCCACCGCTAGTGTCAACAGATGTATTTGGGATGTTTTGGGCTAGGTTTTGGCATGTGCGCATCTAACTCAAGCATAGATCTAGTTTTGATCAAGCTACTAAGATGGTATTGTCATTTATCACCAAAACTCGCCATCTAAGATGGCCTAGATGCTTCAATCTCCCCCTTTTTGGTGATAGATGACAACACACCCAAAAGAGATAAATAATTAAGAGCAAAGGGTTTGTGGTTTACCAAATCCACTCGCCACAAGATTTGCATAAAGTAAATGCGATAAGTAAATGACATTAATTAAACAAGCATTACTTAAGCAAACCACTCACAAGGTGTATAGACATGTTAAAGCAAGAACAAACACAAGACCCAAATAACATGTCCATACACAAAAGAACCATGAAGAAGCAACACATCCCTTCCCAAGCTCCCCCTATCTCTAACCCTCCTATCTATCTCCTCCTTTGGCATCTAAGCACCAAAAGGAGGTCCTCAAGGGTCCTGCGCTGGAGGCGAAGAGGCGGGAGGAGTCTCCGGGCGACGAGGCGCTGTAGTGAACTGCTCGGTGTCGATGTCCTCGTCGGTGTCGGAGGCGGAGGCGGTGCCGGCTGTCTCGAACTCAGCTGGAAGTGAAGTAGAAGCCGTCGGGAGTCCAGACGCCGTCACAGCAAAGGGGTCCTCAGCAGCCATCATCTCCCTCTCGATCTGGGCGGTCACCGACTGAAGAGTCAAGTCTGGAGTCTCAGAGAGTGAGGCGGTGGCCGGCGGAACTGAAGCGGTGGAAACTGGGAGAGTCGGCTGGGGTGACGACTCGAAGAGTAGAAGTCCTGAACTGACTGGAGCCGTCAGAGATCCCAGAGGCCGCGGAGCGTGCTGGTGAGCAATGAGAACTGGCTCGGGCTCTGGGGAACCTCCTCCTGCTGCTGCGGCTGCTGCTGTACTGGCACTGGGAGAGGATCGGGCGAGGGAATGGCCCAGTCTGGATCAGCGGCGAGATCGGGAACGTAGAGATAGGAGTGAACTGATACCAGCTGACTGAAGCTGGCAGAGGAGTAGAGGCACTGACTGGGGGCCGGAGATCGGGCACCACTGGAGCTGGAAGGCCTGCGTGGTCGTAGAGGGTGCCGATCGTCCCATGCAGCCAGTTGAACATCAGAGCTGAGGAGTACTGCTGCTGCTGGAGAGCTAGAGCGGTGGCCTGCTGCTGCTATTTCATGGTGTTCATCATCTCTGTCTGCCGTTCCACCTGACGAGCGAGCTCGTTCTGGAGAGCTAGCTGCTCTCTCCGGAACGAGTCGTGCTGCAGTGCCTGCTCTCTGCGGATCGCGGCCTGCTGCTCCTCAAGCTGCTGTGAGTGCTCGAGCTGCGCCTGCTGAGTAGCTGCCAGTGACTGAAGAATAGCGGTGAGCTCTGAAGGCTGAGTCACGACGGCCTCTGTGACAACCGGAGGCGGTGGAGGTGGTGGAGCTGAAGGTCCTGCCTCGGCGTCGTGAGCAAGAGGAGGAGGCGAGAGCGGCGGAAGCTCGAAGTCGCTGTCCTCAGAGCTGTCACTGGAGACCATGAAGTACTGAGGTAACTGAGCCTCTGCCTGAGCTAAGGTACTGTCCTCCTCTGCTGCCTCTGCTCGCTGCTCTGGAGCCATCTGCTCTGTGGCCTGCCTCATAGCTCTACGGCCGCGGCGGCGGTCATCCGGCTTGGCCGGACCGTAGGTGGCGTAGCGAGAGGGTGTCGACAGGTAGAGCTCTCTGAAGCGGGGTGGTCGGTAGGTCGAGAAGATCCGAGAAAGAATGTGACCGTAGACCATCCGGTGTCCAGCTGGCAACCCGTCAGAGATGACGTCCTGAATCTCGCAGATCAGAAAGTCAGCTATGTCGAACCAAGTCTGCGTGATCAGAGCTGCCAGAAGCTACTGCTGAACGGACGAGACTGCCTCCCCGTAGCCTGCCCTCGGAAGGAGTGAGACTCGAGTAGTGCGGAGGAGGGCGTAGGCCAACTGAGTCATAGCATCTGGGACTCGGGGGGCGCCAGGGATCAGCGGGGGTCAAAGAGCATCGCGACCTGCTCGTCGGAAGGGAAGACACCCCCAAGCTGGCTGCAGCGGGGAGGAGTGGCACCAGGGTGAGCCTGCTCGTGAATCCGGTACACACACTCCTCCAACCCGAAGAACTGTCGAATCTGCTGAGCTGTGAGCCGGTGCTTCTCCCCCTCAAACATGAACACCATGTACTCGCGGTCCGCGGGGATCCACACCGTGGAGTAGAAGACTCGGATCCACTCCTCAATGAAGCCATTGTGGCTCAGCAACTCTATCAACCCTGGCTGTGCCTCAAAGAATGGCCTGACATCCTGCCCAGCTGCCTCCCGGATACGGGCCACGTCGATCCGGCGGTGCTCAAACAGACGGATGCGCCTCTTGTGATAGGACAAGTAAAAGCTGTGCTGTATGTAGGTCCAGAAGCGCTGATCAACCCCGGGCTCTCTCACAGGAACGAACCAGTCGATGTCCTGAGATAGACGAAGCCGCTTGATGTGGCCAGCTCTGACGTTGGTGAGATCCACCAAATGGAACTGAGCGACCTCTGCGTGCTCTCCTGGCTAGGCGTCCTGCCTGTGCACCTCTGCTAGCTCCTCGAGCTGAGGGCCCTGACCACGGCGACCGCGCTGGGTACCACCACCACGACTCCTAGGACCCTGTCGTGTGGCCTGAGGGGTAGTACGAGCGCGACCGGAGCGGCGTAGCTGGGGCTCCTCCTGTCCTACCTCTGTATCTGCTGTCCCGGAACCGGCTCCCCCTGCCTGTGCTCCCCCTGCCTCTCCTGGCTCCCTGATGAGTAGAGGGCATTGCTGGTGGGTGTCTGGGACTGCCATGGCTCTCTCAAGCTCGCGCTGCTCGCGAGCCCTCTTCTTGCTCGGCTTTGGTTTCTGAACTGCCTTGCCTTTGCCCTTGTCTCTTCCCATCTGCCGATAAAGATAATGAAAGACACCCATGAGAAAGGAAGGCTTATTGGAAAGGCATGAAGTCCATATTTGAAGAAAGTGACCACATGAAACTATTTGACTAAGTAATTAATCAATGCACTAAGCATTAGACAATAAATCACTTAGACAGGGAGTAACACATGGTGCAAGATATGAGAGATTGTTGACTTGGCATCCATGAATTTGTAAGAGATGTACCGAATGTACCACTTATTGAGCATATGAGTTATACACAGAGCATAAACTACATATACAAGATAAATGTACATAAGGTATAACCAAGAATGCCCTTTTGAAAGATCATGGATGACAGAATATGGACTAGGATCATGCTATTGCCTCACTGAATCAAATCACAAAATTCTCATGGCAGGATTTGGTCTAAGAGATTTGATCAGATTGGGAGGAAGATTTGGGGGGGAAAGATTTGAAAGCTCACCACTAAGAACAAAGGGGATGAAGGAAACGTGAGAAACGCGCGGAGCTCCTTCTTCCCCAAAGGCCGGCGGCGGCGCACGATGCCGGAGAAAGGCCGCGGGCGGCGGCGGGGGCCGAAGCCCTAGCGGGCCAGGGGAGGTGCGCACGGAGCTCGAGGACCAAAACGGGCCGGTCAAAGGGCGGAGGCGGCGGCTGGGCTGCGTGGAGGAGGCGCGGCGGCNGCGGCGCACAGGTGCGGGAGCGGGCGCGGCGGCGGGCGGTTGCAGTACGGATATGAGATTAGGTCAAACGCCCGAGACGTTATATGACATGTGGGGCCCGAAAGATTCCATCGGCGTATAATCCGGTGATTGCGGCGGAGCAACGGCGTCTATGTTACTCAGGGACCATGTAAAGAAGGGTGACCGAGAACAGTATCGCCGTATGATACGCCTGGAGCGCCGTATCAAAGGCCGGTAGATAGATTGATTTGAAAACCAAAGCGCCGTACTATACGCTGCTACTGTGTGGAACCGAGGCGTATAATACGCCGTTTGGGTTGAACAGGAGCCATCGAATATGGATCGCCGTATGCTTCATGATTATCCGCCGGTCACTATTTAAAGCATACGCCGTTCACAACTTGATGCAAGAGATCCGCGAAAACAGCACGCCGTATTAAACGCGTGGTGCGGCGGAAGATACGGCGCTGAGAGATTTTTGAGGCTGAATTTTATCTTGTACTTATCCAGATGTCACTAACAAATTTTTTTAAAGGATTACTAACAATTTTTAAATCTCCAACAACAGTAGAAGTGAAAAATTAATGAAATTGGATTCCCGCTCACTTGCCCGAGCCAAACGAGCCGAGCGCACCACTGGTTTCATGGAAAAAGTCGCTCCTGTCCAGGCCACCGCCTCAGCCCAGTTGAGGGCATTTTCGTGTAAGTCATACGTTCTTGTTTCTGTAGTGTCACTTGTTAGCATCCCATCTAATAGTCTATGACAAATATAGTGACGAATACCATGGTCATAACCTGGTGACAAACGTGCATACGTCACTAAGTTAATGACAAATTGGGTCCATTAGTCACAGAAGGGGGATAGTGACCCACCTTCTATGACCACAGCCATATTGTCATTGTAGTGTCATAGAAGAGGTACAATGACAACGAAAAGACTATAACTGTCACAATCTGTTAGTCATAGAAGGTCTAATCTCTTGTAGTGACAATCGATCAGAGGACTATGTTTATGTTCGATGAATTTCAAGATTTTGCTGCCAGTATGGGTAACTAATTATTAAATTCTTCTCCTTATTATGCGCAAGCCAATGGCCAAGCAGAGGCATCAAACAAAAGTATTATCAAAATTACCTAACGAAAAATGATGAACAACCAAGGCGATGGCATTTAACGTTGACCGAATCGTTACGGGTATATCGGATGGCATGTCATGGTTCTACTGAGTTGTCTCCATATCATTTGGTTTGTGGACATGAAGCTGTTTTGCCTTGGGAGGTCAAATCGGATCAAGACGTATATCGGAACAGGATAACCTGACTGCCGACGAGTATAATAGTTTGATGAATTTTGAATTGGATGACTTGGCTGAAACTCGTTTGAGAGCTCTGGAAAATATTAAAAATAATAAGGCACAAGTTGCTAGATATTATGATAAAAAGGTTAAGCCTAAAGAGTTTGTTCAAGGGACTAAAAGTTCAGAGTTTGGGAAATGGTCACATAATTGGGAAGGCCCTTATCATGTGAATCGGTGCGTTCCTGGAAATACATATATTTTGGAAACATTGGAAGGGAAAGAGTTTTCAAAAGTGCTTAATGGAAAATAATTAAAGTACTATCCAAGTGTTTGGGTCGATTCATAAAGCCGATAATCTAAGCGATGTCGACTAAGATAGCCGATACGACACGTATCGCCTTTAGAGCAAAAATATTTACATTCCAAGTGTTCATCGATGATCGAAGTCATCGGATCAGATCAAGTGTAACCAACAAGTTTAAGTATTACAGTGCTTTCGGATCATTTCGATCGTACGCAGGCGAATATTGTCAATGTTTTGAATTGCCTCCAAATCGTCGACATCGGAGCCGGGCACGTTTTTGATGATTTTATGAATCTGGCAGACCTTGGTTAAGCGCTGTTTCATATCATCTTTTGCCGATGCGATGGCTGCCGGGATTGAGCTAAGTTCATCTTGAGTATCGGAGATTTCCTTGCGCACCTCTTCAGGCCTTTTGATCAGATCAGCTTCGTGGCTTGGAGTTGTTGGATCTGATCCTTCAGTTGACTTGGTTTGGCCTCCAAGGATTTGATTTGGGCCTGCATTGACTTCAAGTTTTGTCTGCCTTCATCACGATTTTTGATGAGTTCTTGCTGGGCTAGTCGCTCCGATATTCTTTGACGAGCTGCAAACACTTGGGCTTGATGACCTTCGATGAATGCGGCAGGGATGATCGCACTTTCGAGTTCCGATGGTAATTGACCCTTCAATTGCTTGAATAGCTAGCGAATCGGCTCTGCATCTTCCATGAGGATGGCAATGTTTTTGCCCAGATGAGTTAGCATCCCTCGGAGTTTTGCCTTGACTGCATCGGAGATGACTTTAGAAGATTGTGCAGAACTAATTTCTTCATCGCCGATTGCAGCGTCCAAGTTGATTGATGTGAAACTCATCACCAGGGAGTCGTGTGTCTGAAACAAGATATTAATAAATAAGAGTTATTAATATAATAAATATTGACATAGGGAACCGATTGATACCAGTTTAAATTGACCTTCCCGAACGTAATCGGGAATTACTTCTGGGATCAGTGCAGGAGCGGTCGTGCTGGGCAGATCTGCTTGGAGTGTTTGAGAAATTGACTCAATTGGAGAGGCAATCGGTGGAGTTGCGATTGGTTGTTCTGGTTGATTGATGATTGCCTCTGATTGAGTATCTCCGACTATGTCCTCGATGACGGGCTGAAGAATAGTACAAGGAATCTATGATTGAATCGGTTAGAATGAAGAAGTGTGAGATTAAGATAAGTTAAATGCGAATCACCTGTAGAGCCAATTCTACTTGTGTTTGAGCTGGCTAATCGGGAAGGATAATATTTGTTTCCTAAAAAAACAGTTTCATTGAAGATTATATGATTTTTTGGGAATACAGAAGGACATGCAAGATCGGATCATTACCGTTACTGCATCTATAAGCATCCTTGCACCCTCAGCAGCTTCCTCTGTCGCTTCTTCAGCGGCCCTAGAGGTTGATTGGCCAAGGATTTTTCCTCTTGTGCCAATAGACTGCATAAGGAGAAGTTATTTTTCTGATATTAAATAAAAAGAGGAATCCAAATTATGAGGAAATCGTACCGGGG
Organism: Alloteropsis semialata; assembly: GCA_004135705.1. NCBI lineage: Eukaryota > Viridiplantae > Streptophyta > Magnoliopsida > Poales > Poaceae > Alloteropsis > Alloteropsis semialata. The sequence goes on from CM014272.1 coordinate 50,141,436, forward strand.
TATGACTTTTCTTCAATTTTTTCGGCATGATGGCCTTACTGGAGGTAGCTTTCCTTTTGAATTTACCGTCCATAATGTCAGCTAGGGACGGTGTGGAGGAGCCGATTCTTGGATCCGGGGTTCTGACTGCATATCGGATCGGTCTTCCACTCCAACTAACATTTGGGACGTCTTCTTCAGCTGGCTGTTGAATGTTCAAGATATAAAATTATTCCAAAGAAGTGGGGATTGATGAAAAAAGAAGAAGGTTGATAACTTACAGGATTGTCCAGAGCTTCATAATCGGAGTCGATGAGACTGCAATAAGTGAGGGCAGGCACTCTGAACAGATGCGTTGACCATTCTTTCCACCAGGATTTGAACAATTTGGAATGGAAGATTGTGCATAGCCATTCAGTTATTGTGAAATTGGCCTCAGGTGACAGAGCTAAGATTCGATCCATTTCCAAATCGGTTGACACTAGTTCCCGATGCTTTATTTTGTTAGCAAAATATAAACCGATCGGCAATTGGCTGAATCCAAGCTGACGAACCGCCACTGATGGGTTGTAGAATTCGTAAGAAGAATTCGGACGATGTTGCTGCCAAGGATGGTTGGAGTAATGAAGGACTTGAGTACTGGCATAATCGTCTTGAGCTCATTCTGAATATTGAATGATGGAGCTCGTAATAGCGGTCAGGATCAGCATAAGCAGAATAGAGTAGATACTCTGATGCGATTCTATGATTGAAGCTTTCGAAAAAGCTGGCTATATTGCTGGAATCAAGTTTCGATCCGGGGCAGACCGATGCCGCTTCTCCAAAAGACATGCATCGGCGAGTGGTTGCGTCTTTTTCTTCTGTGTGAAAGGTTGGGAATTAATGTTTTTTGAAGTTGTAGCGCAGTGCGGATCAGAACTGAGTATGAAGCCAGAGTTGAACAAACCACCAAGGGCCTCCGATGTGGCCAACGGGTTGGCCTACTGAAAGCTTAGCTGATACTTGATGCAGGAGGTGATAAACTGCTCCAAGGAGAAGACGGCCGAGAGGGACCGATCCGCCACAGGCCAAGGTTTCAGCAATCGGCTGCATGTTGCTGGTGGCTCCAAGAGTTGATCCGCAGAATACAAATCATTCCAGCCACATATTCAGAAAAGCTGCGTGATCTCTGTCGTTGACCGAGCCGGTTTTGCCGTGATCGGTGATGTACTTTTTCCATCCCTTGGATCCCGGGCTGACTAATTTATGATTTAAATTGCATAGGAGCCTCCTTGGGTTTGTAGCATCGGTGGTGTTGAGGCCGGTCAACATATGGACATCCATTAATGTTGGAGTCATCGACGCATGGCCAATTAGATAGGCGTTGAGTGCATCGGACCAGAATAGGGAGGTGGAAGTTAGCAGATTTTCATCCTTGGCCATATCAGCAAGAGATAGGTTGATGCATTGGCTTATATCTTTTTCATCCCAAAATTTTGCTTTGGCAGCGCGGACTCTGAGAAGCCAATTTCTCCATCCGGGAATGATGCTTGACCATGATCGGAAAGAATTGGTCCAATCAGACACTTGTAGACTTGATCCTCTAAAAGGGAGTCGTTCTGATTCTAGATTGATGTAATCTGTCGGATCAGGGTCGCCCATCGGACCTAGGTAATAGGCCGATAGGAGACGAGAAACAGGGATAACAATGTCGCTCTTAATATTCTACAATGGGAAGAAAATAAAATAATAAATAAAGACATGGCAGTTCGCAGATGATTTTGAGGACAAAATGTGGAAAAATAAGATGTTCAAATCTTAATGAAGGAGCTGCGATGTTCTTACCTTAGGGACGTGAGTGCTGGTAGCTCTATCGTCCGAAGCCGCCATTGATGAGATTGGATCTAAAGTGAATAGTAACCTAGGACGAGAAAGCTCGAAGAATCATCACGAAAAACCAAGAAAAATCCAGATGAAAGGGATGAATCATGTGCGGGGAAAGTCCTTACCAAGTCTGCAGTGGAAGCTTTGAAAATGGTGATCCGAGTTCATCGTACGAAGGTTTGAGGATGGCGACGGTGGAGAGAGCTTGGCGCGATAGCAGATGAGAACGGGAGGAGGAAGACGATGGTTCGACTGGTATTTATAGGGCTTACGAAGGAAGGAACCGCCCGAGGATCGAGGCGCCGCGCTCGCGCAAGAATCAAGGGTTGCAACAGGAGGAAAACACAGATTTCTATAAACTGTTCACTACAGGAGTCATCATTGCTTGGAGAATTTTGAAACAAAATAATGTTTTATACCAAAATTGGGGGCCATATGTTGACCCCAGATTTTTGACTCAGCTGGCATAAAAGGAATATTATTTTTAATGGACACTAGGGAACCAGAGCTATAGCCGAGTCCGATTCCAATCAAGGATCATCTGATGAAGTCCTGGGCGAACACGGAGATGAGGAGGACCAAGCATTTACGATTTTGGAGGGCAGATGCGTTTAGAAGCTTCTTCAAGGCCTGATTGTGCGGCAATTGTAATATCTTTGGTAGTTTAGATTAGTTTGTTTTAAATAAATTAGAGATAGTGTCGTATCCGACAAGGATTAATTTGATTTTTAGGGTATAAATATATCCTGCATCATTGTAAAAGGACGTTCTCACAACCAACAACGCAATCACAACTTTTGGCCCTCGTGCCACCAACCCTTTTCGTCGAGTTCTTCAGCAAGCAGGGCTGCATCATCTTGACCTCTAGTTTGTCTGTAAGTGCGACATTTATCGAATTAATCTAAGCTTTAGATTGAGGCGTATCGCCCTTCTTCGTTTAGTTAATTCACCAACCTATCGAGGTGTTCTAGGCTTTAGATTGAGGTGTATCGCCCTTCTTCGTTTGGATCGCTCACTACTTTACCATATCTTGTTATTTTATCTTATCGGCTTACATCTGTATAAAGATCTATTCGTTTTACCACGTTCTAAGTTTCACAAATAGATCTGTTCATATTGTTTATATAGCTGATTTAGATTTAATTATCAAGTTACAAATAAATCTGGTTTGAACAAGTTCTTTAATATACGTTGATCTATCGGAGTAAATAAGCTAAATCGGTGCCCTGCTAGCAACGCTGTCTCGAAATCGATCCGATTGTTAGTGACACGAGATTTAGTCTATTTAATGCCTTTGGAGATGCGTGTAATAAGGAACGAGTTTAAGCTAGATTTATCCTCGATTTGGCTTTTATGGTCGATGGGTTGTTTTTAATACACTTCATATCATCACGAATCGGACTCAAGGCTGATGGTTCATGCTCATATCGGACTTCTTTTAATGCCGATCCAATAGCTGGAACGAATCGGGGCTTTGGCCGATGAGTTCCTTTTGGTTTACTGATTAAACTCTACCTTGTCGATTTCAAGTCAAATTGAGTGGCACGCCGTGAACCTCAAGACTTTGGACCTGCACTGAAGTAAAGCAAATTTTCCAAGCCACAGTGTTAATTTCCGAGAGTCAACGCCTGACTTTTTGGATGTCAACACTATCTTACCGGTCCAAAGAGTCGCGGCAGTTCAAGAGGCACTTGCAGGATTTATATTCAAAGAGGTCATTAACATTTATGGCAAGTTCTATTGGGATGGAAAAAAACTTCGATAAAAGTAGCAAATATTAGGCATTTTGTAACTTACATATGCGTCATGGCATACTTGTTGTAAATATACATAGGTGCCTTTCAAAACATTTAAATATATATGTAAGTTATATATATATAATATATATATAATATAATATAATATATATATAATATAATATATATATATATATATTAGGTGTTTTGCTATAATGCACATGTGTGCATTTCCTATAGAAAATGCACCCAGGTCTGACTGCGCACCTGGGCCAACCCAACACTCCCAGCACATGCACACATGCAAATCTAGTACTCCAAACTAAACACGTGATGTCACCTCATGTGCATATGGAGAATCTTTTCTTAATTCGAATTGAAAAAATGCGGTATCCTCTAAACCGTAAGTTGAATCGACGAACCGTTAGTTGCATCTTGCTTGAAAAAATATGCTTAACAAAACAAGATCCAACATGAATATATTTCGTGTTATTTTAGTGAATTGCAACTCTGCGTTCTTTCCATTGCAACTCTATACATGTTATATTTGCATGTGGTGTTTATAACCATATCTAGTTGCAACTCAGTTGCGTCCAGAGTTGTAACTGGATTTACAGTTGTATGCAATTCGATTGCAATTGTAACAAATGTTTGACTTTCTGTTTAACAAATGCAACAAATGTTTGACTTTCAGTTGCACCCAGAGTTGCAACTGGATTTGCAGCTGTATGCACTTCGATTGCAATTGCAACAAATATTTGACTTTCTGTTTAGACAAATGCAACAAATGTTTGACTTCCACCTATTATCTAAACATTTGTTGCATTTGTCTAAATATTCGTTGTGTTATATTTTTGATTGTTTTTGTCCCTTTGTCACAAAAATAAATATTTGTTGCATTTGTCAAAACATTTGTTGCCTTGTATTTTTGAATGTCTTTATCTTTGTGTCACGAAACTAAATATTTGTAGCATTTGTATAAACATTTATTGCATTTGTATAAACATTTGTTGCATCTGTATAAACATTTGTTGCATCTGTGTAAACATTTGTTGCGTACAGAGTTGCAACTCGAAAGCATATACAGCTGCAACACATACATAGTTGAGCTGCATATCTAGTTGCAATTAGTAGTTGCAATTGTATATGCTTCTGAGTTGCAATTGTATATGCTTCCGAGTTGCAACTAACAAAAAATGCACAAAATATATCCATGTTGGATCTTGTTTTGTTAAGCACATTTTTTCGAGTAAGATGCAACAAACGGTTCGTCGATTCGACTTACGGTTTAGGAGAAAAAGTGAATTGAAGTTTTGAACACAAAAAGATTCCATGCATGCATCATGCAGGCAGTGGGTGGACGGGAGCGCGGGGCGCGGGAGCGCGGATTTTTTTTTTCTTTTTGGTAGTCTTGCTAAGGTCTGTACGTTTCCTATACAAAATACACTTTGTTACATTTTAGCCTCGCCCTATATATTAGTATATATATTATTAGTTAACAATTAGTTTAATGTATTTTGTGGCATATAATATGTATATAAATATATATATTATAAAGGTATAATATGTATACCTATATAATAATACATATACCTATATAAAAGAAAAAAACAGAAAATAATGAGAAAACTGGAAAGCAGAAAAAAAGGAAAATTAGATCATAGCATCGAAAGAACCAACATTTAGGTATATACCATCGAAAGGTTCAAGTTCAGATATTTACCATCAAAAAATACCACGCTATAGCTATCTATCATTCTGTTTGTCTCGCGTTAGCTTTGTCGCCGTTGCCGTCAGCTTTTCCGTCGTGGTCGACGTGCGCTTCCCCGCCGCTGCACACAGGTCGACACTGTCGCGCCCTCGCATACGTCCATCCGGCCACGCCGATCCAGCCCGGCGCTGGGCCCGCGGCGCGCGCAATGGCCCTGGACGCTGCCGCCGCGGTTGATGCGCTGTCATCGGGAACCGACGCCAGCGCCGACGCCCCCGCCGCTGCCGTCTTGGCTGCGGGGGAGTCAGCGGAGGAGCTGGACGCCAGGTACGCGCCCTATGCGCGCCGGGACGCGTACGGCACCATGGGCCGCGGCCCGCTGCCGCCGGCGGAGGCGGTGCGCCTCGCGCTGACGACAGGCGTGCTCGTCCCGCTCCGCTTCGTCGCCGGGATGCTCATGCTCTACTACCTCGTGTGCCGCGCGTGCACGCTGTTCGTCGAGAAGGATGCTCGTGCCACCGCTCTTGAGTTGGTAATGCTGAGCGAGACATTCCAGAAATTAACTATTGGATCAACGGAAAATAGAAAGGGGGAAGAAGTTGCAATAAAAAAAAACAAATACTTCTCCAGCTGATTCGATTCTTTGCCGCCGGGATTTCTCTCTTCTTTGCCAGAGACTGGGGCATACATCAATTTTCTTCCAGTCAAGCGTTCGACCTCTACTCCTTGCTTCTGCAATTTTTTTTTGCCGAATCTTCAGAGGCGTTGGTAGAGATTGGGGTGCGGGGCGGCTTTGTGTGGGCGGGGGA
>CM014272.1:50148474-50162839 GCA_004135705.1 Alloteropsis semialata
TGGACTCATTTTGGTGCCTGGAACTTTGACTGCAGTTTGATTTTGCTGTTGGTGATCTGGACTCATTTTGGTGCCTGGAACTGTGGTTGCATTTTCACTTTCCTGTTGCTGATGGGGTGAAGATGGAACTATAGTTTGCTATGGCTATTGGACTCATTTTGCTGCATTGGTGATGATGGATCTGTTGGTGAACTGTTCTTGTTCCTGTTGTGAACTTCGATCTGATTTGTTCGTGATGATTGCCTGAATGGCTACTGTCATCTGTGGATGTATTTTGATGTATGTGTTTGGTTGATGGTCCTGCACGATTGATGAACTTTGTATGGCTGGTGAATGGTCATGTCAACTTTTGCTAAATGTTGTATGAACCATTAATTCTGGATGAAATGATCTGTTTGGTTGCCTAATTAAGAATGTTATTATATTCTATGAGGTTTATTATTTGTGATGATTCTTTATATGGGCTTGGGCTGTAATTGATCGAGATGGATGTTACAGAGCCAGTTCATGAAAAATACTAAAAAGGCCATTAACAAATGGACCATAAATGGACGTCTGGCCGATTGGCAGTTGGGCTTAGTTGAATTCTAAAAACCAGCCCATTTTATATAGGCCAAATGGGCCAAATTCGTTTTAGTGACTCTTATTTTTGTCATACTACATGTGCCACGTCACGCGCCATGTCACCGCCATGCCAAATCCCTGGCCACTTGTTAGCATCCCATCTAATAGTCTATGACAAATATAGTGACGAATACCATGGTCATAACCTGGTGACAAACGTGCATACGTCACTAAGTTAATGACAAATTGGGTCCATTAGTCACAGAAGGGGGATAGTGACCCACCTTCTATGACCACAGCCATATTGTCACTGTAGTGTCATAGAAGAGGTACAATGACAATGAAAAGACTATAACTGTCACAATCTGTTAGTCATAGAAGGTCTAATCTCTTGTAGTGATGATCATCTCCTAGTGTGCTTCTTGACCTGTGGGAGGATGGGCTCGATTGGGGTCCAGGCCAGGTCGCCCGACCTAGCCAGGTCGGCTGACCTGGACCTGTGCCCAATTTCGGCCATCTTTTGCACCGTAGTCCCTGTACTCAAATATATTCTGGATATGCATGCTACAATATTATTTGAATACAAATGTCTAAGTTATGCTTGATCTTTATTGGTTTTCTGAGCTTATTGACGGTCGGATTTTCATTATAAGGACTGTCAATAACTCCCACAAGCTTAGCCCTTTGCTCGTTCCAAGCAAAGACTAAAACTTTTAGAATCAGTGGATCAGGAGTTGCTTCCCCATTACTTCTCAAAAGTACCAGTGGTTCAACAAGATATTCTACCAAGAATTGAATAAGCTGGTAAAATAAAATTCCCTTATTACCTTGGCCTTTCATGGGGCTTGTAGCTTCTCCTTGTCTTGGGCGATTGGTAGCCAGAATGACTTAGACCAAGCACCTTGCCTTCTACCTTGATTGACAATCAAACCAGAGGTTTTGGAGTTTTTCAAAAAGGCAGAGTTCCTTAGGTGGTACTCTCGAGTCACTCAAGGTGTATCTTCTTACCAAGATCCTCTCACAACTCTCATTTCACTAATTGAAGTGGGGTTTGTGTGAGGAAAGTTTTGTAGTTCACTTGCATTGCACATATTGTAAAGTCAAAACCAGGATTCAAAGAGAAGTAAGTCATACTTTCAAACCAAGATGTGCACGTGTGTAAGTCGCATGGTAATGATAGCTCCTTTTTACAGGTTCCTCTTCCCCTTATAGAGGTTGCTTTTAGACACATGGCTATTTTTCTTGAATCAAGAGCTTTCATGTGCTCCCTTTTTTTTAAATACTTGGACCTTCATGTGTCCAATTTTTTTTCATCAGCCCATGTCTCTTCTTTGCAATAAATTTGGGGAAGAGTACCATACTTTACGTAGAGCTTTTATTTAGTGGATGGATGGCATGCTTACTTCCAGAGTAGAAGTGAAATATGTATATGGTTGTGTGTGCGTGATCTTGGCTTTAAGAGCATGAAATAAATCTATAGAAATCACAATGACCTTGACAAAACTCAATGCAACAACAAGTAACTTTTTGCAGGGGGTTAAATAATATGAGTTTTGGTAGGAAATTTAATCACCATAAGGAACTCTTTATTATATTTTTTTTAAAAAAAGAAAACTCCGGGCATCAAGTCTTACTTGGTAAGATCTTAAGGTAACTCAAGCCTTATCATATCATATCCAACAACAACCTAGACTAGAGCTTGCATATGCTACCCACAGATAGACTAGATAACAGAAAAGGTCATGCTCAACCAGCAAACTCAAAGCTTAGGAGAATAGCAGGTTGAAACATAGGTACAAGAGAGAAATAAGAGCAACTTTTCATTATATCCAAAATAAAGACTTAAGCATAGACTCATAACATTAATGGACTAACCTAGATAGCTCTGTTTTACTAACTTTATTCAAAAGAAATCTTTATTCAATAATGCTTACCTGAACTTACCTTATTGGGGGTCCTCCCCCAAGCTATTTTGTTGACACCGATGAACCTGTCGGCGCAGGACTCGTATTTTGCATCATCGAGTGATGACGTCTCCGTTTGTAGATTCAACTTGATGAAGCAGCATTTAACCCTAGAGATGAGGATACAAATGTTTTAACCCGCCATACCTATTTTACCTTTTCTGGCGGTCTGTTGACGGACCTTAGACGCTTCAATCGTGAACCGCAAGTGCACGGATCAGTTGTAGCTCTTCCCTTAGAGTACTCCCCCAAGGTTTATCAATCCGTGGAACTAAAGACATAAGAAACAATCTAACTAGCATTGAAAGCCTTTTATCTTGAAGAGGGGTTGCAAAACCAATATAATCTACTAAAACCCAAACACCGGAGGTAGCAAGAGAAAGTTAGAGATAACCAATCTAGATCGCCTAGATCATGCATATGTTGTAGCTCCGAGCCAAATAGAGTGAAGTAAGATAGATGTGAATCTCAATGAAAAGCATCTTTAAATCATGACCTCCGATCAAACTCTCGAAAGGCCCATCTTACACGGGATCACACCCTGTCACGATGCTCCCTTTCGGCATCAGTAACTTAAGGGCACGTTCACAAGTGAATGTGTCGAACCACTTGTAGATCTGGTATGAAACCCTAGCCACCATGGCTACAAGAACACCCCGAGCAATTTATCTCGAGAATAGATTGAAGAAGAAGCAAACCCAAGCAAGAACGAAATCATAGAAGAGGCACTTGATCGCTAGAAATTTAGAAACACATATAACTTCACCATGAATGTAAGTACATCACAAGATCACCACCGGGATCCTACCTTGATCTTGATGATCCTAGCTCCAGAACTCTGACGTGGTCTTCCTCGCAGGGTTCCCATGTCAGCTAGGGAAGAACCCTAGACAACTAGCACGACTCTCAGCTCTCCGAAAGGTGTCCCTCTAGCTTCTCTGCTCCTCGGCGGCGAATGACGAATTGATTGATGCGTGGCATGAAGGCATAGGGGCTATTTATACCCTGAGGAAACCCTAGGTCGAAGGGGGGAGGCAAACCACCACAGGAAAGGCCTGGGCCGGCCGGCCCGGGGGGTTCAGGCCGGTTTCCCTGGCCACCTCGTCCTCTGCTTTCTCCTCAAGTCTTCTGGAAGCTTCAGTAGATGTTCCACCTATGCATGTGGGCCTTTGGACATCATTTACTTCAGGATATCTTCGAGATAAGAATGGGAAGTGATAAACTTCCAAATTCTCCGATTGAGTTGCCTTGACCCCGAAGTCTCTTGACCTTATCTTGAAGCACTTGCCTTTCAAATACTCTTGGAGGTCGGTTCACCAAAGTTGAGCAGGAATGGGGCTTGAAATCACCTAGACTGACCGGCCTAGGCCATGTGGGGCTGGCCGGCCTGGCCTATTCTTTGGGCCTTTGGCCTTCATCTTTCACTGTGTCGAAGCCAATGGTCCCAAACAACAGCTGAAACGGGACAACAGAGACAAGCAACAATAAATTACTTATCTACAGTATCCTGGAATCAACAACAACCTTTACATGAAGGGGAGGGGTCCCTTTTTATAGGGAGACCAAGGGTCTTTACATTCCCATTGTACCCCTGAGATCAGGCATCATCCTCTAGACTATACAATACTAATAGCCTATGGACACTTCGGTACATTTACTCCTCCCAATGTGAATGCGTAGACTTGTGATTCCGTGCTTGACTTGGCTTGGACTTGGTCTCCTTTGACTCGGTCCATGTCAGCTTCGCCTGCTTCCAAGGGCTTTGTAGCTCCCGGATTTGGCTTCCTCTGAGTCGAGATGACCCTAAGCCGCTTCCCAGCGTCCAGAAAGCCGATGACTCCTCCAAGGACCTGCAGTATAGAGCGAACCGAAGCTTGCCATTAACCCATTCATAGCTTTTAGCACTCAACAGTATCAATATTTCACCAAATTGGCTTCTAACTTGGTTCTGATAACGCCACTTCGGCATTCTGCTACATGATGACCGAAGCCAATTGGCTTTAGCATACAGCGAGATGTGATCACCGAAGCCGATTGGTGTCGGGGTCCTTTACCGCCGGCAAGTAATAAAATCGTGGAGTGCGCGTCGGGCCTCGGATGGTTACGCAAAAGGGGGACACAAGGATTTATACTGGTTCGGGCCTCCGGGGAGTAACACCCTACGTCCTGTTCGTGCTGCTCGTGTTATTTGCGCTGGTTGGTAGTAGGGGGTACAAGCAGGGCGAGAGAGGGACTAGCTCCCAAGTCTCTGGTGAGTAAACGAGCTCAGTCCGGTGACTGGCTGGAGGAAGAAGAAGCACAGGAGAGGGAGCGCTCCTCCGGAGAGAAAAGAAACTCCCTGCCTCCCGTAGGAGGCCCAGGAGAGAAGAGGAAAAGAGTTCGTGCCCCTCGCAGGGGGCCTGGCCTTCCCTTTTATAGTTCAAGGGGAGCCAGTAAAGTCAAAGGTAAAAGAGAGAGAGTACACGGTAAAAAGGGGAAAAAAGAGGAGTGCTTGCCCATGCTGTGGGGCCCGTTGTCCTTCCGAGTGCTGTAGCCATGCCCTGCTGGTGCCAGTGGTGTCAGGGAGTGGTTGGCACAGTGTAGCAGCTTGACTTCGGGTGTCACGGTCTTCTCGGAGGTTGCTTCGTTACGAAGGAGCGAACCAGTCGGAGACGGAGATCTTGTCGGGCGAATCGGAGTCCTGTCGGGCGATGGTGCAGCTCGTCGGGCGTAGCGGCTGCTTGCCGGGTGAGATGTGGTTCTTGTCGGGCGAAGGAGCAACTCCTCGGGCGGGACGGAACAGCTCGTCGGGTGAAACGTCCAGCTCCTCGGGCGAAGGAGTAACCTGTCGGGCGCTGCCTGCAACTCGCCGGGCGAGCATGCAACTCATCGGATGCTGCCAGCTTTGTTGTGCTGCGCTGAGAGAAAATAGAGAGAGAGAGGCCTTCACTTGAAAAGGCATGCATGCAATAATTAAAAAAGGCACCATGCATGCACATGCATACTCGCATGCATGCACCTACCCAGGCACGTACGCGAGAGGGGACTTTAGAGAGAAAAATAATCGTGTCGTTGCTATGTTCGGGTGGAGATAAATCAGGGAGAAAGGGATAGCTGCCCTGTGCAAGGGTCGGGGCTTTTTATTTTTAATCCGCTGCCACTGGATACCCCTAATATTGGTATCCGACAATTGGCTTTCGTATACGGCGGGACGTGATCAGCGAAGCCGATTGGATTTTGTATACAGCAAAATGTGATCATCGAAGCCGATTGGCTTTTGTATATAGCGAAATGTGATCATCGAAGCCGATTGGCTTTTGTATATAGCGAAATGTGATCACCGAAGCCGATTGGCTTTTGTATACAGCGAAATGTGATCACCGAAGCCAAGATAGAGATATGTAGAGCAAACAAAAGCTAAATTGGCTTGATTTCCTCGGTTCACTGTCGTCCTCACGCATGAGATGAAGCAAAACAAGTAGAAGGCGTTTGTCAGCGGGCCAAATCCCCAACAGTAGCCCCTCGAGGACGAGGGCTTTCTTCAACAGGCCGAGCTCCACGAAACTAGGATTGCTTGCCAGCCAGAGAAACGCCTCCTCCTTGTTGGAGAAAGCCCTTTAGTGTTTTGTCGTGATTATTCTATTTTTGCTTCGTTTGTCTGATATGTCATGTCATTTGGCTTCGTTTATTTAAAACTGGTTGAATTGTTTTAACTGTTGTTGTAACTTTTGCTTCGGTTTGACCGAATTTGAAACGGCGGTTCGTTTTTTGAGATTTTAACAGTCAGATTTTACTGGCCTATAAATAGGACCGAAGGGGGGGTCAATTTTGCTTGCTTCATTTTGCTTGTCTTGAGCTTGACATTCTCTCTGGGTTTTGGAAGCTTTTGAGTTCAAGCTTTGGCTTTCTTCTCTCGACACAAGTAAGTTTTGCTTTTTGTGCTCTACTATTTCCTTCTTTTTTTCCTTTGTCTTTTTGCTGCTTTGTTTGCTTATTGTTTTTTCCTGTTTGTTGTAGCGGCTCGTACGAAGCAAACCGCTCGTCTGATTGGCTACGTCTCTGACGAAGACAACTCAGACGGCATGGATATGGATGCTGCCGAAGCTGCGCAGTTTGCTCAGGAAATTGAGGGCAACGTGGCCGCGGACCCCGAAGCCGGAGCTGCTATGATTATTAATGATCGAGGCAAGGGACCTGCCGAGGAAGATGTTGCTGCAGGTGACGACACAGAGGACGCTGGATCTACAGCCGAGGATGCCCTTGAGGACGTAGAAGCCGATGCTTCTGATCTCTTGGATTATCGGAGGAAGCCAAAGACCACTGTCTTTGGTGAGTCTCGTGTTACCCCTTCGTTGATTCGCTTCTATAAGGAAAAGGGGTATTTTGAGGCTGGCCAAGGACGAGCCCCTGGCACAGAGACTACCCCGACGCCTGAGCCAGACGAAGCTGTGGTATTCAAGGAATTCTTAACTGCCAGGCTTCGGATGCCTATAGATAATGTTGTTGCTGATATCCTTGGGAAGTTTGGCTTGCAGCTCCATCATCTTACCCCCAATGCTATTACTCATTTACTTCGCTTCTTTTGGGCCATGAAGACCAACGCATCAGATGTTAATGCGGACTGCTTCGTCCGTTACTTTGAAGGGCATCGGCAGACAAAGAGTGTTAAGGTTGACGGCTTTGATTACGAGCCGGATTATGGTAGTGTTACTTTTTGCGCGCGGTGGAGGCAGACTGACAAGCAGAAAGTAGAACTTACCTTTTGTCAGAGAAACACGTGGGACAAGAGTTGGAAAAACTATTGGCTTTATGTCAAGGTGCCCGCGCTGGAGAATGTGCTGGACGATGGAACGAAGCTGATGGCCTTTCCTCTGCGTAGTTCTTTTGGTCCTTGTGATTTTGTGGCTTGCCCTTCCTTCGACAGAAATGCCCCCGGCTTTGATCGCTGTGAAAGTGCTTTTTTCAAGGCTAGCCGGGTTTCAAGCAGCCGGGATTTGATTGAGGAAGGGCTTGCCGTTGGAGTGAATGTCTTATCTGCTTCGTGGAAGCCATTTGCTGTTGAGACTAGGCTGTACAGAGGTATTCCTCATGTTTGCTTTCCCAAGTTTGGGGTGAAAAAGCCAGAGAATATGTCTGACTTCGCCTTCGTTCAGTCCATTGAGTTAATGGCTGAAATTATTTGTGGGAAGTACACTACCAAGGAACATGAGAGTTGCTTGGCTTTGGTGGATGGGGTCCGGCTTAACAGGGTGTTCGATGAGATGGGCGTTAGCTATCCTCAGCGCTCGGCCCCATCCAGGCCCTCAAAGAAGTTCACTGATTAGGATCACCCTAGCGTGCTATCAACCCTGAAGCCGGGTCGAGGCCGTGGGAGGAAAGGACGTACTGGAGGCCGTGGTAGCGGCCAGTCAGACGAGGGCGGTGACGAAGCCGGAGCCCCTTCAGGCCGCTCAAGGGTAGCTGCCGCTAAAAAGCGAGTTGCCTCTTCCTTGGAGACTTCCAAGCGTACTTCTGCCTTGGAGTCCTCCAAGCGCCAAAAACTTGGGAAAGCTCTTCCTATCGTTCCGCTTGCCAGCGCACCTCCTCGTCCCATTGCTTCGGCTGCGGAAGCGCCTCCTACCGTCGCCCCTAAGCAAGTTGTTCCTGCAGCTTCCGCTGCAATTGATTTGCCCTCTTCTGGAGGTTTGTTTCTTGTGCAACTTGTCTTTTTATTTTTAGCTTCGCTTTGCTTATTTGTTTTTGTCATCTTATTTATAGTTAAAGCTGCTGTTCGACCTCCTCGTCGTGAACGCCTACTTGAATGCATCGACGATGAGGATGATGAAGTGAGCTATAGCCGTCTTTTGAGGGAGGACGAGACAAAGGATTTTACACTTGGTGAAGCTGAAGTGTCGTCTGTCCCTATCCAGCCATCGTCCTTGGATTTACTGGCTGGTGCTGTGGCCAAGTCCCTTCAGATTTCTGAGGGACTTGTGCAGTCGGCTTCGGCTAATGTTGAAGAGCCGCCGCGGACAGTTGCAGATAGCAGTGAGCCAATGCAGTTGGCTTCTGCTAACATTGAAGGGCCTATGCAGATGGCTCTTACTCTTGAGACTGGACAAGGCTCTGGCGATTTAGTTCCACGCACCACTGAGCCGGTTAAGTTGGTTCCTTCGGCTATCGCCGGGCAATCTGCCCCTGCTAAGGACGTTGAACCAGCCCCTGAGAGGCCAGCTCCTAAATCAAAAGGTGTGTTTCGCGAAGCAGTTATATTTGCGTTTTTAGCTGAAATGATCTCTTTTGATTTGTTGATTATTTTGCTTCAGAAACAAGTTATGCTGGGTATGGACCCTTTACAGATCGGCTTCGTCAAGGCAGCTTTTGTCCTCCAAACGATATTCCGGTTATCATTCCAAATGGTTGGTAATTTTTAACTGCTCACCCAAAGCTGATTGATTTTAGCTTTTTTGTCTAAACATTGGTTTCGCTCTTTCAGAGCTTGAGACTCGTGTCAAATCCTTGGATTTGGACACGCTTTCCATTTCCAGCCTTAGTGGCGGCATCCAGGTCTGTTCCTTTTCCTTCGTTTTTGAGTTTGTTGTCCGGCTTTTTGATACTTATGCTTTTCTTGTTTTAGTCTATAATGTCTATGTAGGAGCTTTTCGCTCGTCTTCCGCTTCGTCTCAACGATGTTGAGAACGAGCGGGCCGAGCTTGAGGCTCTAAGGAAGAAACGCGAGGGCTTTCTTCTGCTTAAGAGATCCTTGGATGATGAAAAAGAGCAGCTTCGTCTTGAGCGTGAGTCTGCTTCATCAGAAGTTGCTTCGCTCAAACGCCAGGTTGCTTCGCTGGAATCTATGCGTGCACTTAACGCTCAAACGATCGAGGGGCTTCGGGGCAAGGTAATCGATGCTGCCACTTTGGAGCATGATCTGAAGAATCAAGTCAAGTCTCTCGAGGCTGATAAAGAGAAAGCGACGTCGGATGCTGAAAAGTACAAGAAGGAGCTTTTGGTTGCTGTTGACTTAAAGAGCTCCCTTATTTCCAAAGCCAGTCAACTTAGGGCTCAAGTGGGGCAGCTTAAGGCCGATAAGGAAAATTTAGATTCTGAATTGCTCAGTCGCAGCTTGGGCGTTTACGCTGAATACGAAGCTGCTCTGAAACAATATGGTGCCGAGCCGCTGCCCTTCCCCTCTGACGACTTTAGCATTGGGAAGCTTTTTGACTGGCTTGATGATGAGTTCAAGTGCTTACCCGACGTCTTGTCCAGAGTGGGTGATTATGCTGCCCGGACATGCGTCACTAACGCCTTTAAGATGCTGGCTAATGACGGATGCTCTCATTACAAAGGCTTTTTAAGGAAAGACTTTCAGTTTCCCTCGGCTCTGAATCCTGATAGGAAAGATCTTTTCAACGAGGCTGTTTCGGCAACTCGCGGCCTCTTTCTGCGGAAGTTTTGGTCGGAGACAGGGAGGGAGTGTGCTCGGTGTATTGCATATGATCGTCTGGTTAAGGTTGGCTTCTTTTATCATTTCGGCTTTTTATTTTGGCTTTGGACATGTCCTGTTAACTTTGCTTTTGGTATTGATTGTTCTGTTTAATTTTAGTACAAGGAGGAGCTCGCTCTCGAGCAGCGGCAGGAGAGCCGAAGCCGCTGCTGCCGCCGCCACTACTGGGGCCTCAACTTCAAGAGCTGGTGCCGAAGCTGGTCGTGATGGTGCTGAAGCCGGAGCCTCTGATGCTGATCCGAAGGTTTAGCTTCAATAGAGCTGATGACTTTGATTCTTTTGTTGAGGGATGTTGAAACTTTGTAAATTTGTATATACTCAGATCCCTGATGAGGGAGGTGTTCTTGAACCCATGCCGATCACTATGCGCGATGGCCCCTTGTGTGTATCTGGCTTCGCATGGGAACAATATCGGAAGTTATGTCCAAGTCAAAGAATCGACGATTTCTGGGAATTTTGCCATGAGTTCTTTAGTCATTGCGAATTCGATGTGTTTGAGTTTTTTAACTCCTTCATCGTTCGATGTTCTCCTCGTGTCGAACTCGCTCGTGCAAGAAATGCCGAAGCTGCTCGTCTGCTTCCAGTTAAGGTTGAGCCGGAAGATTTAGATAATGATAGGGATTTTGCTTATGTATATAATGCTCCCAGATTTAGGAGATCTGGCCAGCTTTTTGACGGATATGTTTTTGAGATGTTCTGAGTTATCTCTTTGTGGAACACATTGTATTTCGCTTGGTCATTGTTTTGATTCGAAACACTTGAATGAATGTAAGCTCGATTTGGCTTCGTTGTGAGAGAAACGCCTCCTCCCCACCAAAGCGAGGTTTTATTCGTTCAAGTGGTCTGCTCTTTTGGTTCGGAGCCGCCTTGACTCCTTTGAGCTTTGTGCAGAGATATACTTTGCGTGGTTTGCCGAAGCCCCTTTTATTTTAATCGCCTTTAAAATACTGATAGCCCCCTTTGTTCTGTTTGGAGTAAGCGCTTTTGGACCGAAGCCCCTTTCGCTATGTTCTAGAGTGGGCTTTTTCTTAGATCTGGATTGGCCTTACTCTCGGTAGGGCTAATTCAGTTCTATCTGAGTTATCGAATATCAGCGACTTGGTCGAGGCCAATCGCTTTCGATGCTTTTCTTGTGTGTTCTAACAAGTTGCCGAAGCCCCTATAGGCTTTTTTAAGATTTTTAGAGTACTGCTAGCCGAAGCTGTTTTCGATTTATAACAATTGTTTGGGTCAGAGCCCCTTTTACTCTGTTTTTAGAGTAAGCGTTTCTGGACCGAAGCCCCTTTTACTCCTCTTTGGAGTAAGCTTTTGCTTGGATCTGAATTGGCCTTACTCTTGGTAGGGTCAATTCAGTTCTTTGTGAATTGTCGAATATCAGCGACTTGGTCGAAGCCAATCGCTTTTGATGCTGCTTTTTTGGGGAATACCTCGTTCATATATGATTTGACGAGTTACAGTAAGCACCGCCTCGTTAAAAACCTCACCCCTTGGTCAGGGTCCCCTTGTGAGGAAAAGAGTACGGACTTTTGGAAACAAAGTAAAAATGCTATTCTGCTCAATGACTTCGTTTATAGGATACGAAGCCATTTTACATCTTTTCATAGGTAGTATTTGCGTAAGCTGTCAGCATTCCATGAATGCGACAGCTCGTTGCCCTCGTCATCGCCTAAGCGAAATGAGCCAGGCCTGTTGCTTTTGATGACTAAGAATGGGCCTTCCCATTTCTGTTGTAGTTTTCCAGCAGGCATACTTGGATTTTTCCTTAGGACCCAGTCCCCTGCCTTGATATCTTTTCTGATTACCTTTTTGTCTCGCCACTTTCTTGTCTCAGCTTGATACTTGGAAATGTTTTTTGCTGCCTGGAGCCTGTATATCTCAACGAGATCCTTGTCAACGGCTTCGCTCTCTTTGGGAGCTTCTTGTTGGGTGCGAAGCCCTTTGTGCAGTATTTCCTCTGGGCATACTGCTTCTTCACCATAAAGCAGTTTGAATGGAGTAAACTGTGTTGCCCTTGATGTGGTGGTGTTGTGAGCCCAGATCACCTTTGGCATCTCTTCTACCCACTTGCCTTTTTTCTTACAGTTTGCGAGGCACTTTCGAATAGCTGTAAAGATTAAGCCATTGGCTCTTTCAACTGCTCCATTTGTTTGCGGATGATATACCGAAGCGAATTTAGCTTTTGTTCCAATTGACATGCAGTATTGCCTGAATTCGTCACAGTCAAACTGCTTCCCATTGTCCACTGTTATTTCCCTTGGTACTCCGAATCAGCACACAATTTGCTGCCAGAAGAATTTGATAACTGTTTTTGCTGTGATGTTAGCCAAAGGTCTGGCTTCGATCCACTTGGTGAAGTACTCCACCGCTACTATGGCATATTTGAGATTTCCTTGAGCCGTTGGTAGCGGGCCAACTAGATCAATGCCCCATCTTTGCAAAGGCCATGTTGGAGTTATCAGCTGTGATTGCTCCGAAGGAGATTTTCTGTTCGCTGCACACTTTTGACACTGATCACATGTCTTGACCGTGTTTGTTGCATCCATGATGATTGCAGGCCAGTAGAATCCTTGCCTCATTGCCTTGCCCACTAAAGCTCTTGCCCCAAAGTGTGCCCCGCATAAGCCGCTGTGTATCTCTTGGATCAGTTCTTTTCCTTCGTTGTGAGAGATGCAACAAAGCCAAGGAGCTACAACTCCTTTCTTGTAGAGGACATCATCTATCATCTGATAGCATCTTGCTCTTTATTGCATAGCTTTTAGATCATCTTCGTCAATTGGCTCATAGTATCCCCGAAGGAAAGCTATTATTGGGGATCGCCAATCCTCGGAGCTTATTGCATTGATCAGCTTCGGTGGGTCATCTGAATCCTTTATTGATGGTGATGTTAATGTTTGAAAGAACACATCAGGTGGAAGCTTGTCCCCCTTTGCAGCTGCCTTAGCCAGAGCATCTGCCTCGTCATTTTTTGCTCTTGGGATGTACTCCACAGTGAAACCTTTGAATTTTTTCTCTATTGAGCGTACAGTGGTCAAGTATTTGATGAGTTCTGGTTGCTTCGCTATGCTCTCGTTTTCGATGTGATCTGCCACCACCTTAGAATCTGTTTTGACAGTAAATCTCTGAGCTCCCAAAGCCCTGGCTTTTCTGAGCCCAAGTAGCACAGCTTCGTACTCAGCGACGTTGTTTGTGCTTCTGTCACTACATTTGCAAAACTCTAAATTTGCTGCATATCTCATTTTTACGGCCGAAGGTGATTGCACAATTGCCGCGATGCTAGCTCCTTTGTCCCCCCAAGCGCCATCACAGTGTATCAGCCAATTTTCCTCTCTGATAGCATTTTGTGGCGATGGCGATGTCCACTCCGCGATGAAGTCAGCTAGGACTTGCGATTTGATTGATGTTCTCCTTTCAAAATCCACAACGTACTCTGAAAGCTCCGCTGCCCACTTACGAATTCTCACCGAAGCTTCTTTGTTGTTCAAAAGCTCTTTGAGTGGTTGATCCGTGAGGACTTTGATGTGATGGCCCTCAAATAGTGTCTCAGTTTTCTGGAAGCCATTATCACTGCATAGATCATCTTTCTCAATCTCTGTATAAAACAGCTTCGATGCATTCAAAGCTTCGGATACATAGTAGACTGGCTGCTGAATGCTTCTGCCATCTACCAGCTTTTCTGTGATGAGCGCTGCACTAACTGCTGATTGTGATGCTGCAATGTACAGTAGGAGTGGTGTTTTTGGGTTTGGTACTGTTAGCTTCGTGAGTTGCATCAAGTATTGCCTCAGCTCGTGGAATGCTTTTGACTGCTCTGGCCCCCATTGGAACTTAGCTGCATTTCTGAGTGTTGCAAAGAATGGTAAGCTTCGCTCTGCTGCTTTTGCGATGAATCTGTTGAGTGCGGCAATTCTGCCCGACAGCTTCTGCACGTCTCTCATGCACTTTGGCTCTTCCATGTCAAGGATTGCATTTATCTTGTCTGGATTGGCTTCTATCTCGTGAGCTGAAACTAGACAACCAAGTATTTTGCCTTTTGTCACTCCAAATACACAATTTTCTGGATTTAGCTTGAGACCGGCCTGTCTCATGCGAGCGAAGATGGTTGCTAGATCTGATACATGATCTTGCCTTTTGGCACTTTTGACCAAGATGTCATCAACATATGCCAATATAGTTTTGAACAATTCGTCCTTGAACACTGTGCTTGACATTCTGCAGAAACTGCTTCCTGCATTCCGAAGCCCCTCAGGCATCCTGACGAAGCAAAAAGTGCCAACTGGTGTGATAAAGCTGGTTTTCTCCTCATCCTCCTTTTTCATCCAGATTTGGTGATAGCCAGAAAAGCAATCTAAGAGGGACATCATTTCACTTGCTG
>CM014272.1:50179501-50190577 GCA_004135705.1 Alloteropsis semialata
AAGAGGCTAGTCCACGTATTTATGGCGCGCCACCACTTGTTTCACCTTCCGAGGTTCAATTTTGAATTTTGAAAGTTTGAACGCTGTGCAAGTGTACAGTTTGTTGTTTCAGCCTGTTTGGATCTGGAGCAAGTACTTAAAGAAAAGGGACTAAAATTTAGTCTATTTAGGGATTAAAGTTCCAAACTAATGGACTAAAACTGAACTAAAATCTTTTACTCCGTAGCATTAGCATCTAAGAAGGTGCTAAAAGGAGCTCTGGACATCTCCTACCCCTCATTTATTACTCCGGCCTCTCTCTCATCCATTCCCGATAAGGGGTATAGAGGTTTTTGTGCACTGCATTTAATGCCTTTTAGTCCCTAGATCCAAACAGGGGTGACTAAAATTTTGTCACTGTTTTTAGTCCCTAAAATTTAGCAAATGTGATCCAAACACAACCAAACTATGTTTTGTATTCCATTGTCTAAAAAACAATGCAACTGCATCTGCATGCTGCAAGCCAGTTTAAGTGGTCCGTGTTTGACCATTTTTGTAGCAAATTATATTTATATTTATGGCTTTAAATAAATTTATTATAAAAATATATTTTATAATTAATCTAATGATATTTATCTAATATAAAAAATATTTATATTTTTAACCTATAACTGGTCAAACTTGAAACACTAAAACATGACACTGTGCTAGAATTACAATCTTTTTGGGACGGGGACAATAGTTGTACTACTTGGAAAAAAAAATTAGTGCTATAGTTCTACGCGGCCAAAAACTTCTCGACACGACAAGAGAAGCATGAATGGACAATATGCTTGGTGCATAAGTTAGGCAAAAGTCATTTAAATTGATTAATTCTTGGCCATTTTTTGAAAATTTGCAAATGCCAAGTTTCATCCAATGGAATGCATCAATTAGATTCAATCAAATCTTTTGCTATGCTTATTAAGGACCTTACTTACCTCTAGTTCGTTTGTTAGAGAGGAAGCCGTGGTAGTGGGCAGCAGAAGCCGCATCAGTTATAGTCTGATTTAGAGCCCTAGGAGGGCATCCCGGAGGGGGTCAATGTTTTTAGGATTTTGGATATCACCTCCTTCCGTGCTACTCAGGTTGGCAGAGGTTGGTAGAGGAGTGGGACCAGGGTTCACAGTTTCGGCAAAATTTCGCCGAAATTCTGAAATTTCGTCTTTATCGGTGGGTACCGAAACAGAAAAACCATACCAGTATGTCATTTTATTTTTATTTTTAGTATAAATTTAATTAATTTTTAAAAATAAAATGTTACAGTAACCTCTGAAATTTCGGCTTTATCGGTGACCTCTGAAATTTTTTGTATACCGGAATTGCAAACCTTGAGTGGGACTTCTATACTTCCGAGAGAGAGATTAGTTGACCAACGCTTCTAGACCTATATTCAACATAGTTTCTATGCTTTCTACCCGAAGTGTGGGGTTCAGCTATTTGATCACAGGAGCATAGAGCTCAGCATACTTAGGCCCTGTTTGGAACAATGGTTTAGAGAAACGCTTCTCAGATAAGCTGCATAACTATTGAACATGCTCTTATTTTAGAAGCGAGTCTGGACTAGCTTCTACGTTTTATTACAAATGGGGGTGGTGGGGAGAAGCGCGGCCAGAAAAAGCTGAAAAAACCACGCCGTTTGGCTACTAGTTTCAGCTTATTTTGGCCATAAGCAGAATTTAAGCTGTTCCAAACAGGGCCTTAGTCACTTTGCAGGCCATGATGTGACTCCACTCTTTGACAGTTTTCTGGACTAGCAGTGTTACTTGGGTTGAAGGGTTATGTTCAGGACTAGGTGCATATCTTCTACGCCATTGTCTAAACTCTCGCCCGAGCAAGACTACTACTTATGTTCCGAGGAACAAGCACAAGATCACAACAACTCAGAA
Source organism: Alloteropsis semialata (assembly GCA_004135705.1). Taxonomy (NCBI): domain Eukaryota; kingdom Viridiplantae; phylum Streptophyta; class Magnoliopsida; order Poales; family Poaceae; genus Alloteropsis; species Alloteropsis semialata. The sequence continues at coordinate 50,181,409 of CM014272.1, forward strand.
CATAGAGATGTTAGGACTGACAAAGGTTCCTTGTCGTCTACGCTAGCTTTCTCACTCAGGAGTTGCTCCTCCGAGGTGTTCCCTAATTGGTGGGGTGTCTCCGACACATATAGAGGTTGCTCCACTCCTTGACCCACCACTAGCCCCCTCATGCTCCTAGAGTCTTTGATCAGTTGACATAGGTTGCCCACACCATTCACTATTCCATGAGGTTGTCCTTACTTCTTAGAGTTGGACATGGCGAGGCTATCACTTCTTTTTAGCAGTGGTTCCTATTGTCTTTCTTACTCAGCTGCCTTTTGATATGATCAATTTTCTCATTTGTGAGATTCAAAATGTGATTACAGACGGGATTCTAGCTGGCAAGAGACATGCATATGCTCACATTATCTCCAGGATTCTCTCGACCTACGCTCCTCCTAATTCAGCGGATGTCTTCTAGACTCGCGACTCCATTGAAACTTCTAGCTGTGTCTGAGAAGACCGTTTGCTCCGACGACGACTTAAGTGATGACACCGATGCTTCCCAGTCCACGATTGAGCCATCCACCTCCCCTCGTCCACCTGCTCCACTGACTTTTCCACCTCTAGTGCAGGACATTTGAGGACCTCCTTTTTGGTGCTTAGATGCCAAAGAGGGGGATAGATAGGAGGGTGCAGAGATAGGGGGTGGTTGGGAGGGAGTTTGTTGCTTCTTATTGGATTTTGATGTGCATGATCTTGTGTGGACATGTCCTATACATTGTGGTTTGTTTAAGTTAATGCTACTTTAGCTTAATGTTATTTTAATCCTCGCATTTACTTTAAGCAAATCCATGAGCAAGTAGACTTGGTAAACCACTCGCTCGTGCTAATCTTGTTGTATCTTTGATATATATTTGGTGTGTTGTCATCTATCGCAAAAAAGGGTGAGATTGAAGGATCTAGGCCACCATGGATGGCATGTTTTGGTGATAGCCCATGTCTATAACTTTGTTTCCAAGGAAATATATTTTAAATGTTAATTTCACATGGTGTTGAACAAAGGAGGCCCCTCAATTTTGGATATGAATAGGTTTGATCATGAAGACCAAGGACCTTTTTAGAACTAACTATCACAATGAGATTTAGGACAGTTGGTGTAGTATATGTTTTATAGTTCTCTAGATGGACCTTACTATCAAGGGGCATTCTCAAGTTCAGTAGCTTCGTCATGTCAAGGCTAGTCAAAGTTAGACGCACACATCCTTAAAAACTAGCCTAATATTTTTTTCATATACATCAGTGAAGTTGAAATAATCAAAGAAGGAACTCAAGGAGATTGAGTTGGCCGATTCCACATCTTAAGTGAATGCAGCTCCTACCACCTGTGATCAATGGAGGTTATTTTGTTGAGAATGGTAGATAATCCGATGTCACTACTTGTGTACACATCGGACATTTGAAGATGGAGCAATGGCCGGACCTGTAGAATTTACTCTGCCCCTTCAAACAAGAAGCATTTTAAACTTGAAGTGTGACAGTTGTACATGCCAGATGATCCAGCGCCCTGCGGTGGATATTCATTCAATGGTGGCCATTGAAAAATGATTTTGACCATTGCAATATTTAAAAATATTTTTTGAAACTGAACACCTTGGAAGCTTGCTGAAGTTGGATGCCCAAAATTTTCTTGCTTCAGAGCACCCTGAAATGAGTTTGGAGGAGTGTGGCATTATGGCTTGTAGTTGCTTGGAGCACCAAAAAGGATGATAGTTCTGAAGAAAATTTGGTGTGAAGTATTGGGAGAAATTTATTGAAAATTGGGTAGGAGGAGAGTTTGGCTATCACTTGTTGCTGCTTGGCTTGAGGTTCTTGATTCAACAAGTCTGTGATTTTTTTTGTTGAAAGGCAGGGGCAGAGCCAGGAATCCATGGAGGGGGTGCTGGTTCTTGTATTCAGCTCAGACAGGGGCTAAACTGCTGTATTTTCAGCTACGTAGTTGTTCAAAATCCTATTGAAAACATAGAATTTGCATTGAGGATACATGGGACAGGGGTGCTGCAGTACAGGCAGCACCGGCCCTGTCTCCGCCCCTGTTGAAAGGGTACATCATATCTAGTTTGTGGTGAAAGGAATGATGTGCTATGTTGTTGCTTGGTGAAAGAATGGTGGGTTTGATTGACTTGTGCGTCTTTTGTAGGTAGCAATTTGAAGCAGCATGAAGCTGGGCTGATTGGTTGCCCATGTCCCCTCCGTTCAGGCTCTAGGGATGCAAGACACGTGCGTTTGGATGGCTGCATCAGGGGTAGGGCCAGACCCTCCGATGCAAAAGTAGCCTCCCAGCCAGACTCCCGCCGTGCGGAGAAATCGACTGTTTCACTGGAGAGTAGAGTAAAATGGTGAGCCAACAGCCACTACCAGGGCTGAGCTTCATTGGAGAGTAGAGTAAAATGGTGAGCCAACAGCCACAAGATAGAGCTACACCAGTGGACACAGAGAACAGAGCAATGTCATGTAGAGTTTCACCGATGGGCAGCCAGGCCAACGGCTAGCAGGGAACGGATGAATTGATGTGAATACATTATTTTAATGTAGTGAATCTATAAAAATAGCTTGTTTTATTGGCTTTGTGGCCACACCTAGCCTAAGGTGCGTTTTCACTACATGGTGCCTTTGCTACATGGTTAATGATATGTATTGTATCTGCATTTATTGCTTATTGCTATGTTTTGAGCCCACTGTGGCTGCCATAACGAAAGAAGCCCACATGTAGAGGTTAGAGGCGAACTAATAAAAATGATCAAGCAAGTTAGGAGTCACAATTGCAAAATGGATCGACTATCATTTGGCCAGCTAGTTTATCCTGTCACTACCGGAGAACCCTCCATCGGTACCGGTTCCAAACCCCCTTTGGTACCGGGTTTTGGAACCGGTACCGCGCATCCGTGACTAATGAGAAAAGCTATCAGTCACGGTTATTTTCACCCGGTACCGATGACTAAAAACAAAAAACAAAAAAAAAATAGCGCCAAACCCAAATTCCCAAATCCAAATCCCCAAATCCAAATCCTCACCCCCTGTGCATTTTAATTTCGGTCTTACAAACAATCATCACAGCACCAAATCCAAATTCTCATCTAGTTCATCATCTAGATCGATTTCAGTAAAGAGGATCCAACAAAAGAGTTCATCAGATTTATCCCCGCCAGGCCAGCGCCCGCTCACCAGCGCTCCCCGCCAACGCCCGCTCGCCAGCTCGCCAACGCCCGCTCGCCAGGCCTGCGGAAGAACTCTGGAGAAGACAAGGGAAGAACTCTGTGGAAGAACTCTGTGGAGAAGATAAGGGAGAGGGAAGAATTCCGTGGAGAAGATAAGTGAAGTCTGAAGAGAACGAGGGAGAGAGAGGAAGATAAAGGAGACAGGCTCCTTCGGTACCGGGTGGTAACACCACCCGGCACCCGGTACCAAAAGGCACCCTTTGGTACCGGGTCGTGGTACCACCCGGTACCGAAGGGTTCTCGGGGCCCAACATATTTAGATCCGGTACCGAAGGGTGCATTGATACCGGATCTTTAATAATCGGTACCTATGAGGGTAGATCGATGAAGAGTTTTCTGGTAGTGTGTCAAAAATAATACCTAATTAGTGGTTGATTTTCAATTAGCAAAATCCATAATCGATCCCATCAAACCAGGTAATTAACCGCAATACTAATTTATATGGCGTGAGCAATATCTCCTGAAATTTTGGATAGTGGGGTGTTTCTACTAGGTAGCAAGTATCCACTACCAACATAATTATTGGAAAAGGTCAATATACAATGGCAATTTCCTGCTTCAAATATCTGCAATAGCAATCGTTAAATGCATAAGCTGCATGTAAGATTTTTCTTGTGCGTGGTCAGTAGCGTACCTAGGATTTTAAATTAGGGTATGCCGCGCTAATTGTTCTGTATACAATTCGGTAAGATGGTGATCGGTTGCTTGGCTTAGACCAAGTCTAACTAGAAGCTAAGTGTTGACGATCAAAATTGGCACAGAGTAGGTTTGACAGGAAAACCAGTGGGACCGGATTCTGTAACTGATGGAACCGGTTTGGCTCCCTGTTGCCTGTTTGACAAAGAAGTCCAGTGGCACCGGATTTGGGAACCGGTGGAACCGGTTTTCTTCGAGTCCTAGTAGGTTTGGACTCTTTTTGTGTGTCCGAGTTGTAATAGGGCTTTTCTTACTGGGCAAGATCTCCCCACCCTATAAATATAAAGGGCCACGGCCGATTGAGGGTTTATCCAATCGATCAAATGCAAAATATCTTTACTTTTTGTTAGTTTCAAACCCTAGCTTTTTCAACCCTAATTGCTGTTCGTACTTCGTCTCTACGGCGTTGACGGTGTTCTGAGTGGCCTGCTGACTTCAGAGCAACCCTAGACGTGCCTGCCCTGACGGGGTCCCTCCCAGGCCAGCATACATTGGTTTACGCAGCAAACCCTAAAAAACCGGTGGAACCGAAATCCCAAAACCAGTGGAACCGGTTTTGCTGGGCGTGCTATAGGTGATTGATCCGTTGCGGATCCGCGCGAGCTAGCGCAACTCGGTGTGTTGACCGTAAAAGGCGTCAACACATTTTTGGCGACTCCGCTGGGGAGAGAGATCTTGGTTTTTATAACCGGTCTACCTAACCCTAGCCAGATGGGATCTACTGCAGATTTGGACAAGGAAAACATCATTGTGCCCTCCATAGAGGAGCTCAGTGATGAGGAGCGTCAGAAGTCTGAAGCAGCCCAAGAATTCTTCAAGAATCAATTTCTGATGGGGCTGAAGAAGGATCGCCAAGGCAAGGTGACAAGAACTCACGAATTCATGATGCCGGCGTTCACTTTGAAGGACAAGAAGGTGGAAGAACTACCCCCGGTAATTATGCACCCACCTGAGACTTCTACTCCCAATCCTGATGATAAGCTTAGTGCTGCGCTTTTACGTACTGATGAGGTAGTAGGCACTCTTATAGACAGGATGGATAGAATTGAAAAAGATAGGTTGGTAGATTCATCTTATTATGCACACAATTTACAACCTATGCAACATGAGAACATGCATGCGAGTATGTCGGCTACACCAAGGAAAGCACCTGAAAATCCATTATATGGTATGCCGGCTAATTTTTATCCAGGACAGGTACCGCCGCCAATGCACATTTCGCCAGCCTCGGCGAAACCGGTAGCACCAGTTCCAGGAACCGGTGGAACCGGTTTTGTCGCTCCGGCTGTGCAGCAGCCAGTGCCACATGCTACAGCCCCTCTTTCGGTAGTCCCTAACCGAAATACAGAGGTGGCTAATCATTCTGCATATATTGAGACACATGCATACACATCACCCCCTATATCTAATCAAAATATCAACTCTAGTGGGATTCCTAATGATATGTATGATCAATATTTGCGGCAAAGTCCTTATCGCATGCCTCATGTTGTTCAAGCTCCAAGTACAGCCATAGGGCAATCTAATCTAGCTCGTTCAAATTTATATGCTGAATTTTTTAAGTTAAAGGATGAGTTAGCTAGTATGATGTAGCATAAGCTCGGCATTGATGTGGGTAATTCTAGATTATATCAAAAGCCATATTCTGCTGATTTTGATGCTGTTCCTTATCCTAATAATATGCATGTTTCTGATTTTGTGAAATTTAATGGTGATGATAGTAAGACCACTTGGGAACACATTAGCCAATATCTTGCTCAACTAGGAGAGGCTAGTTCTAGTGATGCTTTAAATATTTGCTTGTTTTCATTATCTTTGACCGGAACTGCTTTTTCATGGTTTTCTTCATTAACTCCCGGTTCAATTCATTCATGGAATCAGTTAGAGAAAAAATTTTATGATCATTTTTATAGTGGGAGTACTCAGTTAAAGTTGACAGATTTGACATCGGTTAAGCAACAAAGAGATGAATCTGTTTTGGATTACTTTAAATGATTCAAAGAGACCAGAAACCGATGCTTTAATTTGTCACTTTCTGAAAGGGATCTTGCTGATGTTGCTTTTAATGGTTTGAGATCCTTTATTGAAGAAAAGATAGAAGGCTTAGATCACTTTTCGGTTAATCAAGTACAAGTGAGAGCTTTAGCTACTGAAAACCGATTGAAAAATACTAAAGATACATATGAGACTCATCGTTCCAATGTTCATGTTGTTAGCTATGATTCTAGTAGTTCGGACGACGAGGAAGATGTATACGTTGCTGAACTTGTGTGGCCTTCTAAGAATAAATCATACACTTGTCCATCTCTTAAGCCAATTCAAAAGAATCGGCATGAAGAAGTGTGATTTACTTTTGATGTTTCCAAATGTGATCATATTTTTGATGAATTGTTGAAAAACGGAATCATTAAAATGTCTTATACTATTCCTTCACCTAAAGAGCTTAAAAGACGGGCATATTGCAAGTTACATAATTCTTTTTCACATGCTACTAATGATTGCAATGTTTTCCGTCGACAGGTGCAATCGGCCTTGAATGAAGGACGTTTGACCCTACATGAGATGCAGGTTGACAAGGCACCTTTCCCTGTTAACACCCTTGAGATGCAACCTCCTAAGGTTCTAGTTCGACCGCATCAAGTCGAATCAACCAAAGGGAAGAACATTGTTGTGGGTGATGCAAAGCTTGAAAATTCAAAGGGGAAGGCCATAATCAGGGAAGTGGTGTGTGAGAAGACTCCTAATGGCAGAGAAACTTTCAAAATCACTGCAAGAGTCTCGGATCTCGGGGGGGGCAATCCTCGAAAGCACTGTTTGAGCCTACTATGCAGGACAAACCGATGCCACCGTTTTCAGAAACCGGTACCACCGGTTTTGGTCAGGGGCGCTCGAAGATGTTAAACCCCAAGCGTCCTGAGATCAGAACTTGGAAAATTAATGTGGTCAAGGATCAGGGCAAAGTTGCAAAGCCAAAGCCGACCTTTGACTAGTTATTTTCCAAATATGCAAATCAAAGGCCAGTTGATGGGGATTGGCCAGGAAAAAATAGAAAGAGATCACCCATGCGTCAAGAAAAGCCAATTTCGCCTCCAAGGGCGAATAACAGACAGAAGAAGGATGTTGCTACTTTATATCCCCCACAAAATCAGTATCAAGCCATGCCATGGATGCCACCGCATTATAATTCTCCATATCCGGCGTGGGATTACAATGGGATGTATATGCCATATTACCCTATGCAATATCCTCCTTTTCATCCAGGATGGGGTAATGACAGAGTGCCAGTGCATGAGTGGTTGGTGGATAACCGTTCGGTGCCTCATCGATCTAGTTGGGACGTACCACCCAAAACCGGTGGCACCGGATTGCAAAATCGGTGGAACCCAGTTTCCTCAGAAGAGGCAGCCTTCTCCTCCCAAGCAGGTTTATCGACCCAAAAAGGTGGAGGAAGTTGTCCAGAAGATGGATGTCGACCAGGAGAGGACTACTGCTGCTGATGTGATTCAGATTGGTGACATCAAGGTGATTCCCGAGGACGATGGCAAGAGGCTCGTTGTGATTGGTGATGAGGCTAAGGCATCAGTCCAAGAAGATGTTGCTGCAGATCTTGGTGAGGGTAAGAAAGTTGAAATTGATAAATCTAAATATTTCTTGCCAAGATGGTGTCCTCCAGGTTTGACGCGCACACAAAAGAGGAAGTTGCAGTGACTTCGCTTTCAAGAACAGAAGGAAAAAGAGCTGGAGAAGCAGAGGGAGGAGAACATCAACCAATACAGGCCCATGATTCCTCCAGGAAAGGGGTGGAAGTTGAAAATCAATGAAGCCCTAGTGCCAAATCCGGTGGAACCAGTTTTGCCAGCTTCGGTGCCTGCTGCTGCGCCAAAACCGGTGGCACCGGTTTTGAATCCAGTGGCACCGGTTTCTGTTGATCCATGGCCCTCTCGTATTGCTTCTGAAATTTCTGTCACTTCTTCATTTGATCAGAGGTTGTTATCAGATTCCCAGAATATGTACGATGAACAGCTTGTTGATTATGGGTCATCACCTGAACATATGAATGTTGATGCTAATGTGGTGCACCTTTCTTCGGATTATTACATCATTCCGGAGGAAGAGATGGCTCATCTGGACTTTGGCCCAAAAGAAGCTATATTTAAAAGGCCAAAGGATTCTGAAAATCATTTGAAAGCGCTGTACATAAGGGGATATATCAATGGGATGCCAGTTTCTAGGATGCTTGTTGATACTGGGGACATTGTTAATTTGATGCCCTATTCCATGTTCAAGAAACTTGGTGGTTTGGATGATGAGCTGATCAAGACCAACATGACTGTCAGTGGTGTAGGAGGAGACGAGCCTATGAGTGCTAAGGGCGTTGCTTCTATGGAGCTCACTGTTGGGAGCAAGACGTTGGCTACTGCTTTCTTTGTCGCTAAGGCCCAAGGTAACTTTAATTTAATATTGGGTCGTGATTGGATTCATGCAAATAGATGCATACCTTCTAGTTTGCACCAATTTCTTATTCAATGGGTTGACGATGATGTTGAGATTGTACATGGAGATACATCGGCCCTGTTTGTTTCCGATTATAATCGGCTTATCCGGTGAAAATAAGCGATAATCCCACCAAACGCCTCGCTTATTTTCGCTTCTGTGGTAATCCGCTTCAGAGATTTAAACTACGAGAAGCGAGAATCAAGAAGCGAGAAAATCTTCGCTTCTCTGGTACACGCTTAGATTATAAGCTAAGCGAAAACAAACAGGGCCATCGGCTTGTGTTGCTGTGGCTGATGGTTCTACCATGTCTATGCATGATCATGTTAAGTGCTTGACAGGTTTAGATATTTCTGATTATGAGATGATCAGCTGTACTAGAGATGGCTTCGTGCCTGCTGTTCTAAAGCCGTTGAGAATCGGCTAAACCATCTGTTATGAATAAATGAATAGTTCAGAATGGTCACAGCAGAGACTTGAGTACTATTGGGCACAAAAGAACGATATGTGTGAAGCCATTAAAGATTTTGATGATATGAGTAAATTGGGACAGGGTTTTATGTCGGCTGATCCTTTAGAGGAGATTGATATTGGTGATGGTTCTATACCTAGGCCGACGTTTGTAAACAAAAATTTGAAAGCTGATTATAAAGCTGAATTAATCGAGCTATTGAAAGAATATGTTGATTGTTTTGCATGGAATTATCAAGAGATGCCTGGTTTAAGCCGCGAGTTAGTTG